>VXAB01008346.1:126959-272995 GCA_013399175.1 Odontophorus gujanensis | reverse complement strand
GGGTGATTTCATTTCCCTTTTCTGATCTTTACAGTTCTCATCTATTTGCCCTCAGCAAGCTTGTCTGCCTTGCCCTCTCCTGTGCTTTGAAACCCCGAAATTCCACATAAATTGTATTTTTAAGAACGTGTTTCTAGTAGAGACAATTTGGAAGGGAATGCTGAGCCTTCTTGAAATATCACAGAATCACAGAGCTGTAGGGGTTGGAAGGGACCTCCAGAGATGATGGAGTCCAACCCCCTGGCAAAGCAGCTCCCTAGCCCAGGTTGCACAGGTAGGCGTCCAGGCGGGTCTGGAACGTCTCCAGAGAAGGAGACTCCACCACCTCTCTGTGCAGCCTGTGCCACTGCTCCGTCACTGCACTGTTTTTATCAAACACTACACTGGTTTTATTGAAGGAAATGATACAGCTCTCCAAGTGCTGGTGAAGCCCTTTCGTTGCTTTGTGCGTGGTCCAGCTCCCACTTCCCTCTGACTTCATTAGTGTGCTTGGCTGAATCCCAATGTCTTTTGAAGATAATTAATTGCAAAACAGCTTATCCTTATTAGTGGTACTCAGACCCAACTGAATTTACCACAAAAGCAATTACCAGGGACGTGGTGATGGGTTTCCTACTGAAAATGTTTGGCTTCACTGCAGGAGGAGCTGGGAAACAGTGTTTCCCATGGCTTTGGACAGCTGGGGGTTGTGTTGCAGCCACAGAAGTCCTCCTGGACCTCCAGTCCTCACATCCACATCAGATGTTCTGTCCTCATCATCACTGGCCCTGTGCCGAGGATCATGTGGCATTGTGATGCTATCACACATTTTCTAGAGCCACTCTTGTCACCATATGGGAACACAACGTTTCTTCCTGCCTCTAGAAGCTGAGAATTGGAAAAGGTCATGAATGTCGACAAACACTGACCAGCTTTTCTTCAAGTCACTTTTCTGCTAAGGGATTTGATGCTGCCATGATGAGCACTGCAGGGTTTCTGTATGCACTAGCATGAATCATAGAATCATAGAATGGATTGGGTTGGAAGGGGTTTAAGATCATGTAGTTCCAACCCCCTGCTGTAGGCAGGGACACCTCCTGTAAGACCAGGTTGCTCAAAGCCCCATCCAGCCTGGCCTTGAATGCTTCCAGAGCATCCATCCACAACCTCTCTGGACAACATGTTCCAGTCTCTCACCACCCTCACAGTAAAGAATTTCTTCCTAATATCTAGTCTAAATCTACCCTCTTCTGTTTTAAAGACATTTCCCCTTGTGCTTCTGAAGGAGAAGAGCTTTTATGGGTAACCACACACGTCACTTCAGCAAGTGTTTACACAGCTATGCCCTTTTTGAACAATGAGTTCCCCTGGTCTCTGCAGGCAGTGTCATCTCCAAATGGCATGGCCAGACCTAGAGGATGCCTGCTTGAGGGCCCTGCCCACACATGACTTTCTCTCCCCCTCTCTGGGTTATCCCACCCTTCTATGCCCCTGTCCAATCCCAGCTCCTCTCGTAGTTCCAGCCCTCACTGCCTACCACCCTTCCCTCCTCTTCTGGAGGAGGTGAAAAAGAGACAGAAATCCAAAAACATCACTGGTGCTTCATGTGCAAACGCTTTGACATTACACTGATACAGACCTGTTGCTCAGCAAGTGTAATTACCTGACTCTGCCTTCTGCATTGCTAACTCACAGCAGACTGATTAAAGCCTCATGCTAATGTCTACTATGACTCTCAAATGAGAAGAAATAGCAGCATGTCCTGGATCTGATTCAACAGGGACAACATGCTATTGCTGAGAACAGCCCAAGTCCTTTCCAAAAATCACAGGGCACTTTTCCTCATATCCATAAAGCTTCCTTGACCAAAAGAGGTGGGGCCGTGCTGCAAGCAGCCCTTTCAGGGACCTGAAACCTTCCTGTAATATCTTCCAACAGCACTTTCCTAAAGGTTTGGTCTTGTGCTTTGTGTGCACATCTAGGCATGCAAAACTGTTGTCAAGATTGAGTTGACCCCTACTAAAAATAAGCACCAATGGCAACGAGCGCTGCACCAGCTATTGTCTCTGCTCTTGAGGTTGTGAACTGACAACTTCCTCACAAATTGAGGAGTCCAGACCCAGTACATAAAACACAAATTATTTTAGCAACTAACATTGTGCACATTGGTTGCTGCTGTTTGCTGTTTGGCAGAAAACAGGCACGTTACGAGCATCCAGAGCTGCCATCCCTTGGAATGCTCCTGGCCACGGCCTCTCTTTCCATTCAGTTCTCCTGCCTGGCTTATTTTGATTTGTACTGTATTTCTCAGTGTTCGGTCCTACATGGTGTGATAACCACAAGATGAGAGACAAAGCACTGCAGAGAGTGCAGGAGGGGGATGCTGGGCACTCCCGTGGGCTGCTGGGTCTGTGAGGGCAACAGTGGCCCAACCTACCTCTGCAGCTGGGCTGTGTGGGGTGACTTACTTAGGAGAGAGTGTGGCCCCATTGCTGGCAATCGGACCCAGGAGATGGGTAGGATATTCCTCAGGTGTTCTATGAGCACAGATAGGTGCAGGGACCCGAGACCGAGCACCAGGTGCTGCTTCCTCCAGCTTTGAGCTCACAAAGAAGCACACAAAAGCTCTCCAGAGCAATGTTGAAAATGTGATCTAATCTCACGAATCAATGAAGCAATCTCTAGAATCAGTTCCTTTGGAAAAGAAGAATATGTTGTAATTAATGGTCCAAACATGAGACTAAGGATAAAGAGTGTGTTTGCCTATGATCCACTGAAAATTCCCATTTGATAGAGTAGCAGTATGGGGAAAAGCACTGGAGCTGTAAGATGTGTGGTATAGATCAGTGATACAGATTAGGATGCCCTGTTGTCATTGTGCTCTTTGAACAATACCATCTGCCCTATTGGCAGGCTAATGTCACAGAGGTGGAGGTCTGAAAAGGAGGATTATAATTTCCTGGATATGCCACAAAATCCTCTTTCAACTTTAATCTCTCTCAGTCCATCAGCATACACCAATTCCTTCTTCCCATCCTGCACCCCACCAGGCCCAGACGTGTCTGGGTGGTAGGGGTGCTTGTATCCTGCTTTTTAATAGGGTCTGTTTCCATCCTCCCCTGACTGCATCTGCTCGTGGGGAGATGTCACCCCTCAGCTGAGCTGTGTCAGGTCATGCAATGTTTCTTCACCTCTCACTTATTTTACAGCACTAATCACTTTCCCTCAGGCTGCTCTTTGGTCTGCCTTTTTAAAGTGAACACAGCTGTATGTTGTACAGAGAAGAAAACGCTCTTCATCTTGGTATGATGCAAGTCTGGAGCAGATCACTTGAAATATGAAGCATGTAAATGTCAGGAACGAATCAACAAGGAGGTGTATAGCTTTTCTGCTGGGTGACTTCTGTGTTTGGGCCATGGCTTGAAATTGCTATGGAACCTGTAAGGAAAGCAGCTCCTACACGAGTCAGCACAGACACAGCGTGCTCTCAAAGGGGTCCTGTGATCCCAGCAAAGCTTGACTTCTGGTCTCACCTGCTTAGCCTACAGTAAGGCAGCCAGGACACAAGTCTGCAGGTCCATCCTTAAGGAAACAGGAGGAAAAGAACTCATACATGAAGTGGAAATCTACTGGCAGGATGAGCAGCTAAATAACAGCTTTTCAACCCAACTTCTATTTCAGTGTCCTCAGTTGATGTGAGAGGAGCCCTGGAAATGCAGTGTTCACATGAATAACAACAGTAATTCTACTGGAAAATCTCCCAGGCAAAAGTATGCTGTGGGATAAGAAAATAGTGATGCTGTAGCTCAGGTGAAAGATTTGGAAACTGTGTGTTCATGTAGACAAAGGAAATGCTACCCTCAGTTTTTGGCAAGCTGTCCTGGGGCCTGCTGAGGAATCAGGTGCTAATGAAGGTGAGGTCATGAGAGGCTGTTGTGGTCCGATGCTGAGGTCACCTACTCCCCCAGCATCACCACTGTGATGTGGTCGATGTGTGCACAGCTCCTGCTGGCAGCAGCTGAAACAGCATTTCAAAGGCAGTTCAGCATGGTGTTCCCCAGGGGTCAATACTGGGGTCCATCCTGTTTAATGTCTTTACTGATGAGGGGTTTGAGTGCAACCTCAGTATGTTTGCAGATGACATCAAGTTGGGGCAAAGTGTTGATCTGCCTGGGGGCAGGAAGGCCCTACAGAGGGTTTGGGTCAGGCTGGATCTCTGGGCTGAGACCAACAGGATGAAGTTCAACACTACCAAATGCCGGGTCCCGCACTTTGGCCACAGTAACCCCAGGCAGTGCTACAGGCCTGGGGAAGAGTGGCTGGAGGACTGTTTTGAAGAAATGGACCTGGGGGTGTTGATCAGTGCACAGCTGAACATGAGCCAGCAGTGTGCCCAGGTGGCCAAGAAGGCCAATGGTATCCAGGTTTGTATCAGAAATAGTGCGGCCAGCAGGAATAGGGAAATAATTGTCCCTCTGCACTCAGGCCTGGTGAGGCTGCACCTTGAGTAATGTGTTCAGTTTTGGGTCCTACATTATGGGAAAGACACTGAATCCCTGGAGCGTGTCCAGAGATGGGCAGTGAAGCTGTGAAAGGTCTGCAATGCAAGTATTATAGGGAACAGACAAGGAAATCAGGGTTGTTCAGTCTGGAGAAAAGGAGGTTTGGGGACAATGTTATTGTTCTCTACAGCAACTGGAAAGGAGGCTGTAATGACAGGGAGGTTGGCCTCTGTTCCCAGATAACAGCGACAGGACAAGAGGGGATGGCCTGAAGTTGCTCCAGGGGATGTTCAGGTTGGACAGTAGGAAGAATTTCAGCTCAGAAGGATTGGTGGGGCACTGGAATGGGCTGCCCAGGGAGGTGGTGGAGTCACCATCCCTGGAGGTGCTTAAGGGATGATGCAGAGGGTTATGGTTTAGTGGGCAATATGGGTGGTGGGTGAATGGTTGGACTAGATGATCTTTAGAGGTCTTTTCCAACTCTAATCATTATATGATATAAATAGGACAGGGACCAAAGGGAAAAAAAAAGGCACAACTAAGAGGATAGTTTGCCACCAAGGAAAGCTGGTTGCTTTCTTTGTGGTTTTGTGTCATTTTTAACAGAGTGCAAAGCTGAAGATCCAAGATCTAAACTGTTTATCTCTAAAAATCCAGGGCTGCCACCATGGCTTCTGAAGATCTCAAATGTCCAGCTATCACTGAATAGGAACTTTGATTTTTAATACTGATATAGATGAGACTTTGGACTGAGGGACTATATAGACTGAGAATATTGCTTGATTAGTGACAATACTTTCCTAAAAAGTTCCCAAATTTCCAGAATCTGGCTCCCATTCTCCTGATTGAATCACCCAATAATAATGAAACATTTAAAAAAAGAGAAAAGAGGGAGAAGAGGCAGAGGGAGAAGGGCAGAAACAGAGAGATCCTCAGCTTTACAGAGCTCTTTAGAAAATGTAGTTGCTTAGTGGTTCCTCTCCTTCAGTTCAAAGTAGACAAATTACAAAGGGCAAAAGCACTTTTTTGATACCATTATCTGATATTCTTAGCTTCATTATCATAATTGTTCCTTCAGTCTCTGTGGCACCTCACCAGTTCAGCCATGCTCCCTGGCAGGGTGGCAGGGCTGGTGTCTGTGACAGGATGCTCCCCATGCCTCCAGTTTCACATGACTCACAGGCCTGCCTCCCTTTGCATTCCTCCGTGTAATGACTGACACGAGGAGTGGGAAATCAGAGACGTACGCACACACATGTAGATATATACACATACACATACTGATCACGTTTAATTTTGTTCTGTCACTCTCACCTTTCCAGTTTATGACAGCTGTCAGTTGAGTTAAATTACTCCCCACCGTTTCTTCGTGTTCTGCATCTCCCACAGGTTAGCTCCACGGATGAGTCAGGAATGCCTCCTGATGGCTGCACTGTAACAAATGTGCAGCTGAGGTCAGGAGCTATTTGTTTCTCCTATTCGAGTATTTGTGCTGATTTAGCACTAATGACTCAATCTCTTTTCTGCCATCCATCAGTAAGACACACTGGGCTATGTGATGTTTTGTTTTAGAGGCACCAAGCTGCAATCCATCACTTCTTGCTGTGGTGCTGAATGCAAAATAGCCCAAAACACGTGGAGTTCTGAATGAAAAGCCCTGAAGCACCACTCAGAAATATGAGGTTTAGGTTTACCAGCTCCTTGTTGGCTTGTGACTAAAGGCCATATTCGGTGTGCATCACCCACACCAGACCTTCCCACAGCAACCAAGGGAGAGCAGAAGGTCAAGGCTTTGAATGAATTGCGCTGCCAACCCAAAAAGTGCATTTAGGCTCACCGTGTTTCCCTGTATTTGAGCTGTGTCCATCTGAAATAACACTGATCACACCTCTTCTTTAAATTTCTCCTGTAATGTCTCTTTATTTGAACTACTTGGATAGAGAAGAGAGGAAGAGATTTCATCAGTGTCCCCCAGCTAAGTGACACTGAAGTGCTACACGGAGGAAGTAGTTTTGGGGGAGCTATCAGCAGATTAAAACTGTACTGGTACATCCTTCTCTCTGGGTTAACTCTGGTCTCTTCTGTGCCACAGAGTGAAAGGTCTGAAGTACCTCAACCAGAGAAACACTGTTCTGTTCTCCTGTGAAGGAGGAAGGGAATAGGAGCTCTCACAAGAGCACCTCACGTGCTTCAAGTTTTTTGTAAGAGAAAACATACCTAATTTTAGTTTGAATGGATGTCAATTTGACGTGTGAATTCAAATAGCTGAGATAAATTCTTGGCTTTTTGATACTAAAATATATTTAATGACAGGTGCTTTTTGCATACTGAAAGGTTCTTTCTCTCTGTAGCACCTAGTGATAAAGCTGTAATGCAAAATCTCCCGAATTTGCAGGAAGTTGCACAGAACAGTCTAATAGGTCATCTTCAGCGCTGGCATACGTTGTAATCAAAGAATAATAAAAATAAGGGTTGCAAGGCATTCTTACCATGGCTGAATCAGCTGGCTTTTTTATGGGCCAGTTATTCACTGAGCAATAAATATTCATGGTTGTTTTTTGTTTTTTTTTTCAGAAAAGACATGGTGCATAATTAGCCTTGAGCACAATTAAACAAGACAACCAACCTTATTGTACAGCAGATCACAAAGGACTGAAGCTGAGTGATAGGCTTGACTGACAGCTCAAGTATTCCTGACAGTTGCAGCAGTCATCCGATTCTTCAGCAGCAATTGTAAGGGTTTACTGAGCCTTTTTAGATGCAAAATCCCACACTGAAGGGGAATGAGTTACTAATGCTACCTTACCAAAGGAAGATCGGTGCCTGGTTTAAATGAGATGAGAACTTTTCGCTGTTGCTTTCTCGTCCCCCCCTCCCCCATTCTCCTGGATGTGCAGAGAGTCACATGTAGATTGGACTTCACATCAGCCCATGCAGCTCCACCTACAAAAATGTGAAGCATCTGAGCTTAGTTCCTGGTTGAAAAAAAACCAGCATATCGGAAAAGCAAGGCAAAAAAGCAGCAATCTCTGCTCGGTGTGTGTCTTCTCCTGATCCTACACACATACACAGGTATTCACATGGCTAAATTTATTTTCCCCTTGCTAAGAAACTCTGGTTTGCATCTGCTTGCACATGCTTCTGTAATTTCTCCCTGTCCTCTGCCCTCAGAAAGCTACCACAGCTGCTCTCCTCTCAGCCAGAGCATATGTGGGGTGAAACCAAGAGGGTAAACACTCCCATCATGCTCCCAAGAAGTGATGCCCAAACCTGGTAGGACAGCAAAAGTTTCTTCATTAAAGACGCATAGAAGTCTTAACTGTGACTCTTAAACATGGGTGATCAGAAAGTTGCTATCAGTTGTTATAAACAGTGGACTCAGGTGATATAAACAGCACTAAGTCGGGCACACTGTTAGAATCATAGAGTCCTTAGAGGTGGAAGGGACCTCTGAAGACCATCTGGTCCACCTCCTCTGCAGTGAACACCACAGCTACATCAGGTTGCCCAGGGCCTGATCCAGTCTGGCCTCTTTTGAGCTCCAGAATAGAATTTCAGCCATGAAACCCTCACCTCATGGCTTTACCCACACACATGATGTTAGCTCTGGAAACAATGGGATAAACCCCATTGCTTAGACTACAGCACCTCACAAGAATAAATAGTATCCTGAAAACATGTGTGAGGGCTTTAGAACAAACAGTGCAAACAAAATCCCTTTAAGTCTGCCTCTGATTTCTGTGCCTAAAACTTCCTTCAGATCCTGCCACAACGGGAGGAAGAATTAGATCTAATTAGGATCTAATTACCAGGTCTAATTAGGGAAACATTTTGATTTTATGAGGCTTCCATTCCTAGAACCTGCATGAGGTGGTACTTGGAGTACTTTTACTCACATGGTGTGGTAAAACTGCTCTTTTATTGTGCTCCTGAGGCAGCCTTATAAAGATGTAGGGTAATTATATCAAAGTACATTTTTCAATTAGAGCATCATTATTATCTCGCAGAAAATGACTAAATTATATCATCTTTTTTTCCACAAGTCTGCAAACACTCTTTCAGTTTTTATCAAACAATACTCATTGGGTTTCTGCAGGCATCTCTAAGAGCGCAGAAGCAATGGCTGACAAGTCAGAATCATGGAAATCATTGAACCACCAAGGTTGGAAAAGACCTCTAAGATCAACCAATCCAACTGTCCAGCTGCCACCAATATTGCCCCACTAAACCATGTCCCTCAGTACAATATCTGAACGTTTCTTGACCACCTCCAGGGATGGTGACCCATTTGTAGAGCTCCTTAACAGTGCCGTGCAATACTGACTGAAGTGCAGACCTCATGGCACCTGGGCAGCTGATATGTATGCACTGGTGACAGTGGAAGGAACCTTGGGTAAGTGAGCAACCACTCAACCCCCCCCAAGAAGGTGGTCCTTCATCCATCATTATAATTGCAGCTATCATTTTCTGATTAGTGTTTATTAACTGCCTGGCCAGATTTTCTCACCTGTCAGGAGGCTTTAAGTTCTGTCCTTGTGGAGCTAAGTCATTCAAAGGAGTGTTTCCTGGAAAGGTTACCACCCATGCTCATGAAGGACCAGTTGTCATTGCTGCCAGTGCTCAGGTATATTTGGAGTTTGGAAGCAGGTATTTTTAGAGAGAAAATGGGGGGAGGGAAGTTAGAGAATCATAAAATATCTTAATTGACCTCAGTGAGAGCACTGTGGATGACCTGTGTTTGGTGGAGGCACTTTCCAGTGGTGTATCAAAGCCCCGTTTTGGTTACAAACCCTTTTGTAAACCACACCTTTGGCAAAAAATGTCCTCCAGAGCTCCCAGAGTCAGTGCTTTTGTCTCAGAGACACTCCATCACTTCATCATCATACAAAAGCAGTAAAGGGACAGAGAGCTATCTTCCCATTGTAACCTTCTGACTGCCCTGAACAACCCCACGTACAGTCAGAAATGCTGAGAAATGATCTTAGCAAACCTATTCCAAACTTGTCAATGCAAGCCAAAAAATAAACAGAAACAGCAAAAAGGAAACCAACCAAACACCTCCACTTCAGGCTTCCAGTAAATCTAAAGAAGTTAAAGCCAGCAGTTCTACATGGTCTAAAGTTTCAGACCAGGTGAAGACCACGTGTGGTATTGTCATATGATTGTTAATAGAAGACATTTCCTATTGGCACGAAGAAGCTGTTCCGGACTCTTGTTACTCTGATGGTTACAAATCAGCTTCTATTTCATGGCCCATTTGCACTCATTTGTTCTAAATCCATTTTTTATTTTATGTTCTTTATCCCTGATATATTCGTAGGGATTCAGTGTATCCACTCAGCCTTCGTCTTAGTAGGACAAATTAGCTGAACCCTGTGGGTCGACCTAAAAGAACTCATTTCCCACACCTCTGCCTTTTCTGAAGGCAATTCTGTTTTTCTTTTTTTTCGTCTCTGCTGTTTCGATGTGCCACAATGCCTCACCATATAGGTCATTCTGTTCTAATTTCAAGCAAATATTAATATTGTTATTTTCCCAATACCAGAAAAAGTCAGCAGCGTTGATCAGTAAGACTCACCTTGTGTTTATTCATTTGGTAACCCACAGATCCCCACCAGCCTTGGCACTTAGCCTGCATGTTGCATTTACACAACAGGACAGTGTCTGATCTGCAGACTGAGTCTGAACAGATTAAACAGAACATTCAGTGAAGGGGGGAAAGGTGCACACCTTTACTTACCTCTACTTCTTCACTCAGAAGCAGAGATCAGACAAGAAGTGTCTTCACAGCTACTAAATGACCACTGTGTCCTTTAGCAAGACTGACCAGCAGAGACTTCTGTGTATTAAGGATAAGCATAAGGATCTTATGTTCTTGTATAATAGAAACTGGGTGCCCCATCCCTGGAGGTGTTCAAAGCCAGGTTGGATGGGGCTCTGGGCAGCTTGATCCAGGGGCTGTCAACCCTGCCATGGCAGGGGGCTGGAGCTTGTTAATTTTCAAGGTCCCTTCCAACCCAAGGCATTCTGTAATTCTATGATTCTACAATTTACATTGACTGCAGGGGATTCATGGAGCCCAATCAGCTGCCTGGTGAAGCAAAAGTTAATGGATCTTTGCATCTGTCCCCATCAACATAAAGCCCTCGATTTGTTCCAAATAGTCTGGAAAACTGATGAGTTCTTTCAATCTTACTCTTTCATCACGCTCTCTTCCACTGACAAGTTTTAAATGTGTAGAAGAAGAGACATTAAGTGAACTGCCTCATCCTATTCAGTGCCCTCTCATCAGCACTCTGAAAGTGGCACCCTTAATAGCTTAATGAGCTGGGTGTGTGTGGAAAGGTAGCATCAGCAGTCAGCATCTCCTGGGGGGAAAACGAATAGCCGAAATCTCAGGTAAGGCATGGATGAACTTTCCTGCAAATAAAATGTCGATTGTTAGGCTGTAAGTAACCTGAGGCAATCAGTGTGCTGGGAAAAGAGAACACAAAAATGACTTGAGGCTCTGAACTGGAGGAACAGTCCCTATGAACATCTTCCGAAGAGACTTCTCCAGTGTAGCACCTCAAATGCAAACACAAAGAGCAACACGTAGAATGGGAAGATTAAAAACAAACAGGTAAACCACAGTTGTATTTCTATGTTTTAGGTCTGGGTCTGGCAGATTCCTGTTACACAGAGGCAGGGTTTGAGCTGAGCAGACTCGAGGAGGGACAGAGAATTTTTTCTATCGACGACTGCTCAGATCTCCCTCACATACAGAGCAAAGTATGGCCAACAGAAGTGTTACACTCTGTTTTCAGTGCACCTTTCAAAACCCCTGGAGATGTTTAGTAGACACTGTGACATGCTTTCTTTGCTAATTTGGCTGAAAGTGAGATAAACTCTAATCCTACATTACTTGTAGCTGATTTTTACTGTTTCCTACATCCACATGTGCTGGATTTGCAGACCCGAGGATCCCATGAAAGCAACTGTACTTCAAAGAAAAGACATGAAGCATCCAGTTCAGAGCAAATCAGCACTGAGGGCCTCCTGTGCACAGTGTTTTTGAAGATGAGGAGAAAACACTGAATGTCCTTGTTCTATTCTGCCTCAGATTAAAGAGCACTGACATCATTCTTCTGTGCTGGTTTTCTGATGAGGACACTACTCAAGGCCTATACTGAATTTGGTGTGACTTAAAACTATACTTGTCTGTGCTGTTTCCATCATCAGAACATATATTAAGTGTCTTTGCTGCTCTTCTCTCTTCCACTTGTGAATAAAAAAAGATCAAGATACACAAGCACCTTGGTTATGTCAGTATTCTGCTTACTCTTAACCAAGGCAAAAAGTAAACCGAAAGACGATAGAGAGAAGAACAGCACAATGCTAACACCTCCACTTCGTGGCCCCATTCCTTCTGCTCCTTCTGCCTTCTCCTTTTCCCACTCTATTTCTCCTTCTGTTATTGCAGAGGGAACTGTGCCGAGGGTGAGGGACCAAGGAAGCAGAAGTGCTGCACATGATGAAACTGAGCAAAAATACAAGACATCCATATTTCATATTCACACCCGTGTCCATGTGGATGGGTTTTCCATTCCTGTGTGCTCACTGTGGGCAACATGGTGCCTCAAGCATTGTGCTGCAGGCACTCAGAACCCACATGTTCTCGCCATGGAAATGTAACTTGTCTTCAACTATTTTCCCTGCTCTTGACTCATTTTGGGCAGCAGCTTGCCAAACAGGTACTGGGAGCTTCCTTATGTACCTCAAATCCATTCAAACACCTCTACACCTGCTTGGTCGGCTAGTCCTCTCATGTTGTCCAGAGTCAACCCTTGAGCATAGTGCCATCTGCTGAGAACTGAGGTACTTGTGCAGCCCAAACACAGACTGTCACATCTTGCTCTCAAAGGAATAAAAAAACCCTTAGGACTTTGTAATTTATAACCAGGCTTCAAATAACAGCATAATTCTGAAACAGATTTTCAGTAGGAACATGATAGGCTCAATGCTTCACCAAAAAAGGGACCATTAGAGTCTGTATGCTTGGGTATCAGCCAGAGGCCTGATTAAGTCTATGCTCCAGGCTGAGCTGGCTCCTGACTTGGCATTCATACAGCTTCAGCTAGACCTAAAATTGTACCTTTTGGCATCTGACGCTCAGTTATACAGACAGCTCTTGAACAGACTCAAAAGGAACCCAAAATACAGGGTCTGTTATGCCATGCCAGTACTGCTCCAGCTGCCTACAGATCTGTGACCACCTCCTCTTGGCAGAGGAAAATCTTGAGATCCCCCAGGACCTTGGGCTCTTAATCAAATAGGAACTGGCCTGTCTCATTGCTGAAGAAGGCACTTTTTTTTTGCAAAGGGCTTCACTGACCTTTTGTTGTCTCCACCACCAGCTTAACTCTCACACTCCCCCCTGGTGCCGTATTCTGTCCTCCCCCAGTATCCCCTCCATGGACATCACTTTCCTCCCCTGGTGGCCTGAGCATGTGAACATGCCCCTGTCCTAGTCTAGATGTCTTCTTCTCCAACCATGAAACAATGCTGTTCTGCACATGGAAACACACAGCTGCTGCCAAAGCACCTTTCTGACAAGCATCCAGTGAGTTGGATCTCTGCCTTTGAAACTAGGCAGACACACATGCATAGAGGGGAGAGTTATTTCTGCAGGTTCTCTCCCTTGTACATGGAGTGTCAGCACTCCCAGCATGATCACACAGGAGACAGAAACACGAAATTAACCCACGTCCTGCATTTCCTGCCTGTGCAAGAGTGGTGCTGGGATATGGACTGCAGATACCTAAATATGGGTGCCTACAGGCTATGTAGGTGCCTCACCTCCCATCACACTGCAGATCTAACCAATGCAAGAGCTGCTCAGTTAAGTATAGGCTTGTAGAACTGTCTGAGATGCCCTCAGTTATGCAGGATGCCTGGCAGGATTGACATGACACCTACAGAAAACCCTGGTGGCTTCAGGCCAGGCAAGATAAACAGAGCATCTCAGCTGGGACTGAATGGTGGCATCTAGGGAACTAAGAGAAGACATTGCTCTCCCCAGATCCTAATGGAAGACAGCTGAACCAGAAATTCCAAGCTCCGTGTACCTGAATGCTGCAGTGAACTCCATCCTCCACTTGTTTGGAGTCACCTAATCACACCGCAGTATTCCTGCTTTGCAACCCTTCTGCAACTTTCATTGTTACTGTACACTGTAATCACTCTATGCGAAATATGTGGTTGTTTCCCATAAGTTCAGGCTGCAGAGAGGGTTTTGGGTCCTTACCTTTGAAGGATTAGTATTTACAGTTCTGCTGAACGGATACAGTGTCAGGTTGCTTTGTTATCCTTCAAGATAAATGGATTGACAGGTGGCAAAAAGCATATTTTGTAAGCAGAAAGAAAAAAAATAAAAATGTGCAGTGTTTTCTTCTGTTGTCAGTGGAATTGTATGTTTTACCTATGGCTGAATACAGTGGCAATATTAGCTCTGATCTGCAGAACTGCAAATGAAACTGCTGATTTCAATTACTGTATTTTACACATAGTAATTTCACAGGCTTCGGCTCTTCATTGTTTGTAAAATCTTCATGAGTTGTTACCTTTTTTTGTTTTTGTCCACCCTATTTTAGAATGGAGAGGTTTATTCCTGTTACCATACTAAATGAGACACTCAGCTGCTCAGAGAGTTCGGCATTTTATTCAGCAGTGATATCTTTCCCATATATTCTGGCACCAAGCACAGTTAAGCCAGAAACATTCCACGGTTTCACAGCACCCTTCTGTGAAGACTCAGCCTTTTTCCCCACTTCATTTTTTCAAGGGATCCCCAAGAATTTTACAAACCATATACATCTGTCCAGCATACTCTGTGATGGCACAAAGAAAGAATACACGGACCTCACGTAGGCCTTGGTTCACGTCCTGCATTACCAGTGGAAGACATTCCCAGATGAATACAATTCAACATGAGTGAAAGAAAGCTCTTTTCACATCGCAGTAAAACAGCACACATTCCTACAAAGTGATTGTGTTAGTCACTTTTCATACACAAGTGTTTAGTGTAATGCTGGCTTCCTATGGAAACACGCTGTGTGCTTTTGTAGCCTTGGGCCTTGCCATCTGGCTGTTCCCTCTGAAAGCTTTTCAATCTATTTGCCAAGCTCAGTCCCATTTGACAGATACTGAAGACTCAAAGGCATAAGCAAGTGAGGTCTGGACACCATGCCCCTGTCAGTGGCTGTGGGCCCAGGAGCATCTCCTGCTGCTTTCACAGGATGATCTCTCAGCATCCAGGGCTGGAGGCTCACAGATGTCCTCAGCCACAGTTTTGTGTCCCATAATCTACTTTCCTAGGCAAATGCAGTCCTGCCCTGCTTCTGTGCTGCAGATTTTAAGCAGGAGACAGTGATCCCCTAAGTAACTTGATTGGGGGAGAGCTGTCACACCAGCACTTATCTCTTCTGGACTTTATTACTCTCTCCATAGGTTATCCAGCATGTTTGGTCCTTTTCCCATTTTCTATTTCTTAGTCCTAGATTACATTAGGGTAAATTGTCCTGAGGAAGGAGGAGCGGGAAGCAGGCAGTCTGATATTGTCTCATTTTCTGCTTTGTCTCTTAGGCATTGGCCCAGTAAACTGCCATGGAGACCAGCAAATAGAGCTGACTTCCCCAAGACAGTCATTGAGGCAGAAGCTGAGGAACTGAAATATCCACAGCAGCAGCTTCACACGGCTCTGTAATTTATCATGACAGCCACACAAAAGAAAGCTCCTTAGTGTTGCGAGTGAGAAGGAACAGTATGATTTTGCATGTATCAACAGGCAAAAAAGCATTTCACAAAGTCGTTTCGCACAGAGCTCAATGGCTCCTAAACCATCCAGGAACATGGGCACACTGACCTCCTGGCATCCTTTGGACCAAGCATGGGGATTCTCCACATCAACAGCACTTCAGCCACAGTCACTGTCTTCTCAAAAAATCACCAGAATCAGGCAGTTTAACGACACCCAAAGCATCACCACTCATCAGCTACAACCAACACTGGTGGCATTTCCCATGGGGACTCCTGGTCCCCACAGTTTTTTGCCAAGATCTTCTATGATAACTGAACATTATAGTTTCTGTTATCCCTATGGTCGGTCATTGAAATGCTGCGAAGTGCCAGTCCCAGTGATTGGTTTCCCCTGAGCAAGCAGAGCATTTCTCAGCAGATCAGTACACTTTTTGCCTTGAACAGTGGAAGAAATGAAATGTAAACTGGATTTCTTTCCCATGGGCTGTTCGTTTTTCAGTGTATGAGAGTATTTTTTACAAGACAGTGTGGCAATCTTTGATCCCATGCAGTACTTATGAAAACAAAATCAGATTTGAAAATAACAACAGAAGTAGGAGATGGGGGACTGTTTTTTGTGTCGATTTTGACTTCTGAGTCACTGAGTTAGGAGAAAGCTCTGTGGTAAAAGTACTAAATGGAAGGAGAGCAAACTGAAAATGAAGACAAGCTGCAGATGAAAGACTGCATTTCATCAGAGCCCTTTCCCTCCACACGCTCACCATTAAGAGACGTGGGAAGCCACAGCACGGTGCTTATCAGACTATGGTAAAGAAGAACTAGGACCACACGAAGTCATACTCTCCAGTTTGGCCTTTAAGTAAGTCACTGTATTTGAATGTAGTAATTTCTACTGAATCACTGTGATAAACTGGCTAATGAGTAAGTGCTGATTAACTGCTACTAACCTTGTGGTTTACTACAAAACTATTAATAAACCGTAAAACTCAGGTTGTATACAATCAATCTGAGACACACACCTATGTCCTCAAGCTGTACCTCTTGGAACACCAGTGGAGAACAGCAGGAGGCTTCCAGGGGAGCATTCCTTCTTTCTCCATTGGCCCTACAGAAGGACTGGGTTCCCTGCTCAAGTGCTAAACCAACCCATGCTTAAGGGCAGTGAAGAAAAACCTTACTCTTCTTTTCTTAGCTACCAAAATCCCTTAAACCAGAATTCTTCAAGATTTTAACCTTGGAACTAAAGTCAAGTGAGTAATATTATCTTTCTTTCTGAAATTGTTTTGCTTTATTGCGTCAGAATCAGCTCAAAGTAGGATTTTACTCTGTGTTTATTGTGTTCCCACGCTCTGCTCCTGGTTCCTTCCCTAGGTCTTACTGCTGTCTCTTGACATGACACTTATTGCTCCTGGAAGTGTCGAGCTATTGGTGCTGGAAGTCACACCTCTTCTTCACTTTCAGTTTGTGTTCATGTCCCCCACACATTTGCTGACCCAAAGGCGTGTGAAGCTATTGCTGCCAAACGCCCTCATTTTCCTTTCCTTGCCTGTTCCCAGCACTGAAGTCTTTTTCTTGGTGCAGGACCTTTAGCAGTGCTCTAACCTGGGAGTTATATCTGCAGTGAGCTGTGCTGTCACCTATCCTGGAGAAGTGCTGTTCATGAAATCCACTTTCCTCTTGCACACAGCAAGTGCTTTCCATAAAGCAATGCAATGCACACAATAACCCCGGAGGTAGCAAACTGTCACCAGCTGACGGAAGGCAAAAACTCACCTTACAAACACACCTCCACCGCAAGAAAAGTAACAGCGAGCCAGCACTTCGGATGTGCAAGGGAGCTCCATCAATTGCATCAATAGGAAGGGGGGAGACTGAATCAAGAATGGACTAAGCACTTCATATCCACTACTGATTTTAGGATAGAGATATATATATTATTTATTTATTTTTTAATGAGAGCTTTAGCAAAGGGATCACTGTTTTCCCTCTGGCAGAGGCACAGCTGAGCTGGGCCCTTTGTTTCCCCCCTGCTGCGTGGTGGAGCTGCCTGAGTGGGCTGTGGCTGCAGTTGTGGGAGTGGGAAACGAGGTGGGGTTCAGCTCTGCCGGCTGTGCTCCTGCATCCCACATCTCTCATCCCGCATCCCAAATACCACAGGCTGGCAAGAGGTGTGTGAATGAGAGGCCAGGAGGAATAAAAGCATCATCCCGGAGTGGACTCTCCCTCTGGGCTGGATTTTGTGGTTTCACAGCCCCATCTCCCACGTGTGCTGGTGAAGTGCTTCAGATCCCACAGCGCCCTCAGGTAAGGGACCAGCTCTCAGCGGGACCCTTCAGCACACTGGGTGGGAGCTGAGGTTTTAGGAAGCATAGGAAAAGCTGCCTGCTGCTTTCCTCACTCCTGTACGGGGCATCTGAAGTGGGGAGTGGGCACAGCTAAGTTGGAGCACTGTATGCTGTAGGATAAGTGTGGAAGTGGTCTTCATTTGGGCTTATGCTGTGGGTCACAGTGCTCTTCTTCTTTTGACCTACACAACCGAAACATTTAGGGTGAAAATAATGACCAGCACAACAGTTTGAGTGAACCTGCCCAAAATAAAGAGAGGAGCAGACTTGTAGAGGCTGAGCTCCGCTGCTCCCTGGGAGCAGCTCACGGAAGGAGAGCCAAAAGCCTGCTCTCCTTTCGCATTTTGTTCTGGCTGTGGCTGAGTTTTCCCCTTTGCTGCGACTTGCCAGCTCTCCAGCAAACTGGGAGCGGGCACCGTGTGGGGGAACACCCGCACTGCCTTTGCATGCCGCGGGTCTGCGCGCTGCACCGCGGTTTCCTGCAACTTTCAGTCAGCATTTAAGCTCAGACAGTGCCGGTTCCCAACATCAGCAAAGCCGTTCCCGACCTGCCTGCTGAATGGCGCTTCAGCACCAAAGTTCTCATCCGCAACGCTCAGCAGCTTCTGCAGATGCGCTGAAGGGCTCGGCCAAGGGGCAGCATGCATTTATCCTGGAGAATTTTGTAGGGATTTGTCAGTCCTGCAGGAGTCACATCTGGGGTCTGAGGAATAGGTTGGCTCCCTGTCCTAGTGGTTTTGTGCACCATGCCCTTGTGTGAATGCTCTGTTCACAGCCATCACAGTTTTGCTCAATCTTACCTGCTAAAACTGCAAGCCCAGAGCTCTCTCTCGGTCATTTCTGGACTCCATCACTAGATGGGGACATGCTCACGTACACTGAGTCCTCTTTGGGTTTCTCTTCACTTTTTTTTTTTTTTTTAAACTTCAGAGTAAAATAAGAGTTAATTTAGACAGAATCTGTTTTACCCTCTGCTCATAGAAATACAGCTTTCCCATCCATAGAATCATATAATCATAGGGGTTGGAAGGGACCTCAAGAGATCATCGAGTCCAACCCCCCTGCCAAAGCAGGTTCCCTACACCAGGTCCACACACAGCTCTGCTCAGGGCAGTTTGATGCCCAATCAATTTTTAATCCAGCATTAATTTTGTTAGCAAGGCTTCTGTAAGAATTACTGTCGCAAAAGTAATTCTAGTGATGGGGGCATCTGAAGCCTAATAGCATCGATCTCTTTGTTTAATTGGGAATGTTAGTGTCAGTAGCCAGTGGTATACTCAAAATTAATATCTATTTGTGTACATTTCTAAGAACAAACCTTCATCAAAAATACTTCTTTACAGGGAATTAAAAAAAAATAAAATTGATTTGGGGCACCTTCCTCCATTCCTGCCTCCTTCACATGCACTGCTGTCCCCTTTGCTCCTTCGGCAAGTCCAAAATATGAAGTCCTTTGCTGGGAACTCAGCAGAGCTCTTATGTATTTCAGTACATAAGCACTGAAAAATGGTTCTGCACACCAGACATCATGATTATCAAGGGATAACCACCTATAGCTACAGCAGCTGAGCAGAAATGACTGGCAGCAACGTAACTAGTAGTGGGCTGCACTTGGTCTCATTCATCTTCACCCTAGCAAGACCCATGTCCTGGGTACTGAGACCACAGGAAGAATAGGTGTGATTTGGATCTCTTTTTTCCAGTACTTTAGCCATCACCACACATGTCCCTTTCTGATCAATATTTCTTCTGCACCTCAGAGCATCCCCAGTCTCATTTTCCTCCACTTACACACACAGCTGGTGTTGTGGACCTGGGCCGTCCTGCAGACCTGGGGCATGTACAAGTGCATGTGAGAGCCCTCTGAACTCCCATGAACACTCCCATCGGCACTGGATTGGACTATTTAGCTGTCCAGTGCTGTTTTTTGCCCAGCCTGAATGCCTCACTGGTTGCTCATCCCTCACCCCACATCATAAAATTTCTTCATTACAAAGACCTACTTTCTAATCCAGCAACTTTCTAATCAAAGGCATTTTGTTCTGGGCTCCCTGAGGTTCGTAGTTTCTATTCCAAGTTCCTCTTCAGAACACTCCCTGATCTCAAAAGTATTTCCTTCCCCTTTTTCCCCCTTTTCTTTACTTCACTTTTGCACACTCAATAATATTTGCAGAGATCTGCATCGTGTAGCAAATTGTACCTTCTTCAGTGAGCTTTCTCACAAAGTCAAATGCGCTTTGTGCTGCTCCAACTCTGACCAAAAGTGAGGGCTCCAGTGACCCCCCCATCATTTATCAGCATCTTTGGCAGATGTGTACATTTTCCATGGATATCCTCCATTTCTTCACAATGACCCAGATCTGGCACTGTACAAAATGTATGTGAGGAGGGTGGCAAATAGCAGCGGGCAAGGCAAGGAGCAATGGAGAAGCGGGTTTTGTGTCACTGAAAACCATACTCGAAAGGGTGTGAAGGCCAGAGAAGGAAAGCATCTCCCAGAGAGTTTGACTCTGAGTGCATCATGCTTTGACAGCTGCTGGATTTGGGTCTGACTTGGGGATTTTTGAGGCAGTGAAAGACTACTGAAGTGTGTGAATCACTCTGAGCCAAGACACTTAGGTAGCTGAAGACACTGCTTATGATTTCTGTAACTGTATTCACTTTTGTATCCCCACAGACAGCCCAGAAGGTGCTTCACAATGCCGGCCGGCCTGGAGAAAGCTTGTCACCGCTGCATATCCAAAATTGCCAGCAATGGTAAGGCAGCCTTGGGAGTCACCTCCCTCTGTGTTTAAACAGCCCCACAGCTAGTAGAGATAGGTCTAGAATGAAGTTAAGGAGGCACCAAGTCACACATGAAGTTTCCTTTTCTTTCCTGCTTTCTTTTTTCTTCCTAGTTGACTTTAAGCGCTGATAGAGCACCCAATAACAGTTGTAGCTCTTAAGTATCTTCCTCTATTGTGTTATGTGGATTAGAGTGGATCAAGCAGAAGTTAGAAGTCAATATTTTAAAACTCCCGCTGACTGTATCTCCTTTCCACTCTGTGTTGCCAGCAATTTTTGCTCTCACTTCTAAGCAACAGCCGTTTCTAATCCCACTCAGATGTACAGAGTAGAAAATTTCTTCATCCACTTAACCACTCAGCTTACTTGATACTTCATCCACACAACCAATTGCAGTTGTCAGCCCATGGCGATCACCTCAGGGTCTTCTACATGAATGCTTTTGGCTTCACTTGAGCAGCTCTCAGAGTTCAGAACGAATTTTAACTTGTGATTAAGCCACATTGCTCCTTGCTGCCTTGCAGCCCTTCAGATAAAACAGCAGCAGCGATGAATCCCGAGTGCATTTTAGCACGAGCTGTTCTAGAAGAGGAAAATTCAGCCAGGCAGCTGGGGCTGCTCCTGGGGCTGGTGTTGGAGGAGCAGCATGGAAGTGACCAGGGGGTGCATGGAGCAAAAAGGCAAATGAAGTGTGTTCTCTGATTTTTGTTCCTACTAGTTAGGAGTAAAATGACACTGGTCTCTGCTGGTACCAGAGCTTTAAAGATGGCTGAAAAAGCAAAAGATCTTTCTGAATGTTTTTTGAAAGAAAAGGATTAGTTCTGAACTCGTGCCTGCTCCCTTACCTCAGGAGCACCATCCTGGATACCCACAAAGTCACCCATGTGTAAAGCAACTCAGAAGTACCACCCCAAGAAACCCATCACCTTTAGTTTCTCTTTACATTTAAGTTCAGAATCAACTTGACTTCAGCTATGGATCAGCTAGTGCATCCCAACCTGATTTTGTTTGTTAAAATGCAACCCCCTCTGAAGTGCACTGGTGCTTCATTTCACGTTTTCTCATCACCCTGTGTACATTTCTCAAATAGCACTTCAGCACAGCCCACATTGTACCTACTGTTTCCTGATATTTAAATGACTCTGAAGAGTCACCCAACTTGTGCAGCATCATTTACATTATTTTCATTCTTTGTACAGCAGTTCAAGTTCAGAACATTAGGGCGATGTTAAATAACGGACCACAAAATAAAAGGCTAATTCACTACACTAAGTCTCTTGCAAAGCAAACCAGTGGCTCTTTATGTAATGCCTAGACTGTATTTAAAAAGTGCATCTGGAAATTAATCACAAGGGGCCAAATTCAGCACTGAAGTCATGACATAGCTGTAATTTAGTAGCTAGAGACATGGCATAAAATTCAGACAAGCTGTTCTGCAATACTGCCTAACCTCCAAAGTGCCTATAATCTTTATGTATACATCCTCACCATTGGATTGAATGTTCTCAGGTTACTGGCACCTCCTTCTAAATTGTTGCTGAGGAGAGCAGTGTTGCTGGCATCAGTGCTGCAACCAGTAACTTAAATTGTAGATGTTGTGATGCTGGTATTGCTTACTTGGGTTCGTAGCTGTTGGTTATCTGTTTCTCAACATGAGGTCTGGGTTAGTGATGGTTAACGATGGGTGCTGGCTTCTTCACTCCTATTTCAACTTCTCTTTGATGCTGATTTCAAGTCATGGAATCATAGAACCATAACATTTCAGAAGTTGGAAGGGACCCACAAAGATAATCAAATCCACCTCCTGGCTCCACACAGGACCGCCCAAAATTCAAAACCTGTGCTTGAAAGCACTGCCCGGATGCTCCTTGAACTCCAGCAGTTTGGGCCCATGCCCTCTGCCCTGGGCAGCCTGTTCCATGCCCACCGCCCTGTGCTGCAGACCCTGTCCCTGACCCCCAGCTGCCCCTCCCCTGACACAGCTCCATGCCGTTCCCTCGGGCCCTGTCACTGTCACACAGAGCAGAGCTCAGCGCTGCCCCTCCGCTCCCTGTGAGAGCTGCAGCCGCCATCAGGCCTTCCCTCAGCTCCTCTGCTCTGTGCTGAGCGAATCAAGGCACCACAGCCACTCTTCCTACATCTTGCCCTCCGGACTCTTCACCATCTTTAACCCTTCTTTGGCCACTCCTTACATCCTTCTTATATTCTGGTGCCCAAAGCTGCACACAGTGCTCCAGATGAGGATGCACCAGCACGGAGTTACCTCAGAGGCTACCATGTGCATCTGCATCCCAGGTCTCAGGCCAGGTGACCCAAATTTGCTGACATCCACACTGCTGTGAGTCAGCCCCTTTCAAAGCAGAGTCCTCTGAGGTGTGAGAAAAGGAGTACTGTGAATTGACACCCAGACCTCTGCTCCTCAGCTTGTCCATGAAGATAAACCCCGGGGTGAATGCAAGGTTTGGAAAAAATATTCTCCTTTTTTTTTTTAATCAAAAACTTGGCAGGCCACAGAACTGTGTTTGGGATGTCTAAAGTACCAACACCTCATTTATTACTATATACATATTGTCAGAGAGCGTGTCATTATGGTCTCCTGAGTAGGTTGCACTACTGCCATGCTAGCATGCCATTCATGAACTGGGTAGATTAAGATTTATACTCCTAAATCACTTCAGATCAGAAGAGAGACCATTACACACAGCCGTGGTGTTGGTAGTGACTTCAGGCTCATTTACTTCTGTGCAGTGGAAGAGCGTGGGGAGCTCTGGCAGGAGGCTGTAAACTCAGCAAAACTGTGGGTTTATGGCGTTGAAATGTCCTGCTGGGCAGGAGGCAGTCTGCAACACCCTGCTGATTTTCCTGCCCACAGATTTCAAGGAATGTGCAAGACGGGAAGCTGTTCTCTCTCCTCTTTCTCTGACGTGACTGCACATTAGGGTTGCTCACTGTTGCCTCCCAAAGCAGGGCCTTGCTCATGTGGAACAGAAAATGGCTGCCCCAGCAGTGGCTCTGCTGCCTGGTGCCCTCACTGCAGCTCCTCAGAGCAGGTGCTCTTCTGATGTTCCTCTGAGCCATGCATGGGCTCATTTACCTCACTCGTCTGGTTTTAGAGACTGCCAGTCTTTTCTTGCCTCTTTTTCTAGGACTAGGTCCTGGGGCTCCTCTGACCAGCTGGTGTGATGATACTGCTGACTTAATTAAAGCTATCGCTAGCTGCATGTGTGAAACTGCACGGACAGCAGCTCCCTCTGCAGAACTGCCTTGCTACCTTGCGGCAAATAGCACTTTATTGAGCAATTTGTCTTCAGACCAGACTGGGGCAGCACAGCCCAGGCAAATGCAGGCAGAGCGTGTGTCCTGTCTGAGGAGAATTGCTCTGACCCCCCCCGCAACGCATGGGGGAAAACGGTCTTTAGCTCTGCCAGTTGTGTAGACAATTGTTGAGAGTCTCACTTTGTTGAACGCGGTGCTGGAAGCCTTCCCAGACGAAGCATCTGCCTCTCCAATTCCAGACCTAAGAGGCTGAGGCTGAATGGGAAGATAATGAGTAAATACATTCCCAGCGACTGCTGTGGGAGGAGAATTAATGGGCCGTTATCTTTTTCTCTTGAGCTGCAAGTTCTTCCTACCTCCCATTTCACTCCTCCAAAAAAAAAAAAGCTTCAAGGTAGAGGCTAGACGTATAAGAGACACCTGAGTACCAGATGCATACCCCACATAAACATGGGCCTTGCTGAGCCTCTCTGGGCTCATCACAGCATCCCTCCCCACCAATCCACGCACTGACTGCTGAAGGAATGACATGGTGCCACCTCCAACTTGTTCCTGCAGGAACAGGAGAAGGTGATACCTCCAGCAGGTTGGTGATCCTACTCTGAGAGCTGCTGACAGCACTGTGATGACAGGACATAGGGCAACACTGGGCAGTTGGTGCAACTCCTGCCCACCTCAGCTGCATTCATTTGGATGCTAGGTTTATCTGCTGAGATGGGCATTGCTTGCTGGTGATGTGCATGAGCGTGTTTGGAGTTTAACTCAACAACGCTGCTCTGGCCTATGAAAGTAAGAGACCAGATCACATAACAGCATCAGTATGTAGCATGAAATGGGACACCTGGTGAAAAGGAAGGCTCTGGGGTGTCAGTGTTTGAAAGAGCTTACTCAAGTGTGGGATATCAGGCAGAGGAAGAGTTTCTGGTCTGTGCAGAATTCAAGAGACAGGAGAGTCAGAGCAGGAGTGTGTGTGTCAGAGACCAACTGACAGAGAGGGGAGGAGGGGTGGCACAAAGGAACAGAAGTGCTTTCTTCAGCTCAAAATGTCTTCAGTCTCCAGCAATTCGTAGAGATAATAAACATGCTGCTTCTGAGAAAGAAAGACATCTCTCAGGCACAGAAGTATGAGCTCCAAGCTCCCTGTTAAGGAAACACAAGCAGTGTGTGTGTGTGGGGAGGGGGGTTCCCACGAAAAGTGACTGCAAGGCAGAAAATCTGGATTTTGATGATGCCATTATGTGCTCAGACTCAGTTTCTCCTTCTAGAAAATGGAGGCAGTGCTGTTTCCCCATTCCTACAAGCACCCTGCTGGTGATGCTTTGGCAGCACTGTGCATCCATCCTGTGCAGCACTGCGTGGCATCATGGCAGAGGCAGTGGGTCCAATCCTACTTGGCACAAAGGGAGCATATGATTTGGCAGAGGTTGCAGTGCTGGGGAATGAGCTCTGACTTTTTTTTCATAAGCTGCCAAGGAGGCACCTTACCCTTCTGCAACTTATGCCTACTGCACATTTGTTTCCTTGGGCACCTACTTGCAGATCAAGAAGTGCTCTGCAGAGATGCTCACTGCAGAATTTCCTCATTATGCTTCCCCCTCATTTTCTGGAGCAGCATCTCACTTTAATATTGCAGAGTGCCCATGGCGAGGCACAGAGGTGACAGCCCTTGCAGAAGACAGGCTGCTCGCATTGCTATTGACACTATTATTTCTGGTTTTCTGCAAAGGTAAGCACTCATCCTCAGCAGCATCAGACTGTGCTGGAAAAGTACCGGGGTTCAGAAACAACAGCAACTCTCTGAGGGGTAACTAAGCACCTCAGACCCTCTCATCCATGGGAAGAGTTGATGTGCATCCCTCTGTGGAACAGGAGCTGATCACTCACAGTGACAAGCTGCTCCCTGCCTTTGTGTCCGTGTGCTGAGTTGGGTCAGGGAGCCAGACTAGCCCCAGACTCTTCACTTCTGCAATAAAGATTGCTTATTTATCTATCAGGGAAAACCGAGTGTAATGGCATTACAACTGCTATTTGCTTTGCAAACAGACACAGCTCATCAGTTGCCATGGATTAGCTCATACGAGCTGCTCGTTAACACAAAGTAACCTGGTGGTGTCTGAAGCTGGTGCAGGCTAAGGAAGCCTCTGCAATCAGGCATTTAAAAGTAGTAGCAGCAAAATTAATTTGTGCCTCTCATTATTTCATTACTGATATAGGAGCTAAAATGTATGAATTAAAAAGTGTAGGCTTGAGCTCCAGAAGAGCAACAGGCCATTTCCTGCCCTCATCATCTCAGATGCTGCACAATAAATGCATCATTCCTCCAATAACACTGTCTTTATTTTCTCTTTTTATTTATTTATTTTTTTCTCCCATTCACAGCATGCTTTATATTTGGGCTCCTTGCTTTCCTTGCCTTACCATTGTCCATGACTTTTACAGGTAAGTTGACTTCTGAAGCACGTTGTAATTTGTATTTCCTGACACTGTGTGGCAGGTTTATGCATCTTATAGGAGAAAGGAGTTGGAAACCTTGAAATTTCTGATCATTAAACTTGTACACTGGTAATTAAGCTTCAGACACAGCCCACACTGTATGGAGGGGAGCAAGCAATTACTGAATTCAGACAGTGCTTGTCTTAAATACATCGCCTGTGTGGTTCACTTTAGCATGGAATGTGAGTCAGGACATTTGGAGATTTTATTGATATATCTCTTTAATCTAACAGGGTCTGGGTTTCTCTGTATCTGACCTGAATTTTCTGGCAGTGCACTGCTTATTTGGAGGGTTTCTGAATGCTTCCCATTGTCGGGCAGATGCAGATGACCTCTAGAGGTCCCTTCCAATCTAAACCACTCTGTGACTTCTTTTCACCATGAAGTTGCTGATATGTTCTGTGTCTCAGACCTATTTTAATTCACTTTTTTATTGTCGTGTTTGCTTCAGCTCAATTGCTGCTTAGGCTACCAGCAGCTGGCAGAGGTCTGTGGGTGTTTCAGCTCTGTCTGTGGGAGGAAGCTCAGCATCTGACACATGAGAAGATTTCATTAATCAGGCTTCCTCTGTATTAACTGTGCTGCAAAAACCCTAGAAGCATAGGGCTGGAAGGAAAGACAAGATTGTCTAGTCTGCTATTTCTCCATCTTTTTGAAAGCATGACCTGTTTTTTGGCTCATCTGTCTTTTTATAACCACCCGAAGGCTGGCTTTGCAAGTAGAATTAAGGATCAAATGTTTAAGAAAGGAAAGGAAAATATTTTGAGCTGCAGAATTTTATACATTTTCGAACTGAGTAAGGCTCTTTTCTTCCCTAAGGATCAGTTTTCTCTTATCATTAATAGAGATTTTTTTTTTAAAGCACACCTTCTAGCACATTTTCCAACACTTCATTGCTTCCTTTGTGCCCTCCACAACACCCACAGGGGCTGTGACCCCAACTTGAGGCAGATGGGCACAGGTACCAACCTGCCTCTCCTTTCAGAACAGCTCTTGTGCTTGGGACTCCCTTGTTAGATCTGGGGGTGCCCCTGACTCAAGGAAATTCCACAGCTTCCCAAGGAGGCTGTTTCAGCACCTTATTGCTCTCTCAGACAAAACAGTTTTCCCCTCATCCAACCTAAATCTTCCCTGTGGCAAATGAAATAGATTGCAGCCAGTCCTACGCATGAGGATGCATTGGTGGCCGTCCTACCCAAGAGAAGCTTTGAAATATTTGAAGGATCCTATTATAACTCCACTCCATCTTTTTTTTCCAGAGATCCCAAAACTCTAGTTCTTCCAACCTGACATCACAGGTCACTTTTTCAGTAGCGTTCTTATGCTTTTGCCTCTCTCTTTTGGCCTCTGGCCAGCATAGCTTATATTTTCTCCCTCAAAAATAAATAAATAAATAAATAAATAAATGACAGAATGCAGGACTCAGCTGAGACCTGAGGAATGGGCAGCACAGAATAATTAACTCCTCTGTTTAACACGCAGTATTCTTGTAAACACACCTCTGAATGAAAGATGCTCTCTGTACCAACACTCTGGCTCTCATTTAGTTTATGGTGCATTGCAAGCCCAGATGGTTTCTGGCAGCGCTTCTCCCTATCAGACATTTCTTGTTTTTTTTATTTACATTGGAATTTTCCCTTCTAGATGTAGTGCTCAACTTCATCAGATACCATCTCTTACATTTTGGATGTCTTTTTCCAGAGTATCCAAATACTAATAAGTCTTGCCCTCAACAGTCCTAACAATCATTCCAGCTTGGTGTCCTTGAGAAGCTGTTCACTTTCTGACTTATAATTAAAGAATGATGGTGCTAATGAGCTCTATATGCAGGCACTGTAGGCAGGATAAATTGCACTTAGATCTGGACTGTACACAGCTGTAGCCAAGCTTAGTATTGTGTTTTTCCCTTGCAGTCAATTAAGAGGCAGTGAAATTCCCATGATCACCTTTAGATGTCTGCAATAGGATGAGATTACTTCTGAGGGACTCTGGACAGCCAGCCCAACTGTAGGCATCTATATTTGGCCAGAAATATGAAAAAATGTGTTCAGCTGAAGGCCAGTTCTGTTTCCTTTATCTGTGGTCTTCTAAGTACCGGAGATGACTGTGATAGGCCTCTGATTAGGGAGTCCTAATTAGGAATTAGAGAGTTCTAATTAAGGATTAAAGAGCAATTAGGAACTTGAGAGTTGGCCTCAACTGTTACATCTCAACACTTAGGATCTTATGCTTATCCATGACTTAAAATTGCTATTCATCCCATAAGAGGATTTTGGCTTTAGCTTTTCCCCCAGGTTGAATTTGCCTGAGCTGTGGAATAAGGGTGGGAAGGTATAAATTCAAGTGTGGTATAGCTTGTGTGCATGTTGACAGCCAGCCTTCTGGAAATGAATCCATGCCGGAATCTAACTGCTTTTAAACAGCATTTCTTAGGAATATTTAATAATACCTTTAAGATCGGTGAGAAATGGAAAGTGTACAGTAAGATAATAGCCTGGAGTTGTGTTCATCTCCCCCACCAGAGACAGGAGCCCTTCTTTTTCCACAGCTCACCAAAATCAAGAGTTAATGTCATCGTAATACTGCAGTCAGACAATATTGGTATTCCGCAGCTACATTTCTTCAAAGGTATTTTTAGAAAAATTATATGCCAAGGCAAACACAGATATTTATTACCCAAGCAAAAGCCTCTGATTTTTTGATAACAATCTGTTTTCATGATCTCAGAGATCACGCTGGTGTGCCTCCAGTCATTTTGGCTCTTGCTCTCTTCAGAGGGAAACTGTGAGATGTTTTCAGGTGTTAACAAGCAAATTATAACAGTATTAGTTAAAACACAGAGGTGAATAACTGGTAGCCCTGATAACAATTACACGCTAACAGAATATATTTTAAAATCTTGGTAGTTCTGTAAATCACAGTACAGATTAGAAGGAGTCAGCACATTTTCCAAGATCCAGATTTGTGACATCATCTGAACGGTGGATTTTTCAGTACATTTCTAACTCTAGCTAGAAGAAATTGTATATTTTTCACTAAAAATACTCAAGAAATAAATACAATAATGGAGGGACCTCTTAGATGTCTTTAGGAGATTTCTTTTTCAGTTTCCCAGACAGCGAAGGATTGCTCCCAATAACTCATTCCTGTACACTGTCCAGACCACCCCTGCATGCAGTGTTCCCCAAGGGCAGCTAAATCACTTTTGAAAGCTAATGACATCATTGTCTGAGTTTTTCCCTATTCAAATTTAACAAAGTACCACTCATCGTGATCATACCTACACTAGATTAAGTAATTCCCTAACTCTCAAGTGTTCCCATTAGCAATCTGAAGACTGCTCTGATACTCTGTGCTGTTTTGCAGGTCTTGTTCTTTAATGGTTGTTTTAACATAATCCTTCCTTACATTTTGTTCCTTCAACCACTCGTCATTTCTGTGTCCTCTGATTTTCAAATATGCTTTCTGACAAAATGGTGCTTGAAGTATTTACTTTGGGATAAATTCATTGCAAAACCCAGATCCTAGGGAAAAGCCCTCAGCCCACTGTCTGCCAGCAAGCTGGACTATGTGACGTGGTGGAGGCTGCAGCCATCTTCTAGGAACAACTAAAAATGTCCCAGCATGTTGTATGCTCTGCCTCTGCTGGGGAGAGGGCAGGGAGCAGGCAGCAGACATCTGATGCATCTTACTTTAGAATCACAGAATCATTCTGGTTGGAAAAGACCTTCAAGATCATCAGGTCCAGCCATCAACAGAACCTACTGAGCACCATCACTAAGCCACATGCCTTGCTGCCACAAAGCAGTCCTCCTTTGCTATAAGCTGCATTTCAGCCATCTTCAGCTGCCCGAGAAGAGCTGAGCAGTTATAATGAGGCTAATGCTGTGTGTCAGGGTGGGTTGCTGGGAGCACTGGATTCACAGCAGACCTCTCGTGGTCCATCTACCCCATTACCAAGAGCCAAAGAGGAACAAGGCTGGTGCTCATGGAAAGGAAGCACTGATACTCTCCTGCTGGTCTTGGTGTTCCCACATAAACCACACATGCTACGTATGAACTGATCACTGTGTTACACATGCACCTTGATTTCATTTTAGCAAATGTCAGCGCTTATCTGCCAACAGTAGGTCCATATTTCCTATTCACCCACAGTACTGTATTTTTAAAGTTACAACTGTTCTAATTCCTTTCATCTCTTTTGCTGTCATATCTGCCTGGAACATTCTCCCCAAAACTACAGAGCAACACTGCCTGTCATTCAAATTGTTCCCAAGTCTGACTGCTGTCATGTTACATATATGAAAGGATTCCATAACAGATTGGTCTGGGAAACACAATCTTAGCTCCATGAGAAAAAAAAAAAAGGCATGTTTTCTTGACTATTTTTTCCCCCTCAAATCAAAATCTCAGTAGTACATTGGAAGCAGCAATTGCCTGGGTTCCTAAACTGAAATATATTCCCTATGATCCCTGGCCAGCTGCTTTTGAAGCAGGCTATTATACAGCCAAGGACTCTAGAAACACTGTCAGCTGCTTTATGGAAATGATAGAATTCTCAATGATTTCCCTGCTGCCTACTTTTTTAAAGTTGGGTGTCTGAATAGGTTTCAGTTTTAGTGGAAAAATGGACAAAAAATTACAGCCTTAGGAACAGCAGACAAAAAGGAAGAGAGTCCAAGTCCATCCAAGTCCAGCCTGTTTCAATTACAAGAGGCTTAGTAATAAATATTTACTCTAGAATAGTCCACATGCCACTCCATAGCAGGTCACTGTGTATTGTGACTGATGTAAGATCTACAGCAAAGCAACCACAAACTAGGATATCCATATTATGCTATGCAAGAAGTATAGGAGAGGTTTAGCACAGCAGCAATGTTCTAGACCAGCAATAGCAGTGAACTTGGTGGGCAAACTGACAAGATGGAGAGGACCACAGCTACAGAAGGCAAAAAAAACTCTAACCAACCAACAAAAAAAAACCATCCACTGTCTCCCAAACCACTGATACCTCTTTCCTGATGCCAAATTTCCTTTTTGATGTAGTTTCGAATGTGCAAACAAGATGTTCCACCTGAGGGATGTTTAGCACTAAGGCCCGCACACTGCTTTAAGTACTCTGCATCTAGATGACAACCAGTTGTTGAGAGAAAAGGAAAAAAAAAATTAAATCCTAGAGAATGAGTTTCACAGCAAGAAGAAAACAGAAGATCCTTTTTGGCAACTCTAAACTGATCAGCAGAAGTCTTGAAATATGGGATCAATGACAATAAAATTATAGGGTAACGAACAATTTAAAATTCTTTAAAGATGCCTGTGAGTAGGAGAGTTGAGCAATGATTCAGCTCAGCTAACTTTAGGTGCTTACAGCTGGCTGTCTAGATTCCTTGTATAGTTATAAAGAGGCACTTTCAGGGCACAATTCATCTGACCTATTTTAAATGCCTATCTTAGGATAAGATGAATTCTAGAAGGGTCTATTTCTCCCTATTGACTATAAAGAGAGTCTAGGAACCTAGTTCAGATATAGACGTCTGCATTGCAGACATCTATATTTGGACAGACGAGTCTCACTGCCACAGACCTATATCATAAGCTTCAGTGTCTAGTGCCAGCACCAGCCTTGTACCACCATACATTCCCTTCTCTAAAACTTACTTAGCTTTCTCATTGTAGCAGTAGATTTGAGGGTTGCCAGGATCCCTAGCTCCATAACAACCAGTGCTTTTCATCCTCCAGCAACCAAACAGCCTAGAAATTTGAGTATCCTTTGTTCCCTATTAGCTGCCTGGGAAACTAAAATGGTTCCAGGAGCTCCCACAAGCACTGCTGCCCAAGCTTCAAGGTGTCTGACTAAGAAACATGCTAGAAACATGGGGCTAATCAGCAGGAGAGGTCTGGGAATAGATTATCGGATTATTACTTTTTAATAGTACTAATTTTCAATGATTTTTCTACTTCCGATGAAATCTTCCTGCCCAGTTCAGTCAACTGTTCATTTAACAGATGTTAAACTGGAAGCCAGCATTGTTATGTTTGCACTCCACTTGCTCTTTGCATGTTCACAGCCCTCACTGCAGCAGTGGGAGACACAACCCCATTTAATTCAGCCCTCAATTCAACAGTCTCTGGGTACACATCTTGGGTCCAAGAACTGTACTTCTCTTGCAGATTTTAGTTTCCACTGTACAACTTGTTGCACTGTTTGATCACTCGGGATAACAAACATTATTAATTTTTGCTGTTCAGGAATGAAGTTTTTGGAAGATTGCCCAGTTCAGCCACTAATTCCATTATATCTGTTGGTGGGTGGTGTGATTGGCAGCTTAAAGGTAATGTGCATTCAATGTGTGAAAAATATTTTGTGTGACTAGACTTTGACTTTCTAGTTAAGATGAAATGATGGCACCAGACAGCTATGTGCATGCAGTATAGGAGACAGCTATCTGGACTTAACTGTGCTTGATCCAGCACTTAAGGTACCCATCAGCTAAATGAGATGCTAATGTGTTTCCTTCAGGGTTGTCCCACACACTGTGGTATCACTTTCTCTTACAGTATATGTGCTATTGATCCTACTTACAGAAAAGACTACATAACATGTCTGGTTATGGGAAATGAGGTCCTGTTTCCTCAAGCCTTGTTCATTTTCCCAGATGTTTGCTCATTGTACTTCACAGGTTCAATTTACTCACACTTTAACATGGCTAGAAGCAATGACCACACAGTAGTATGGCTTTCAACCCTAAGTGTATCCTTGCACTGCATCAGGGCCTATTAATCTGGGCACAGCATTTTCTAACCACAGCCACCTCTCTTCTAGTGGACTGTGCTCATGTTTATCTCCACTGAGCCAGCAGAGGATGGCTGTTTGGCAAGTCAAGACTCCCCATAATTACGTCACACCCTGGGCACTATGAAGCTGTAGTTCTGTGATGACTCAGGGCAAAGGATGGCCTCACTCTGACAGGTCCCTTAGAAATTGCTTCTGGGTCATAGAATCATAGAATCACAGATTTATTCAGGTTGGAAAAGACCTTCAAGAACATCAAGTCCAACAGCAACCAAACCATACTACCCTAACAACCCACTGCTAAATCATGGCCCTGAGCATCACATCCAAAAGGGCTTTAAACACATTCAGGGATGGTGACTCAACCACCTCCCAGGGGAGCTTAACGACCCTTTCTGTAAAGCAGTTTTTCTTTATATCCAACCTGAACCTCCACTGACACAACTTAAGGCCACTTCCCCTTGTCCTGTCACCAGAGAGAAGAGACCAACCCTGCTCTCACTGCAATCACCTTTCAGGTATTTGAAGAGAGCAGTAAGGTCTTCCTTCAGCCTCCTCTTCCCCAAACTAAACAGCCCCAGCTCCGTCAGTCGCTCCTTGTAGAGCATATTCTCCAAGCCCTTCACCAGCCTTGTTGCCCTTCTTTGGACCTGCTCCAGCTCCTCAATGTCCCTTCTGTACTGAGGTGCCCAAAACTGAACACAGTACTTGAGGTGGGGCCTCACCAGTGCCAAGTACAGGGGCAGGATGACTTCCCTAGTCCTACTCACCACATCATTCCTGATACAGGCCAGGATGTCATTGGCCACCTGGCCACCTGGACAGACAGCTGGCTCATATTCAGCCAACTGTGCATCAGCACACCACAGTCCCTTTCCATCAGGCAGCTTTCCAGCCACTCCTCCCCAGGCCTGTAGGGTTGCCTGGGGTTGTTGTGACCACAGTGCAGGGCTCGACATTTGGCCCTATTGAAACTCATACAATTTACCTTGACCAGAACCATGTTCCCCTCTGTATCCAACAAGGGATGGAGATTCTCCCGAGCCTCCCTCTTATTGTTGATGTATTTATAGAAATATTTATTATTGTCTCTCACCTTAGTGGCCAAGTTCAGTTCTAGTTGGGTTTGGCCTTTCTAATTTTCTCCCTGCACAGCTTCACTACATATTTATAATCCTCATACTTAGCTTTCCCCCTCTTCCAAAGACCATAGACTTTCCTTTCGTGCCTCAGTTCCAGACAAAGGTCTCTTGTCAGCCAGTTCAGTCTCCTTCCCCATCGGCATGTTGTCCGTGACCTGGGAACGGTCAGCTCCTGCACCCTCAGAATAACTTCTTTAAAGTGTTCCCAGCCTTTCTGGGCTCCAATGCTCCCCAGAACTACCTCCCAAGGGATTCCTTCAACCATGGGCCAAAAAAGACCAAAGTCTGCCCTCCAGAAGTCCAAAGTTGTAGTTCTGTTGACTCCCCTCTGTGCCTCAACAAGGATTGAAAAATCTATAATGTCATGATTGCTTTGCCCTAGATGGCCTCCAACCTTAACATCCTCCACACGGCCTTCTCTGTTAACAAACAACAGGTTCATAATTTAGCTTCCCCTTGTTGGATCCTTCACCAACTGAGTCAGGAAGTTCTCTTCCACACACACGAGGAGCCTTCAGGACCGTTCCCTTTCTGCTGTGTTATAATTCTACCATATGTCTGGGAAGTGGAAGTCCCCCACGAGAACAAGAGGTAGAGACCATGAGACATTGAGCAACTGTCTATAAAGTATTTTATCCACCTCTTCATCTTTTATGAAGAAAATTTAAGTGAACTGGGTCTCTTTAGCCTTGAGAAAAGAAGACTGAGAGGGGACCTGATTCAGGTTTATAAATACCTGAGGTGTGGGGGACAAAATGGTGAGGCCAGACTCTTTTCAGAAGTGTGTGGAGAGAGGACAAGGGGAAACGGCTAGAAACTGCAGCACAGGAGGTTCCACATGGATGTGCATAATAACTTCTTTACGGTGAGGGTGATGGAGTACTGGAACAGGCTGCCCAGGGGGGTTGTGGAATCTCCTTCTCTGGAGATATTCAAGACCTGCTTGGATGCCTACGTGTGCGACCTGGTGTAGGGAACCTGCTTTGGCAGGGGGGTTGGACTCGATGATCTCTTGAGGTCCCTTCCAACCCCTATGATTCTATAATTCTATGGTTCTATGATTCTATGATCTTTTTTATTTGCCAGGATTGAAAGAGCATGGAAACTATTTCTCTATAGGTCTCTACGTCCCCTGAACTCCTTCACAGTGGTAAACTGTAGTACAGCGTTAGGAAATCAGTCATCCCTTGGAGGATCTTTGGGCAGTAAATAAGTAAATGGAGAAACAAGAAAGTACTTAATCTTTCTATGTGAATGCTATGAGTTCTCCAGGCAAATGTTTAGACATTTGTTCATGCCTCTGGACTTATCTGTATATTCAAAGGCAATTTAACAATGCTTTAGAAAAGATCAGAATTGAAAGGAACTTTTCAGGCTAATGAATGGAAGCATTCATCAAAAATGCCGACTATTTCTTAGCTGTTGCTCATTTGAAGTCACTTTTTATTACCCAGAGTAAGTGAGTCCGTTAATATTTCTGCTGACATCAAATAATGGACTGAATTTGGTTTCAGCTGATGCAGGAAAGTGTTTTGTTTTGTTTTGCTTTTTGCAGGCTGGCAAAATATCTGGTCAGAATTTGATTTGGCTAACTTTTGTCATCTCATAGTGCTTGATCTCTAGCTAAATTCTACTACCCTGGTTCTACCCAGTTACACTCATGGAACTGCACTGGCTGCTGCTGGCTTACAGGAGTTGTGCCTCAGCAGTGCACTTAGCTAGCTTGAAATCTGAGACTTAGAGACACCCTAAGAAAGGGTGCAGGATGAGTATAGGATGAGGTCTTGAAAGAAGACCGTCCTGTGATGGACATAATTTAATGACTAGTCATTCTGGCTACATGGATAGTACCTATTTAGTTTCTTCAGCATCTACAGTCTTTTAAAGGTTGCCATTTTACGGTGTCTGGTGAGTTCTGCTGAGTTCATGCCTTTCTGCTCCATAAGCATATATTCTGTAGTTATTATAAATATGAGTGACTGCCCGGACTTGCTTCAACTATAGATTGACAAAACAATGTACAGAAGGATACACTTTCTATGGACTTGTTAGATGGTATAGATGAGATTTATATATCCAAGTGGGAGATTTTTCTGTCTTCCTCTGAACCAACACTCATCTATCAGTTAACCCCATTCCCATCACTGAGAATGATGAGGCTTCAGCACAGGCATCTGCTATGTGCTGAGATCATCTCAAAGCTAGCGAACTTCATGGAGCTTAAAGTCAACCAACAGGCCCTCATATGGAACCCTAAGACCCACCGAGCAGGTAGGTTTACCTCTTCCATGAGAGCTCCTCCATGAGCCTGCCTAAAATAAACACTTACTTGAGAAGAACATTCTCTACAGGTTTGAAGGAGCTAACCAGTTCCAAGTTCTCAGCTGTGATGCATGACATCCAGTGGAAATGGCTTTTTTTGGCCCATGTTCGTGCTGGACCTTAATCTCTGTTTCTCACAAACCTGTGCCAATATCTGGGCTAGGGAAACAGCTGGCACAATTGAACAGTTTTACAAGGAAAGAGAAATCTTGTTCTCAGTTGATTCACCTATATGGCAATGGAAAACAATGAGGGGAGACAAACCCATCCACTACTAGGCAGGAACTATGCTCCTCAGCTCATTTAGCAGTTACTCTAATTTGTTCTTAAAAATTTCCAGTGTGGGAACTGCTGCCATTTGCCCACATAATATGTTCTCATGGTTTTCTGTCCTGCCATTGGCAAATTATTTTTCCAGTGTCTGGCCTAAAAATCTCACCAGGGATCTGTCTCATTTTTGGCTCCTTAGATTTCTCCTACCTCATTTTCCCACACTTAATTTTAGTTTGGTCCAAAGGCTGGCAGTCATTATGAGATGTTCAGACTTTCCACAACCAATGTATTCATTCCTTTTCCTCCTCCAATGTTTCCAGGTGACTCTGCTGCTGTACGACTCAACCAGGATGAGGCAACTGCTTTCCAAGTCTGTTGTGATTGATGACGATGATGACGATGAATATCCTTGGAGGCAGAACGCTCACAAGTACTACATCCATCTAACCCTCAGCCTCTTCCTCTTCCTCTGGTTCATTCTTGGGAACTACTGGGTTTTTTCAGTGTACCTACCAAATTTCATCCCACCTTTCCACCAGCCTCAGGATTACTGTGACAAAACCCTGTACATTTTTGCTGTTGGTGTTCTCATTATTAGCCACACAGTTCTCTTCCTTCTTATCTTTTGTAGCTGTTGCGTATATTATTTTTCCAGGCAAAGATACTCATCAGAGGAAGAGTAAATGCTACGTAAATAAAGCTCCAGATGTTTAGGAAAGGGTGTGAGATGAAAAGGCAATAATTCACCCTTATGTATATCTTTGTTGTAATATATACACGTATGTTAGCAGTCAACTGCAAGAGGAAATTGTAAATCACATTCCTGTGCCATTTGGAAATAGCTAAGCTAGAGTCCAGTGTACTCAATGTAAAATTGCTGCTACAGATTCTGGGGTGCAGTCTTGATAACTTCTATATCCCGTTTTTAACTCTTGGATTTTCTATTTGGAGTGTCAAATTCTTTAGTAAGCTCTTGCATATGATAAACTCCTCTAAAGCCAGGTTATTTCAGCATAGTGCATATTTGCCTGTAAAAGTAGCCATGTTATCTTCTTTACTGGGATCTGAACACCCCTATAGCCTTTGATGTATGTTACTGTCCCTGCATTAAAGATGCAGGAGCTGAAGAACAGAAGATAAAGGACTGCATTCAGACTTCTCTGCTTGACATGTAGACGTTGACAGTGACTTAAATGCTCATCAGAAAGCTACCCAGGCCACTGTTAGACCAGCCAGTTAAGCAGCTGGGATAGCAGTCTGAGCATGTATAAAAGGCAGCCTGAATGTGCCTCAAAGATCTCTCCTGAACTTGGGATAGAAAGCATCTGTATCTACCTTTGGTGCTAGAACAGTCTCCATATGCCCATGTGTATCCAGTACATCCAAACTGAGCTGAGGCCACCAGGAGATGAGCTACTGAGAGACATATCAGCACTCTAACACAGTAATTCCCAGCCTGGGGAGACTCCTTTCTCCACTTTTTGTATAACATTAATTTGTCAGTATCACACCAAGATGCTTATCTAACCACAGTGACTCAGTTCACATCAAAATCGATGAGGTTATGTTGGTATTTTAAATATAGCACATAGGAATAAGACATGAGCAGGAATGTGAGAATTTCAGGTGGATGTGCATACTACAGCAGACCTCTGGTTGCGGTGTGAATGCACACTTGATTTGTTCACCGCAGCGCTGTACTTACGGAAATCTATACTAAATGGACAGATGTAATGAATACAGCTTTTAAGCCAACAGCAGTGTCAGCTTTAAAAGCACCAGCATGCACAGAGACAATTGTTTTGTGACATGTAATGGAATGAGCCTGTACGTGGTCCTGGGAGACTGATTTTTATGTGCTGATGAATGCAGTGTAAAAATGATCGTTCTGCTCTTTCTTTTATGCAGATCTGTTATTACAGTCAAAGTGGAAGGGCTCTCCTTTACACAAGCATGAGGATGGCCCCAGGCATAGGAAGCAGATGTGGGCTTGGGGTATCTTTTCAGTTAAAAACCTGTGTTTTAAGAAGTCTGTGTTTTCGAGAAACCTATCAGAGTTATAAAGCACCTGTGGAAAGACAAGACATGTTCAACAACAACAACCACAGCTGAACAGGTTTTGCTCAGCTGTTCATCCTGGGTCTGAGCCTGAACAGTACAATATCTGTGGGAGTCACCTGTGAAGATACAGAGCTATTGCATAAAGTAAGGGTGCATTTGGTCCAGATAGGTTTTAATTCAGGCCTCAACTTTAAGAATTATTTATTTTCAGACACCTGACCTTTGCAAGAAGGTGGGATAAAGGGCAGAAGAAGGAAACATCAGTGCAGCACTCCCCAGCACCACAGCAGTTACTCAGGAGCCAAGAGTTAGGCTGTCCCCATTCAGAAATTCATCAAATGGAAACAGCTAACACTGCCACTTGATGCACTCCTGTGTGTAGGGAAATATGAGCAATAGCAGCCCTTCCTTTTATACATGGAACTGAAGATAGTGCATGGAAGAAATGACAGGCCATGTTTTCTCAGGAGCTGCTTCACTCCATGCTCTCTCCTGTCTCTCTGAAGGTACTACACATTCATGAAACATAACTGTTGCCAATGGTGGACTTCTAGAATTCCTCCTTCCCACTCCAAATATCTCATGGCTCAGCATTTAGACTACTGGATTTTAGCACAGGCAGATATTCAGTGCTCAGCTCTGAACTGATCTACGTGATTCTACCTTCAGTGGAGAGCATCTTTCATTCATTCAAATTGCACTTCAGCATCTTGACATCCATCCAGCGCTTGAATGTAACAAAGCAGCTGCTTAATGTTATACAGGAACTTTACCAAAAAGCATAAAAAAGATAATAGTCGATAATGCAAAGGAAATTTAACAGTGAAGTAGCTACACACATTTCATCCATTGGACTCCAGTAAAGACTTCCCTGCCCTTGTAAAATGCTTCAAGGGTCATTCACGATCACAGAAAATTACTCCTGTGTACATCAGAAATGGCTACTGTGCCACTACGCATCCAGTGACCTTGCAGCAAATGACAATGTGTGCACTCCTTCCCAATCAAATATGAGGCAATTTTAGTTTACCCCACAAAAGAAGAGATTTAAGCTGAATCCCATTGCCTTGTGTTTTCTGTGTACCTGCATGAGGGCAGTTACAGCAGCAGCTCAGCAGATGAGCAATAATTTATGAAACACCAGTGATACAGCAGTGATCCTGAATCCTGCATCTCATTCAGGGGAGACAGAGTGAATGAAGCTCTGCAGACAGCTGTGGAGACTTAATTCTTTAGGTATGAAAACCCCACTACATTCACTGACTTTGTGGGTAACTGCTGATAAATTACAATGCCAGCATTCAGTAGTTGGTTGATGCAAGCTGAAAGCAACCAAGGATGTATTAAGGAAGCTGATGGTGGTTGTAAAATACTTTGAATATCCAAACAGTAAACAGAAAGCTTTGTTTTGAGGGAAGAAAATTCTGAATAGAAAGTATTTACCTTTAGTTGTGTACACGAATAATCTATAACACTGCCACTGTTTCCTTAAGCAGGATGGAATCATGCAGGCATGGAGCAGGGGTGCCTCCTTTGGAGCATACAATACATACAACTGTGCTACTGTGGCTTTTTAAGTATCACCATTCTCCTGGTCTGTCACCATCAGCAGCGTAAGTCCTTGGGTGGCTCCTGACGTAAAATAAAGCACTCAGCTTAAAATTAAATGAAGGTACTTTAACTGAAAACATTTTATCTCCCTTTGGAGTAGGCTAGGAACATGATCTTCAGCACCTTACCTTGTAAACAGTGGCTTCTTAAATGCACAGAATGACGGTGTCCCAGGCACGGATAAGCTCAGTCCCTGGAGAAATGAACACATTCGCTCAGCAGGCTGCTGTGGAGAACTAAGTCATTACAACCCAAAAGCTGAAAACCTGAAAATACAGCCTGCACCTCGGTATGAAAATGTTTAACATTTTCCCACTAGACTAAAATTACAAATTGAAAAATACTGTGTTGTTTTTTTTTTTTCCCTTTTTTCCTACAGTGAAATAAATGGCTTTGGGAAAATTGAACAAAATACACCCTTCAGCCAATTATTATGAACTCAGAAATGTAATGACTACAATGGAGGTAATCACCTGTAACCATTCCAGATAAATCATCTCCCCTTCTTGAGAAACAAAGCTAACTTTTGAGCTTTTAAAGGAAGAAATAGCCACAGTTATGGTAGATTAGATAGCCTGTGCTCTGCTAGCTGTGTGTACTATGGAAATCCAATAATATGATGACACTAAGACATTTCTGCTTGCACAGAGACTATAGACATATAGATACCATAAATGCAATGGTAGCAGACATGCAATACATGACATTTATTACATTTTATTGCCCACAGTGTATTTCTCCTCCCTCCACTCCACCTTCTTTGGCAATAGACATCATATTCCAAAGCTCTTAGGAACAGCTTCCGAGAGCTAATTTAAAAGCTGCAGTCAGATAGGTAAATGCTTCATTCCTTCATTTCAAACTTGAACGGAGGCAGCTCTGGAGTGGTACCTGCTGACCCACAGAAGAAGGGAAGCAGGACCTCAGACATGTCACAGACCTCATCTGGAGGAGAAACAGCAACTCTGTACTCCAGGGAAGAAAAACAGGAGATGCCTCTCACAATAAGAACTGTCACTCACAAGGCAATTGGTCCCAAGCCAGCAGATTTTAGAACTACAAACTGACTGAGCAGAAATGAAAAAAGAAAGTAGCAGAAGTTATTCTTGGTTAGTTCCAGAGCTCTTTTAAATGCTTTGCATCTGAAGAGGTGAAAGGTGAGTGTAAATGAATCTTGGTGCTTTGATTTTACAGGCAAAGGGCTACAGATATTAAACCAGTGACAACTTCTACACATTGTACAACATCGTAACAGATTATTATCTGTAAGGTATTTTGAATCTTATAACTGGTTCTAATTACTGATATTCCCCAAGTTCTAGTTGATAGGGATACAGTGAAGACCTTCATTTGTTCTGCAGATAATGTGGACAGGATTGTTACATCAGGAATGTCACCTGAAATTGTTGCTTCTTAGCTTAGGTTTCCTAGGGTTCCTGCTCACTAGGAGTAACATGAAAGTCCCACAGTTGCTAGCCATAAGGGGAGAGCCAAAACAGTTTTAGAAAACACAGTTAGGGGAAAATAAAAATGTATAATCTGACAAGTATAATCTTACATTGCATAGTACGGGGAAATAAAGTGCAAGAAAACTGCTGAAAAGAACAGTGTTATATTGCAAGAACAGATTTTAAGAAAACCATATGAAGTTCTGAGAAATGTTTCCAACACTGAATTTCTATCAAATGTCTCATTTGAATAAAAATACAAAGAGGAAGACACTGACCAACATAAGTGCATAAGCTTACACAATTCGAGTTTAAAAATTAAAGTACTTTACTGGACATGCTAATTGCAACCAACCCCACTGCAATTTTCACTGAGATGAACTGTTCTATCAGATTTCACCCGCAGATCTGAATCTAAACCATACTGACGCTGTATGTCTATTAATGCTAAAGCAAAGGGGAAATCTATGATATTTTTACCCATGCTGCAGTCTAACAGCTCAAATGTGAAAGGTGCCCTGAGATGCAAATTATGGGCCTGCACGCCAATGTGTGCAAAGCATTTTTTATACTGAGATCCTCCAGATTTCCACATCTGTTAGGTACCTGCATATCTTATGGATTTGATACTCAGTCCTTTTTTTGGGGAAAAAAAGTAGCTTTTCAATATCAGGCTTAAATGAGTATGCAGGGTGCAAACAGTGGAGAAATGATATACTGGTAATTGCTTCTTGAGCACAACAGGCTACTTGGCCTTATTTCATTGGAAACAACCCTCCTGATGACAGGAGCTGGCAAACCTATCAAAGATTTGGGTGTAAAAGGATGCAAAAAGGAGAATACCCTGCTGCTCCCCAAAACAGCCAGAACGGTGACACCTTGCTGCACTTGGGATGGGTAGCTTTTCTTCTCCCACTCTGCTAACATCACCAGCACATCAGAAATGTCACTGGGACCTCCAGGCCTGGATGCTCCTCTCCAACCACTCGCAGGCCCTCTACTCCATCCAGGCAGAAAGAAGTACACTGACTGCCTCACCCTGAAACCTGCTGACAGCTCTTAATTGCTGTTACACTCAGAGGGCGCTGCTAACTTCTCAAGTGCTCTGCTCCCAGAGCAGAGATCACTGTGGCAAACACTCATGGCCAATGTGTTGCTCCTGTAGCGACCATGACTTGCGCGTGGCTGCCACTTCCTTTGAGAACCTGTCTCCAATCACAGATGCTGAGCTTTTCTGCAAGTCTGGCCCTTAAAACCTGCTCCTGTTCCCACAGCAGTTAGTGGCGATGTTCTGACTGACTTAATGGGGGCAGGCACAGCGACTTAATTAGAAATTTGGCAACTGTGATGAAGGAATGAACAACAGTCTTCCAGATCTTCTGCAGAAAGCAAGGAAAGGAGCCAGCTGTGCTTAAGACAGAGATTTTGGCCTCTCACTCACAAAGAAAAAAAAAAAAGATAACAGAAGAGACTGACAAGATGGTCTTGAAGCTGCTCTTAAACATCTTGTATAACATAATTGCTTTTCAGCTCTTGAGTACTCTACATGTCCCTTGGGAAGAAAATACGAAACATGCTGAAATGCAGCACCCCGCAGAGCAATCAGTATCTTCAACTTTCCTTTTGTGTTGTGAGGTAATTAAAACCTTGTTTAAAATTCCTTGCTCCTTCACAGATAGAAGGCTGGATCAAATTTAAGGATTCTTTTCTTGTCAGTCCAGCTGTGTGGCCAGATATGCATTTTCACCAGCCCTTGTGTTTTAAGAAAATAACGAGTTCTTAATTCAGTGCTGTACCAAAACTTCTAGCACTGAGGGGATCATAAGCACTACAATCCAGAAATTTTATTTGTTTTGAGGATTCTCTGCACTCATGGATGGTCTGCATAACAAATTCAGAGACTACTGCTATACTGTGAGATATGTCCACTTGAATATAGGATTACCAGTGCCAGGTCATGCTGTGCAGTCAACCCGGGTGCAGTCTTACTCATAGTGCATGGGAATGAATTATTCTTCAAGGAAAGTATCCCCCAGACCACACTTGAGCTTGTTTTGTACAGATATAAAGGTTTAATATCTAAAGAGAGCCCGTGTATCATCAAATATCTGCGTAGTATGAGCAATAAGAGGATCTGGCCCTGGGAGTAAACTATGAGTTATTTGACAGTATAGAAACACCTGAAGTGTTGTAGTCCTTGAGTGAAACAGTAAATATGAGCATGTGATATCAGGATTAAGCACGGTGAAGTCATCTTGTTCTGTACTCAAATAAGGGGAATATCAGGAGCTCAAAAGACTTGTGCCTCTCTCGATCCCTCCTCTTTCAGTGTGGCTGTCAGGTGACCCAAATAGAGCAGCTCCTGGCTTTAACTACCTCAGATGTTCACTGCCAATCCATGAGAAGAATTCCTGGTTCAAAAAATACCTTCCATCCAGAACAGTCTCCTGCTTTGCTTTAATGCTAAAGTAGCAACAAGAAAAAGATCAAAAGCTGTAACTTCCCAAATTTCCCAAATGCCAGAATTCTAAATCAGCTAACAAAGAGCATCGAACCTAGAGCTCAGTACAAAAGGGAATACACAGCCAAAAAAACCCACCTTGACACAGGAGGATTTTTTGTCTGTGAGAGTATTGCCAGGCAGGCACTTCAGGAGCATCAGCCAGCTCTTTGCAATACAGTCTTAGTGTTACCTTGCACACATCTCTATTGCCTCATCACTGAGATGACTTAGTAGTCAGCCCTCATTCCATCTCTACAGTCTCCTGCCTCTGGAACAATACAAAAGCAAAACATCACAAGAGATGAAATAACAGAAACTCTTAGAGAATCTCCTGAAAGTTGTATTTGATAGAAAGGCATGGCTAACCTAATGACAAAGCTAAGTGCAAGTTTTTGCACTTCGACTGAGATAATCCTAGATAAGAATACAGACTGGGAGAAGCCCTTGAGAGTAGCCCTGCTGAGAAGGTCTTAAGGGTCTTTGCTGATGAAATATTTAACATGAGTCAGCAGTGTGCACTTGCAGCCCAGAAGGCCAATGGTGTCCCGGATTCCATCAGAAGAGGGGTGGCCAGCAGGGAGGTGATTGTCCTCCTCTACTCTGCCCTCATGTAGCCCCACCTGGAGTACTGCATCCAGGTCTGGGGCTCCCAACACAAGAAAGATGTGAAGCTTTTGGAGAAGGTCCAGAGGAGGGCTACAAAAATAGTCAAAGGGGTGGAGAACCTCTCCTATGAAGAAAGGTTGAGGGAGCTGAGCTTGTTCAGCCTAGAAAAAGAGAAGGCTGCAGAGACACATCATTACAACCTTCCAGTATTTAAAGGGCGTTTATAAACATAAGGGAAATCAACTTTTTTACATGGGTAGGTAATGATAGGACGGGGGGGAACAGTTTAAAACTAAAGGAGGAAATATTTAGATTATATGTCAGGGGAAAGTTTTTTCTGAGAGAGTGGTGAGGCACTGGAATAGGATGGCCAGAGAGGTTGTGGATGCCCCATCCCTGGAGGTCTTCAAGGCCAGGTTGGATGGGACCCTGGGCAATCTGGTCTAGTAGTGGTCTAGAAGTTGGCAGCCCTGCCTCTGGCAGAAGGACTGGAACTTGATGATCCCTGAGGTCCTTTCCAAGCCAAGCCATTCTATGATTCTATGACTCTATGATTCTATGATCACAGTAGTGGTACTATTGTATTTACATAATAACCTTAGAAAAAAATTGGGTATGTACCAGTATGATTTAAGTTCCCAGCTCTACATTCAAACTCCTTCCTAACTAACATATCTTCTCTGAGGCCCTAATGTTAAACAACAGAAGCAATATGCTGTCATTTCCCATTTCTGCCTAAACCTTGAAATACAATGAGCTCTCACATTGTCTGCCTGTCTTACTATATTCTGTGTTTGACTTTCTGCCATGCTTACTCACACTGGTTAGTCCTTCCATGTTACATCACCCAGCATCTACTTGATTACAGTCCAAATGGTTTAGCCTAGAAGGCACAATCTTGTCAATCTGCAGTTTTCCACTTGCTTTTAGAGAAGCCTGCAGATTGCAGACATGTACCCCTTATCTTAGAGAACATAGACTGAAACTACAAACAAAACATACCAGAACCATCATCCATTTCTGCTTTGTGTTAAGCTGCATGTGCTTAATAAATAAGCAGGGTAAAAAGAGAAATGACAAGGGAATAAAACACAACCTGGATGACTGCACTCACAGGAATTCCCACAGGGATTTAATTTTGTTTGGGATTTGCTAATGTTTTTCAAATTGAAATCATGTTTCCTGTAAAGAATGCAGCTAATTCTGCAGGGTAAGCAACCGTGGAACATTACTGTCCTTGTGAGAGTATACTGAGATGTACTGAGGGTTACAAAGCCCAAGGTGAGACATTCTCTCTAACTAGCATAAAGATCTGGGGCACCACCGGACGCTTGTAACAGCAGGCATGCCCACATAACTCTGGTTTTGCTCTGCTGTGTGTTTTCCCAGAACCAGCATTCATGGAGAGAAACCAGGCAGGCAGACTGTTACAGACTGTGAGGGAAAAACAGAAGCTGGAGGGCTAACAGGGCAAAGGATTCAAATCAGGAAGAGGGAACATTATGTCAGACAGCACGGGGAACTCACGTGAGCCTAACATCTGCTTGGATCACAGTGAATCTGATAACATCCTTATAGCAGTCGCTGTGCAGTTCTGGTTGCTAACTGCAGGATGTAGGTGATGCTCACAAGACTGTTTCCACATAGCTCACAGTTACATATTTACATTTACACAGGATGGAGGCTGGTCCAAAAGTAATGCCTCCTATTTATTATGGCGACGTGAATTCCCCATTGGAGAAAAAGTTTGAGAAGCAGCCCTCTGCAGGTAAAGTGATGCACACTGTCTTTTGGGATAGGAAATGGGTGATCCTGATTGGATTCCTGGAACCCAGACAAACCAGCAACTCTGACCATTACATCACAAAGCTGACTGAGCTGAAGGCTAGAACTTCCAGGTCAGAGAAGATGATAATCTTTCTCTTGTAACACAGTAATGCCAGGCCCTATTTTAGTCTGAAGGCCCACATATTGACAGNGTTTATAAACATAAGGGAAATCAACTTTTTTACATGGGTAGGTAATGATAGGACGGGGGGGAACAGTTTAAAACTAAAGGAGGAAATATTTAGATTATATGTCAGGGGAAAGTTTTTTCTGAGAGAGTGGTGAGGCACTGGAATAGGATGGCCAGAGAGGTTGTGGATGCCCCATCCCTGGAGCTCTTCAAGGCCAGGTTGGATGGGACCCTGGGCAATCTGGTCTAGTAGTGGTCTAGAAGTTGGCAGCCCTGCCTCTGGCAGAAGGACTGGAACTTGATGATCCCTGAGGTCCTTTCCAAGCCAAGCCATTCTATGATTCTATGACTCTATGATTCTATGATCACAGTAGTGGTACTATTGTATTTACATAATAACCTTAGAAAAAAATTGGGTATGTACCAGTATGATTTAAGTTCCCAGCTCTACATTCAAACTCCTTCCTAACTAACATATCTTCTCTGAGGCCCTAATGTTAAACAACAGAAGCAATATGCTGTCATTTCCCATTTCTGCCTAAACCTTGAAATACAATGAGCTCTCACATTGTCTGCCTGTCTTACTATATTCTGTGTTTGACTTTCTGCCATGCTTACTCACACTGGTTAGTCCTTCCATGTTACATCACCCAGCATCTACTTGATTACAGTCCAAATGGTTTAGCCTAGAAGGCACAATCTTGTCAATCTGCAGTTTTCCACTTGCTTTTAGAGAAGCCTGCAGATTGCAGACATGTACCCCTTATCTTAGAGAACATAGACTGAAACTACAAACAAAACATACCAGAACCATCATCCATTTCTGCTTTGTGTTAAGCTGCATGTGCTTAATAAATAAGCAGGGTAAAAAGAGAAATGACAAGGGAATAAAACACAACCTGGATGACTGCACTCACAGGAATTCCCACAGGGATTTAATTTTGTTTGGGATTTGCTAATGTTTTTCAAATTGAAATCATGTTTCCTGTAAAGAATGCAGCTAATTCTGCAGGGTAAGCAACCGTGGAACATTACTGTCCTTGTGAGAGTATACTGAGATGTACTGAGGGTTACAAAGCCCAAGGTGAGACATTCTCTCTAACTAGCATAAAGATCTGGGGCACCACCGGACGCTTGTAACAGCAGGCATGCCCACATAACTCTGGTTTTGCTCTGCTGTGTGTTTTCCCAGAACCAGCATTCATGGAGAGAAACCAGGCAGGCAGACTGTTACAGACTGTGAGGGAAAAACAGAAGCTGGAGGGCTAACAGGGCAAAGGATTCAAATCAGGAAGAGGGAACATTATGTCAGACAGCACGGGGAACTCACGTGAGCCTAACATCTGCTTGGATCACAGTGAATCTGATAACATCCTTATAGCAGTCGCTGTGCAGTTCTGGTTGCTAACTGCAGGATGTAGGTGATGATCACAAGACTGTTTCCACATAGCTCACAGTTACATATTTACATTTACACAGGATGGAGGCTGGTCCAAAAGTAATGCCTCCTATTTATTATGGCGACGTGAATTCCCCATTGGAGAAAAAGTTTGAGAAGCAGCCCTCTGCAGGTAAAGTGATGCACACTGTCTTTTGGGATAGGAAATGGGTGATCCTGATTGGATTCCTGGAACCCAGACAAACCAGCAACTCTGACCATTACATCACAAAGCTGACTGAGCTGAAGGCTAGAACTTCCAGGTCAGAGAAGATGATAATCTTTCTCTTGTAACACAGTAATGCCAGGCCCTATTTTAGTCTGAAGGCCCACATATTGACAGTCTTGGTTAGACTGTCCTACTACACCCACAGATTTAGCACCTTCTTACTTTCTCTGTTCAGGCTGACGAAAGATGGTCTGCATAGGCAACTTTTTCCTAGAAATGGTACCATCACAGCAGCTGTGAAACAGTGGTCACCTCTGCTGGTGCAGATATTTACAAGGGTGGCACGCAGGTTCTTGCTCCTCACTGGCAAAAATGCACAGCTAAATGGTGCTGACTATGTTGAGAAACAGAGTTTTGCAACTGAGAATTTGCTCTATCAAATAGTGTTATTGTGCTTTTTGTATCTGTTGTAGTTTCCATGGAAATAATTAGGAGGCATTACTTTCAGAGTGATACATAACTCATATCTGTAGTTCTGGCTGACATTTACTTTCCATTATGGGAATAATGTTGCCAATTAGGCCACAGCCAACCTGTTCCTTTTTGGGTCAGAAGTATCCATTTTGAGCACTAGAATCAGGGTGAATTGTTTAGGAACACTTCAGTCAAAGTTTCCTAGCCAGTTTCAAGAGCAAAATCACTTCAGATTGACTTCCTTTAAATTTGTTCCTCCAACTGTTTTAATAAGAACAAGCATTTTCAGATTTGGTATTTCGGCGTGATATTTATCTGGATGGTCTTTGTAGGGAAGAAGATATCCCCATGAAAATGTGTCTTTTTATCCTCTGAAAAATCTTATTTCACACACAGTACCTAGTACAAGCACAGTGCTGAGTTCTGAAGTTTTAACTTCATGGTGGGAAGTACCTTTTGTGTGAGAGCCTAACACACAATGTGCTGAGAAATTGGATGACTTGAGTACAAGCCTTTCATCAGCATGAAGAGATTTAGAAGAACAGTCTACCACATGGGGTCAGAAAAGACAAAATATTTCATTTTCTTCTGTCTCTGCTGTTGAAAACAGATTGGACTCCCAAACCAGGTCATGTACCTATGACCCTAAAAGCAACATAAAAAGTATGAGTTAATCTAACTTGCATACTGATGTTTTGAAGTTCTTAGTCCTTTAAAATGCTTAAAAACATAATTATGCCTACAATGACAGCTTCCTTATAGTTAGCATAGATTGCCCAGATGTGCAACTCCAGATGATTCTCTGGGGCTTAACAGCTTTAACACAAATACCAGAGGAATTGAAAACACATTTTAAACTTCTCCTACTGTAATTGCTACTTGCATACCCTTTCTTACTGGTGTATGATACCCCATTAGTAGGAGCAGGGAGTTTCACAGGTTTATTTGCCACCTGAAATACTGTTTGGTGTGGTGCAGTAAGGTTATTTATCTTCCTAAATGTTGTTGATGTTCTCTAAACATCAGCACTCAGCACTGGTGAGGCCATACCTCGAGTACTGTGTTCAGTTTTGGGCCTCTCACTGCAAGAAAGGCACAGAGACCCTGGATTGTGTCCAGAGGTGGGTGATGAAGCTGTGAAGGTCTGGAGCACAAGGCTGATGGGGAGTGGGTGAGGGAACTGTGATTGTTCAGTCCGGAGAAGAGAAGGCACAGGGGAGACCTTATTGCTCTCGACAACTGTCTGAAGGGAGGTTATGGTGAGGTGGGGATCAGCTTTTCCTCCTACATAATTAGTGATAGGACAAGAGGAAATGGCCTGAAGTTGTTCCAGGGGAGATTCAGTCTAGATGTTAGGAAATACTTCTTCTCTGAAAGAGTGGTCAGGTGCAGGAGTGGGCTGCCCAAGGAGCTGATGGAGTCAACAATGCTGGAGGTATACAACGAATGTTTAGATGTTGTGTTGAGGAACATGGTTTAGTGGGAACTATTGGTGATATGTGGACAGTTGGACTGGATGAACTTGTAGTTCTTTTCCAACACTGGTGATTTTATGATTCTAAACTGGAGAGAGATGGTTTTGAAGGATGGACACCTTTGTGGATAAGGGATTGACTGGAAGATTGCAGCCAGGGATCACTGTCAACAGCTCTGTGTCCAGGTAGGGGCTAGAGGCGTGCCCCATGGGTCTGTCTTGGGACTGGTACTCTTTGACATCTTTATCGATGACTTAGATGATGGGATTGAGTGCACCCCAGATTCAAATTCGATTTCAGGGGGAAATTTCTCACTGAGCGGGATGGGGTGTGTGTGTGTGTGTGAGGCACCGGCACAGGCTGCCCAGAGAGATGGCGGATGCGCCCTCCTCAAAGGCGCTCCCGGCCACTTTGGGTGGGGCCGGGGTTGCCCCGGGCCCTCCCAAGACGGCGGACAGGGCTGGACCGGGCACCTTTACGTAAGGCAGAGGCGGGAACGGCGCCATGGTGGTGGCGGCAGCAGCACTATGTCCTGGTACCGCAACGTCGTTTGGTTCGTGAAGGGGCTGTGGGAGTACACGAGGTACCGGCGGCTGCCGCCCCCGAGGGCGCGCTGTGCCGCGGGGCGGGTGCGTGTGTCTGTCTGTGTGGGTGTTAGCTGCTTCAAGGCTTTCCGCGTTTATTTTCGATTTTAACTGAAGCCTGCCCTACAAAGCGGGCGAATTTCGGCGCCTTAAGTATCTTTTGACAGGCGACCTTGCCCTGAGCTCCCTCAGTGCAGGGAGAGCCCCGAGCCCCTTCAGCTCCCTCGCAGCAGAACTTGCTCCGGTCTCTGGCACTGCATGTGTCTGTCCAGACAGCTCTGTGAGGAGCGTTGAGCGTCTGCCAGAAAAATGCACACTGAGCTGTGGAGGGAAAGCCCTTCTCAACCCTCTGCGTGTTTGCTTGCTTTTTTTTTGGAATTGCTGCCTTCTAGTTTCTCACAGGTGTCTCTGGTTTATCTAGGAGTGGCTACGAGTCTGCTTCCAAGCACTTCGACCCGGCAGATCTGGAGGTGGATGTGGCTGGTAGATCCTGTCTGGTCACTGGGTCCAACAGCGGCATTGGCAAGGCTGCAGCCAAAGAGATAGCACGGAGAGGTGAGCCGGGGCACAACCCCAGGCTGCAGCAGAGTGCAGCCAGATTTTGGCTTCCAGCGCAAATATAAAGAACGTGCAGCTCTCTGGAGTCAGGACCAGGCAGGGTATTTTACAGAGCTCTTAGCATGGGTTAAAGGATTAAGCGTGATCAGTGGTATGAAAGCTGAGATAGGGAAGCAAAAATGTAAGCAGAGAAAATCTTCAGTGTTTCTCAGGTATATGTTTACCAATATTATCCACCTACACTATAATGTCATTTAAAGGTGTTACTGATGGTATGGTGTATGTAAGACTGGTTCAGTACAAGTAACAGCTTGGTGTACTGTGAACTGTGTGAGAAACTTAAACATGTACGTGATGAAAGAAAACGATTGGATTTGTGAAACTAGAAATGGGGGAGTAGAAAAGAACCAAAGTAATGTACATCATCATGACAAGAACAGCCTGGAAATGGCATCCTTTAGCTGATCATGTAAGTGTTTTTAACATTGCTCTGTGTAAGTGAGGAGATGGTAGGAACTGGAATTAGCTACTCTTTAAGGATAAAACTAATCCTGTTTAGGGCTGATAAAATAACTCCCCTTGTGCAAGAGTGACAAGTGTTTTGGCTGTGGAATAAAAAGGAGTTTGTGCTTCTCTTTGCTTAGGCTCTAGCAACTATCTTATGAAGGAGAGTAAAGATTTGGTTAATTTAAACTAACTCAAAATTATTAGCATTGAAGAGCCTTTGACTTAAAGATCTCCATCGATACCAGTACATGATTGATCTTAAGTTCTCTCTACAGCCATTTTGCATAATAGCCTAATTGCTTTGCCTGATGACTCTTCTGCTTACAAATGGAGCTGCCAACCAGATGTTGCATGGAATCATTTAGGTTGGAAAAGACCACTAAAATGATCAAGTCCAATTGTCAACCCATCGCCATCATGCCCACTAAACCACATCCCTCAGTGCAGTATCTATACTTTTATAGAACTCCTCCAGGGATGGTGACTCCACCACCTCCCCAGGCAGTCTGTGCCAGTGCCTGACCACTCTTTCAGAGAAAAAATTTTTCCTAGTATCCAACCTTAATCTCCCTTGGTACAGCTTAAGGCTATTACCTCCTGTCGTGTCACTAGTTACCTGGAAGAAGAGGTTGACCCCCCACTTCGCTATAACCTTTCTTGAGGCAGTTGAGAGCACTAAGTTCTCTGAGCTGCCTCTTTTCCAGACTAAATCTCAGTTCCCTCAGCCATTCCCAGTAAGATTTGTACTCCAGACCCTTCTCATCTTTGTTGGCCATCTCTGGACACACTCCAGGGCCTCAATGTCTTTCTTACAGTGAGGTGCCCAAAACTGAACACAGTACTTGAGATGCAGCCTCACCAGTGCAAAGTTCAGAAGGACAATTGCCTCTCTAGTCCTGTATGTCTAACTGAGCAGGTGCACATAGGATTTGGTCATTACGTCTGAATTTGAGCCCAAAGAATAACCCTGGACTCAGACTTTTTGCCTGATACTTCTCTAGGGCATGGCTATGCATATAAAGTTAAATTGACTTTACCATTTAAGTCAGGAAGAAATTCCTGATCCCATTCTTGCATGTCTTGGTCTGAAACTCCATGTCAGCTACTGGGACTCTGGCTTCTGGTTGAATCATTTTAAGTGCACTCCAACAGGAAAATAAGGAATTCACACTTGTCAGAAGAATAACCAGGCTATGTTGGCTTTATCTGCATGCACATCATATCTTTGTAAATAAAGGCAGTCTTGATTACATTGTCTCTAGCCTAAGTTCAGCTCTTCTATGACTCAGTGTCACATTGGTGTAGTGGGTTAACCTTGGCAGGCAGCGAAGCACCACACAGTTGTTTGCTCACTTCTTCAACCTCCAGTAGGTTGAGAGAAGGAGAAATGAAGAATAAAAGTGTGAAAACTTGTGAGTCCATGTGTAATAAAAAAGTTCATTGCACGATGGAGAAGTTAAATAATGAAACAAGTGATGCAAAAGCAAATACTCACCAACTCCCGTGGGTAGACTAATATCCAGCTAGTTCCTGAGCAAAAGATGGCTAACTGCTAAAACCCCATGTCTTCCTCCCTTTTACTGAGCATGATGATATGTGGCATGGAATATCTCTTCGTTCAGCTGAGATTAGCTGTCTCAGCTGTGTCCCCACCCAACCTCTTGTGTACCCTCTGAGTTATTCACTGGAAGGCCAAAGTGAGAGACAAGGCCTTGGCACTGTGCAAGTGCGGTTCAGCAAAGGATAAGAAATCAGTGTTTTACTAGCATTGTTTCAGTCACAAATCTAAAGAACAGCATCATATGAGCGCTATGAAGAAGATTAATTTCATCCCAGCTAGACCCAGTGCTATGCCTACTGCGGATTAAGGCTATTTTATATTGTGAACTGCAGTTTGGGTTTGATGCCACCTTGTCCCAGTCCTGTGTGTTGTTTAAATTCAGATAATTTTACATCTTTACCATAAAATACATATTTAAATGCCTTTCCAAGCCTAGGGATTGCACCAAAACAACTCTCTTTCCTTGGCACCAAGAAAACATTCATATTCAGAGCCCTTCAAACACACCTTTGGAACTATACGATGTTTCCAATCAGCTGGAAGGCCAACCACCTCCTCTGAGTGTTTTATTCATACAAGTACAGTACTTGTGCAGTCCCTTTTGCTTTGGGGAGAGCTCTTTAAACATCTGCACATCCTCAACTGCCTTAAGATCTCTCATTAAAACCCTCCTTTGTGCAGTGAAGCTTACAGTCACTGAGAGAAGGGCCTGACAGATGAGCACTGGAAACTGCCTGTTCTTATGCTTGTCTGTTCTCTCACTCATGAGATCAAGTCTCACTGAAGCAAAGATTGTCTTTCATTCTGATCTGTATATGCTTAGTGCCTGACTATGCAGGGTCCCTTCCATTTGCAGTGCATGTGTAGCACAACCAACCTCAAGGCCTGAATCAGCTGCGTGNAACTGTGTGAGAAACTTAAACATGTACGTGATGAAAGAAAACGATTGGATTTGTGAAACTAGAAATGGGGGAGTAGAAAAGAACCAAAGTAATGTACATCATCATGACAAGAACAGCCTGGAAATGGCATCCTTTAGCTGATCATGTAAGTGTTTTTAACATTGCTCTGTGTAAGTGAGGAGATGGTAGGAACTGGAATTAGCTACTCTTTAAGGATAAAACTAATCCTGTTTAGGGCTGATAAAATAACTCCCCTTGTGCAAGAGTGACAAGTGTTTTGGCTGTGGAATAAAAAGGAGTTTGTGCTTCTCTTTGCTTAGGCTCTAGCAACTATCTTATGAAGGAGAGTAAAGATTTGGTTAATTTAAACTAACTCAAAATTATTAGCATTGAAGAGCCTTTGACTTAAAGATCTCCATCGATACCAGTACATGATTGATCTTAAGTTCTCTCTACAGCCATTTTGCATAATAGCCTAATTGCTTTGCCTGATGACTCTTCTGCTTACAAATGGAGCTGCCAACCAGATGTTGCATGGAATCATTTAGGTTGGAAAAGACCACTAAAATGATCAAGTCCAATTGTCAACCCATCGCCATCATGCCCACTAAACCACATCCCTCAGTGCAATATCTATACTTTTATAGAACTCCTCCAGGGATGGTGACTCCACCACCTCCCCAGGCAGCCTGTGCCAGTGCCTGACCACTCTTTCAGAGAAAAAATTTTTCCTAGTATCCAACCTTAATCTCCCTTGGTACAGCTTAAGGCTATTACCTCCTGTCGTGTCACTAGTTACCTGGAAGAAGAGGTTGACCCCCCACTTCGCTATAACCTTTCTTGAGGCAGTTGAGAGCACTAAGTTCTCTGAGCTGCCTCTTTTCCAGACTAAATCTCAGTTCCCTCAGCCATTCCCAGTAAGATTTGTACTCCAGACCCTTCTCATCTTTGTTGGCCATCTCTGGACACACTCCAGGGCCTCAATGTCTTTCTTACAGTGAGGTGCCCAAAACTGAACACAGTACTTGAGATGCAGCCTCACCAGTGCAAAGTTCAGAAGGACAATTGCCTCTCTAGTCCTGTATGTCTAACTGAGCAGGTGCACATAGGATTTGGTCATTACGTCTGAATTTGAGCCCAAAGAATAACCCTGGACTCAGACTTTTTGCCTGATACTTCTCTAGGGCATGGCTATGCATATAAAGTTAAATTGACTTTACCATTTAAGTCAGGAAGAAATTCCTGATCCCATTCTTGCATGTCTTGGTCTGAAACTCCATGTCAGCTACTGGGACTCTGGCTTCTGGTTGAATCATTTTAAGTGCACTCCAACAGGAAAATAAGGAATTCACACTTGTCAGAAGAATAACCAGGCTATGTTGGCTTTATCTGCATGCACATCATATCTTTGTAAATAAAGGCAGTCTTGATGACATTGTCTCTAGCCTAAGTTCAGCTCTTCTATGACTCAGTGTCACATTGGTGTAGTGGGTTAACCTTGGCAGGCAGCGAAGCACCACGCAGTTGTTTGCTCACTTCTTCAACCTCCAGTAGGTTGAGAGAAGGAGAAATGAAGAATAAAAGTGTGAAAACTTGTGAGTCCATGTGTAATAAAAAAGTTCATTGCACGATGGAGAAGTTAAATAATGAAACAAGTGATGCAAAAGCAAATACTCACCAACTCCCGTGGGTAGACTAATATCCAGCTAGTTCCTGAGCAAAAGATGGCTAACTGCTAAAACCCCATGTCTTCCTCCCTTTTACTGAGCATGATGATATGTGGCATGGAATATCTCTTCGTTCAGCTGAGATTAGCTGTCTCAGCTGTGTCCCCACCCAACCTCTTGTGTACCCTCTGAGTTATTCACTGGAAGGCCAAAGTGAGAGACAAGGCCTTGGCACTGTGCAAGTGCGGTTCAGCAAAGGATAAGAAATCAGTGTTTTACTAGCATTGTTTCAGTCACAAATCTAAAGAACAGCATCATATGAGCGCTATGAAGAAGATTAATTTCATCCCAGCTAGACCCAGTGCTATGCCTACTGCGGATTAAGGCTATTTTATATTGTGAACTGCAGTTTGGGTTTGATGCCACCTTGTCCCAGTCCTGTGTGTTGTTTAAATTCAGATAATTTTACATCTTTACCATAAAATACATATTTAAATGCCTTTCCAAGCCTAGGGATTGCACCAAAACAACTCTCTTTCCTTGGCACCAAGAAAACATTCATATTCAGAGCCCTTCAAACACACCTTTGGAACTATACGATGTTTCCAATCAGCTGGAAGGCCAACCACCTCCTCTGAGTGTTTTATTCATACAAGTACAGTACTTGTGCAGTCCCTTTTGCTTTGGGGAGAGCTCTTTAAACATCTGCACATCCTCAACTGCCTTAAGATCTCTCATTAAAACCCTCCTTTGTGCAGTGAAGCTTACAGTCACTGAGAGAAGGGCCTGACAGATGAGCACTGGAAACTGCCTGTTCTTATGCTTGTCTGTTCTCTCACTCATGAGATCAAGTCTCACTGAAGCAAAGATTGTCTTTCATTCTGATCTGTATATGCTTAGTGCCTGACTATGCAGGGTCCCTTCCATTTGCAGTGCATGCAGTACACAACCAACCTCAAGGCTTGTTGCCTGCATCAGCTGCGTGCCCAGTATGCTTGCTCTAGCTGTGGTCAGTGGAATAACTTGCAGAGTCAATTGCACGTTCAGAGCCCAAAGTAGGCTGTGCAGAACATGGGTGTGTGACTGCTCTATCCCTAGAATAGTTTTGGTGTCTTGCATTTGGGTTCTGTTTTCATCAGAACTCCTTTGGGATTACGTTGCAGTGGGCTAAACTATGGAATACATATGTTCTTGCAACCAAAATTAACATATTTCTTGTAGTGATTAAGGAATGCAAGTCATAAAAATAAGAGTGATGTCTTCTGGTGATTAAGACTTTTACCATCACTAGATCTATTTATCCATTGCTTTGTCTATCTTCACCTTGAAACACCCCAATTTCAGTACTTGTGTTTATTTGTAGAATCATAGAACTGCTTAGGTTGGCAAAGACCTTCAAGGTCATCAAGTCCAACTTGAATGGACTCAAAAGCAAACCATACTACCCTAACAACCATAAATCGTGTCCCTGAGCACCACATCCAAACGGATTTTAAACACATTCAGGGATGGTGACTCGGCCATTTCCATTCTGTTGAAATTCTACCACCTCTCAGGGCAGCCTGATTTATCTCCTCATGAAAACCTTTTTCTTAATGCCCGCCCTGAACCTTCCAGGCTGCACCACATTATCTGCCTCTGCTGAGAAGAATTTGTATACCTATCGTCTGTTATTCTATTTTCACAGAACAATTCCAGTCACTTGTGTTGTTTCTTTGAGAAAATAGTTGAGTGCTTGAACTGCAGAGGCCTTCTCCATACACACAACCTTGCCTGGGTACCTCTTGACAGCTGAGCAATGGGACCATGGACTGTACACAGCCCAGGAGTCCTCTGACTGCTGGGAAATCCCCACAGTACTTCAGTGATCATAACCATCCTACCAGGGTGGCCACTGCTACTGGCACGCTACAGATTTCTCACAGATGGGAAACAGTCACAGAAGGTTTCTCATTCCTTCTGATTTGTATCAGAAACTAACCCTGAACAAGAACCGCAAATTGGAAATCACTTTCTGGCTCTTTCTCTTTGCTGATGCCCCCCCTGACATATTTAGTAATTAATTGTCAAACGTGTTTCTTGTTAAAATCCACGAGGTGGCACGGTTCACCTGGTTTGTCGCAATAAGGAACGAGCTGAGGATGCCAAAGGAGAAATAGTGACAGAAACTGGGAATCAGGTGAGTTTGTTGTTGTTAGGTTTTATGATGTCCTACCTACTTTTCCTTACTACATTGCTGAGGATTTTAAAAGTTAGTTCATTGCAACACTCTTGCAACAACATCTATGGGTTTGCAGCATTGGAGTTGGACATTTTCTGACTATGAATAACATGCTCTTGATTTGCTAAGGATGTCTTTCCTGTTTTAGATATGTGGTCCAAGTTGTATGCATATAGGCTTTTCTCTTTTTCTTACGGTATCTCTTCCTTAGCTCCTGCTTTTCGTTAGAGATTCTTTTTGCTTCTGCATATATCAATCTATAGTACACCTCCGTAGCTGTCAGTGTTGCTGTGGTAATTGTTCTAGAGGGTGTGCTTGTGGAGAAGTGTAGCCAGTGTCTTTGTACCTTGGATGGAGATCTGTCTTTGTTTTAAGCAGCACCTTGGCTCTTAAACACAGTATTTTGATCCCAGTAGTAGTGTTCAATGTCAAAAATTCTGAAGACTTTTTTATGTTAGAGGTACCATATTGACTAAATTAGTGCTCTTTAGTTTCAACTCCCAAGTGTGGCACTTCTGCTCTGTAATAGAGGTGAATTAGATTAGTCCATGTTTAGAAATACTCTGTAACTGTCTAGGAAAGCATGATCTCCTGACTATAGTAAGATACAGTTAGGAAAGAACTGGAGATTATAAGTGTTATTTTCTTTTCTAGCTGCAGACAGACAGTCTGGGCAGAGGGATGACTTTGATGACCTCTGAGTTCTGTGTTCTATCATTTGGTGAAACAGAACGCGAGGCAAATAGTATTCTTCCTCTAAAAGCAGCGCATCTGCTGCAGACTGAGTTTTGGTAGGCCACAAACCTGTAGTTACTCTAGTCATGAAAGAATATGATGGCACTGTAGAACTTGTGTGTGACCAGGGATCCTGGGCTCTTGTATAGAAAGGAGCATTTGTTGGAAGTGTTAGATGATCTGTACAAGAGGCCCTGTAGAACATGTGCCTGCACTGGGAAGAGTCATTTTTATAAGGAGTCCATGAGAACATCCTTCTTTCTAAGTAGCCATTTAGAAGCAATCCAGGGAGCTAATAAAATACTCTATCTGCAGTTTGACAAGTTACATGCAGGCCTAACTTGCTCTTCCTGATTATCTGGACAGAGATCCTGTTGTAATTTGTGCCAGAGATTTGTTTCCAGTTTCCACAGCAAAACATGCCAGGGTTTAATATTGAGAAGAGCTATTACTTGACAGGCACCTGCACCACGATCTGGGAACTGGGAAGGTCTCCTGATTTTCTAAATAGATCTACTCACAGAGATTAGAACTCCTGTTCAAAATGACTTCGCTACCATCAAAGACTTTTATAGGGAACAGATCTGAGAGTTCTTTTTCTGAGCCAATGTGACAGTCTTCAACAGATAAGTGTTGATTTAGGTCTTTTTCAGTCTCTGAAATCACTTGTAATATCAAACGTCTGCCCCCAAATCTCCTACTCTTCTGTTCCAGTAGTTAGTTGTAGTAGCTCTAAAAGTAGGAGGCTTTTAGAGAGATATCTGGTTAGAACCTACAGAAGTGTCAAGTTTTTTGGTGAGAAATGAGCATTATGATGAGAAAATTCTGAGCTATTTCAAGTGAGCTGAAATCCAGTGGCTAAAGAGAAGTGTTTTTATCTTCAAGGAAGCAGAATTGTAGATTGGGAACGATGCCTTATAATAATTTTCCCAGCTTCTTCACTTCTCTCTTTTGCTTGTGTAATGGGTATTTAAAGAAACAATTTGAAAGAAAGAGGTCTTTTAATGATTATTTGTTGTTTTGCATGGGAACACATCCTCTGCATAATTAACTTAGAATTGCCCTTCCTGGGATACATCATAAGACTTATCCGTGCTATGCCTTTGAGCACTGTGCAGGAGAAGAGTAGGATATGCAGTGCCTTCTGTGTGCTGATAAATGGTACCGTGCTTATGCTAAGTAGAATAGACATTTACAAAAGCAAAAGAATTGCCTTTAACAAGATCTAAAAGGTTTTAGATGTTTTGGAGTGAGGAAATATTTTAGCTTTAGTGGGTTGGAAGATTACAACTTTGCTCTCATGTCAAGCTTTTCCTTTTTTATTTTACTGCGTTCACATTGCTGCCTGCAGCATTTCAAAACATAAGTCGACTGAAAGGGACTTGGCAATTCGTGCAGGGCTTAGTGTGCAAAGGGACTGCAGAAAGTACAGTGATGTACTTTCTCATCAGTGATGGACCTGAAGGTAGGCTCTTCTGCCCTGCCCCCAGGGAATGATAAGTGGGTGCTGTGCTGCAGGGAGTGACTGGTACTTCTCCCTGAGCCTGGAGCAGAGCATGATGGGGTCCTCATCAGCTGGGCTCTGCTGTGGCCAAGGTGTTGGGTGAGATGAAGCATCTGCTGGACATGGAGCAAGTTGCTTAGCCTTAGGGGGAAGAAACAGTAGGTGGACAGAGCAGAAGAGCACAAACTCCACTTACATGGAAGAATGGACAACTAGGGCCTGTCCTCAAATAAGTAGATGGATGGAGACTCCTAAGATAGAGAACACTGGGCTTTGGTGAACGCTGACAGTAGAAGGCAGGATTGCTCTCAGACTGCAAATGTGCATGTACAGGATAGGTATAGTGCCATGGTAACTGATGGGGAAGAACAAGATGTGTCAGGGGAGGCTCTGAAGCCAGCTGAGCCTGAACCCTTGTTGCACCAGGGGGAAGGTTGGGTGAAAATGGCTGGAGGCTCCCTCCTGTGGAGGATGGAGGCATCTCCCTGCCGTCTCGACTTGATGTCTTGAGAGATTTGTCACTTGCTGATGTGGCCCAAACTGTTTGGGCCATTTATCCTCAGGAAGTAGCAGTCAACGGTACAGAGCTGATCTGATGAGCAGTTATTAGTGCCATCCTTCATGGGTCAATACTGGGGCAAGAGTTTAATGCTTCTATTGACTATCTGGACAAATGGATAAAGTATAATCGTTGTCAGATTGCAGATAACCTCAACTTGTGGGGAACTGGAGAGTAAAGGTGCTGTTCAGAGAAACCTAACAGGTGGGAAAATAGGCAGACATGATCCTCATCAAGTTCACCAAGAGCAATCCTGCCCAGGGGTGTAGTAATCCCACAGAGTATTATGGCCTGGGGCTGGCTGGCTAGAAAACAGCTCCACAGAAAAGGACTTGGGGTTGATGAAATGACCCTGAGCAATGCAAGGAGGACCAACTGCACCTTGGGCTGTATGAACAAGTGTAGCCAGCAGGTTGAGGGAAGTGCTGTGAGCCCTTGTGAGACCACAGCAGGACACCTATGTCCAGTTTGGGCCTCTTGGAACAAGAAAGTCTTTGATGTCCTGGAGCAAGGCCAGACTGCCAAAGTTGAAGAGGAACTAAGATGTGTGTGGGGAAGAGGTTGAAAGGGTTGCTTTCAGACAGTGTTCAGAAGAGAAGGCTGAGGTCTGCAGCCTTATTGCTGTGCTACACAGCTTGCAAACCTCACTGCTGACTGCATTTTACCTTATAGTATATCCGTGCTGTATGGTGCAGCACTGCTTCAGCAGTGCATAAAACAGGTGGACTTTCTGTGCCAGACTGCCCTGCAGAGATGAAAGCTGGGGTCCCTTCAACCATACATTAAGCATTAAAAGGTCATGGCTCCGGAGCAGGTGAATCGAATGACAAAAGATGTTTCAAGGAAAATATTTTCATTTCCTAATTTCGCTTCTTAGCCATAAGTGTTTCAGATATGTTCTGGAGATAATATTTTTTCATATGACAAGAATAGCTTTTCAACCAGGCAGGCCTTAACAGTGAGCAGAGCCTATTCACTATCCATGTTGATTGTAATTCACTTTTCTTCATTCAGAATATCTTCTTGCATATTGCGGATATTTCAAACCCCAAAGAAATCTGGAAGTTTGCTGAAAAGTTCAAAAATGACCATAAATTGAATGTGTTGTTAAGTTTGCATATTTATATTGTGTCTGTCTTTGGAGTGCCCATCCTCTGAACTTACCCAACAGATGGTCCAGATTTTGCAGTTCTCTGCTTAATGTTCTCTAAGTATTGCTACAGAAGTCTCCATGGTCCATTTGCTTTTGTCCATTCTCAGTTTGCACACACAGATACAATACAAAGAAGTGAGAAGTGCACTGATTTTTCAGATGTGTCTGTCAGAGGACTCACTGCAAATTTTGTATTTGGCTTTGATTACTAACAACTTTGTGGCCATCGGGTTGCATATTCAGGCTATGCATATTTCCCTAAACAAAAATATGGCAGAGAACGGTGCCTCCCTTGCATAGTCCAACACACCCTGCCGTTGACAGGACACCTGCCACTAGACCATGCAACCAGGGCTCCATCCAGCCTGGCCTTGAATATCTCCAGGGATGGGGCATCCACAGCTTCTCTGGGCAGCCTGTTTCAGTTCCTTACCATTCTTACAGTGAAGAATTTCTTCCTCATATCTAACCCAAATTTCCCCTCTTTTAGTTTAAAGCCATTACTTCTCATTCTCCTTGAAACCTTCTCATCTCCAGGCTGAAGAACCCCAACTCTCTCAGCCTGTCTTCATAGGAGATGTGATACAGAGAGTGAATTTTCCTTAGTACAGAAGTCTCTAATGGAGAGTACGTCACCACATAGCACCAATGGGATTTCTCAGATGAGGCTAACATACTACACTGCATATTTGTCCTAATATCTTTGCTCTGCAACCTGCATATTACTTCTGTGAGAAGAGATTTTAAAACATGGAGTAAGGCACGAAGATGGTTTGGCTTTTAGTCCCAATCCATTTCTTGGAAGATCCTTTCTTTGTGAAATTTTTTTACAGCCATTGACAGAGTCATTTGACTTGGAATTCAGTGATTTATAGAAACAGTTTGTAACATCGTGTTGTTTTGCCTAAAAAAAATCAAACTATCGTGGTTTGCCTATATGTTTAGTTTTGTTTGCAGACTTTTGCCTAGATTGTGTTTGTTTACAGGAGTTGTTTTACAGATTAACAATGCAGGGTGTATGGTGAACAACAGAGAATTAACTGAAGACGGACTTGAAAAAAACTTTGCAGTAAACACCTTGGGTGAGTACTGGGGGCTTAATTCTGAACAACGATGCTTATGCCTGAAGTGTGTATTCACAGCTGGGTTCTTCCTGCTCAAAGAGGGATCATATTATTGCTATGTCAGGGAAGGAGTAGTAAAGGAAAAGAAGAAATACTGCAGCTTGTGTGGAGTGTCCCATTTTAATTTCTTCATTTTTCAGCTTTTGTCGTATCAGTATCTTTATTTATCGTAGCAACAGTGAACAAATGCAGGTAACATTTAATTAAATTGCTTCTAAAAATTGATGAGAAACTTTGTTCCAAGCAGTGCTGCTAATGATAGTCTACCAGTGTGCTCCTGTGGCTCGTTCAGAACTCTGACCACATTCATGCATTTCAGTAGGCCTGAGCAGTCCTATTCCATGTGATGGAGGCACATTGTATAGGACAGCTGTGCCCTGGGTGCTCTCAAGCAAACACAACTCCTACTCAAGTGATGGAGCAGTTCTGTGTAGGCCTATGCACTCCAGATACAAGGGGCATATCTGATGAACTGCATGATGAGGGAACAAGAGGGCTAAATTAAGGGAAACAGGAAAGAAAGAGATGAGGACTAGCAGAGAAGACGGTAAGCAAAGTTAAAGATTCCCCCATAAGTGCTGTGGAAAAGATGTGAACACACAGTGAACAACAGTGTGAACAGCTGTGTGCTGTCACTGATGTGTGGAGGGCTGAAAGCTGCACTTCTTGCAAGGAGGAGTGGGGTGTGTGCATCTACAAGCAGCCCTGTCCCTCTCTTTTCCTTCACGCAAGTATGCGCCTATACAAAGGGAGTGTTTTTAATATACTCAGAAGTGGCACATTAAGGAGGAGCTGTGGTGATTTGTTTCTGTGTTTTCCTCCTGTTCATCGACATCTGGGATGAGGAAGAGGGGAACCTTGCACTATAAAGATGGGGTACCTACAGAACTGAGCATTTAGGCCTGGAAATCCCTGTTTGGTTTTATTCTTAGCTTTGTTCTTGCATAGCTTCCTTAACTCCTATTAACTTCTGAAAACTATCAATTTAGGGTACGAATACCTTGTGCGTAGCTGATATTGCACACACACATTGTTTTTCTGCAAGTCTGACTGAATTAAAGTGACGATTATCAATTCAAGTGTAAAGTCACAACTTCTGTTTCTTCATATACATCTTCCACTAGCATTCTTCTGTTTCTTGTGGTTAGAATTCAAAATGAGTTTTACTTCATCAAATTTCCCCTGACTGTGGAAGTAGAACTTCCACCTTGAGAAATGCATTCCCCTTGTCGTCTTTTAGACAAGAAGCCATGTGCAAAGATGCAGTTCATCCAGAGAGGAGCAGAGTGAAGCAAATACAACAGTTTGAACATGAAAGCATGCATTTGTGTGGTTTTAAGCACTGGGGAAATCAATTGCTGGGGAGCTGTGCTAGTGCATCACTTGAATCAGGTTTTATCACGCAAGTAGAAGCAGCAAGTTCTGCTTTCCCAGCTGTAAATCAGCCTCACTAGAAATATACAGCAGGATAAAGCTGCACAAATATGGTAGAGGAAGCTGAATTATGATTGTGCTGAACTAGGAAAGTGCCTGTAATATCTTCTGTCAGCGTTATGTATAGACCTTCTTTATTCATTTGTGTGCCACTTGCTGCTTGAGTGCGTAAGAAGGTTGGGGAGGTGGCTGCACATTTGAACAGATGAGGTGAAGCAGGTAAGTCATCCTTGGCTGTCCAACTTCTGCAGAGTTCAGAGAAAGAGTGGGTTGTTTGCCTAGGCTGGTTCTCTTGGCAACAGTAAGGATTCACTTTTGAAGCTCTTGAATAGAGTGGGACTTGGCTGATGTGGAAGAGGATGTTTGTGCAAGGGAACGCTCTGTGCTTGCACATCAGGCACACATGGGGGACCAATGCTGTCAACAGTGCGAGTGCTTTTCTTCAAAGTCTGAGATGGGATAATCAATCATTCCTGTCAGAGTCACAGTAGAAGAAAGTGGTATGGAAAAACGCATGTCAGAGCAGATGCTATGTTAAGTCATTTCCCTGAGTACTGTGTACCTTTGGCATGCTTTACTATGGAGAAGTTGTTTCACAGGAATACTTCTCAGTAACTTCTCAGCAACTGTCTGTTACAGGGTCCCAGAGAAAACCTTAGCTACATTAGACCTAACAGGTATATAGGTTGGCTGTAAACCAGGACAAACTGAATTCCCCTCCCTGCTTTTATCCTCAGAAAAACTGAAGCCTGGCCTGTTTCGAACATCTGCAGTTGTCCCTTCTTGTTAGCAGCATAAGAAGCAATAACTTGTGATTGACTGATTTCTGTAGAATGTCATTAGTACTTCTTTATTTTTTCAGAACTTCACAAGCAGAGTGTTCCTTTCATCGTTCTTTGACTATTTGTTTCTACCCTGAATCTTAGCTCAGGTCTAATAAAGGAATGTGTAGGTTGCAGCTATCTAAGAATGCAAGAATTAACTGTAAAATACTTTAAAGACAGAGCATAGTCTGTTAGTTCTGTATCTGATATCTGATTAACGTTTTACATAAGCTCTAGAATTGCTCATTTAAGTGTCTAAAATGCTGTGAAGCTTTTAAATCCAGGCTATGGATATTTTCCTCTTGGCTGACTTGTTTGTGTGTTGGAAGATATTTTGCATAATAGGTGTTAGAGTTCAGTTCTAATTGATCATCCATTCTTGGACAGAGAGGGCAAAAATGAATACATGAGCTCTTTGGTAGCTAAGGTGAATACATAAAAAAGAATAGCTCTGGTTAAAATAGGAAGTAAACCCCTTTTAACATGAAACACCACTGGTTGACTAATTGAGGACAATTCACTGCATTAGAAGGTACAGAGACCTCTCTCATGTTTCAGTCCTGTGGAAAAGGGAGTCCTTAGGGACAGAAAGCTGGATATGAACCAGCAGCATGCACTTGCAGCATGAAAGGGCAACTGGGCTGCATCAACAGAGGGGTGGCAGCAGGGAGAGGGAGTGCCTTGTCCTCTTCTCTGTCCTCATGAGTCCCCATCTGGAGGATGGCATTCAGGCCAGGGGCCCCCAGCTCAAGAAAGATGTGGAGCTGTTGGAGCGGGTCATGGGATTGCCGCGAAGGTGATCAGAAGGCTGGAGCACCTCTCCTGTGAAGAGAGGCTGAGGGAGTTGGGCTTGTTCAGCTTGGAGAAGAGAAGGCTGTGGGGTGACCTCATTGAGGCCTCCCAGTACTTAAAGGGAGATTATGTCCTTTCAAAGCGCTAGAAATTTAGCAGAAACAATCCCTGTTTCTCTGTTTCATTGTCCTCCTTACTTTACTTTTACTCATCTCACTTGACATGGAGAAATAGCATATACATTACATTGTATTGCTACTTAGCCAAGGGGATGCTAAAACACACTCAAAGGTAAATAAGTGATGTTCCCAATGTGTGTCTTTCTCAGTGTAATGAAACCTCCTGTGCTCTCCTGTTGCAATAGTAAAGCTGAATACAATTACTCTGTGTGCAAAATTGGGTAGGGCCAGAGGAAATAAGATGGTAGGGCCATAAGAAATCAGATGCACAGCCCATCTATGACAAGTTGCCTAACCTGAATGAATGTTTTTCAGTCTCTTCCCTCTGCATAAACCATAGCTAACTGGGTCTGGCGGACTGTGTTCTGAACTGCCTGGAGGTCAGGCAGCTTGGATGGCAGCTGTCGGTCTGCCATGAGGTCAGTGCTCGATTTTTGCAGACTGCCCTACCTGTGTGAAGGAGACTGTGATACCAATTTACTTTTACAGAGTTTTGAGACTTAGAGAGTTGTTACATAAAAATGTAAAGCTGAATGTAGTTGTAAATCTACTGGCTGTACTGAATTCTAGGTTCCCAGGACACAGAGGAACCTTTATTGAGCTGAGCTTTGTAATTCAAGGGAAATGTGGACCTTTGTTTTGTCTTTCATGTTCATTAGCTCTTCACATACACTCTCAGTTATTGCCTAGTATGGTGGAATTGCCCCTCAGGGACAGCACGGTAATATCCTCATTCCTGATCTGATACTCAGGAAGCAGGCTCAGGGATGTCTCTCACTTGAAACTGTATAAATCGAAGGCTTGAAAAGATAACCAGGTCAAGGAAGAATGAGGAAGAATGTCAGCTTGCACTTTTTTTTCCTTCTCCTTTCTTTTAAGCATTTGACATAGGAAAAGCAAGCCTATTTATTTAACTCATTTTTACCAGATGAGCGAGCCATCACAATCTGTACTATTAAACTTTGTTCCCACTTTTTTTCACAGTTGAAATAGCACTCTACCTAATAATACTGCAGAGCTCAGGAAGATGGAAAACTCCACTGAGTGTGGTGCTGGCTGCCTGCCCTTATCTGAATGTTAGCAGACTAAAAACCTTACCGACAATTTACCACTAATTGCCGGATAGAACATCAAGAGAAAGCTATTGTAGAATCCACCAACACACTTGGGCCTACAATAATTACATCAAGAATTAATTTGATGTTCTAAACAGGTAAATGGCTTTACAGTATTACTTCAGCCAAAACAATAATTTTCTTTGTAAGTCAATTTAAAGTTTAGTTCTGGGGGTCAATTTAAATCTGTAAAGCAGATAGAGGTATGGTTTCTTGTATTATTACTACATGTGACATCTTGCTGATTTCCAAGTGTGAACTTTACGAATCTTGAGGATTCTTCTGTATTTTAGCAGGCTAAAGATACATTACAGCCAGCGTTCTGGAAATCTGCCTTCACAGTGTTAGTTTGTATTTTCTTCTAGGGCTGTTCTGCTTAAGTTTCATGTTCTGACACAGAAAGATTTGTAACCTTGCGTGGAAAGACCTATGTCTGATACCCTGTAGACTTCAGCCCCTTGCAGGGAGGTAGTGCTCATCTCAGTGGTGCTGTTGTCGGGATAGCGAGCTGAATTAACGATCAGAAGAACGTGCAGAGCTGCCCTCCAGCAAGACCTACCAATAGTTTTCCATAGTTCCCTCAGCTTCTACTGCAGCTCATGTGAAACGTGGCCTAATTTTATTTTGATGTTTGTGAAGCAACCCAGATGATTTTTGTAATATTTTTTGAACAACTTTGTGTATGATTTGAAGGCTTATTTCCCTAACAGCTCCTCATTTCCTACACTTGCATCAATGAGATTTCTCTGTGACTGTGAAACACTGCATTACTGCTCATACAGTTCGACAGAGGGATTCACTGTACGGAGTTAGAAGTGGTTGTTACTAGTTAGAGCACAATACCAAATAACTCAATTGAGAAGATCTCAGAGCAAGTGGAGCAATTGCAAAACACAGCACATGGGGATTTCATTTTATTTTATTTGGGTTTTTTGTACAAATAAACATGAAACTTAAAGAAACATCAATGTGATCAGCACTTGGGAAGGAGCATACCTGAACAGAGTGTGTTCCATTTAAGTGCTACACTCACTGCTGTACTGGAATTACTGTGTGTAATGACAGAGCACACTATCTAGCTATGAGGGCTGCTCCAAAAGTAATGCCTTCTATGTTGCTATGTTGGTCCACGATGTCAGAGGTGGATGTTGGTGGTATGGCAGTATAGGTCGAGGCTTCCCAGTATTCCATTACATTTTGTTGCAGTGCGGCAGGTGCCAGCAGAGGGGCAGTCTGACAAGAAGGCTTCTGATGTGGAAGTGTATATGAGGTAAAGGTGTGTCACTGAATTCCTCTATGTGGAAGAAATGGCACCCACTGACATTCATTGACACTTGCTGAGTGTTTGTGGAGACCAAACAGTGGATGTGAGATGATGCATTTCAGCAGTGGCAACAGCAGTGTGAAAGACAAGCCATGTTTTGGGTGGCTCTGCACTGCTGTCACACCACACAGTGAAGAGCATCTCTATCAGCTCATCTGCATGAATCAATGGATTATGACCAGGGAACTGTGTACAGAGCTGAATATCAGCTTCAGTGTGTTAGAAACGATAGAGGCAATGTTGAAATATTGCAAAGTTTGCACCAGATGGGTCCCACAAATGCTCTCATGGGAACAGAAAGAACATCGTATGCAAGTTTGTTGGGACCTATTGAATCAATATGAGGCTGAAAGTGACAGTTTCCTGGATCACATCATTACCAGTGATGAGATGTGGTGTCAAAACAGCACTCCATGGAATGGTGACGTGTGAATTCCCTATTGAAAAAAAAAACTGAGAAGCAATCCTCAGCAGGTAAAGTGATGTGCAGTGTCTTTTGGGATCAGAAATGGGTGATCCTGATGGATTTCCTGGAATCTGGATAAACTGCATCATGACACTGACTAAGCTGAAGTCTCAAACTTTCAGAGTCAGGCCAGAGAAGAAGACAACCTTTCTTTTCCAACACAGTAATACCAGGCCCTGTACTATCCTGAAGACCCACATATTGCCATAGTTGACTTGACTCACATACCACATCCTCTGATAGTCCAGATTTGGCACCTTCTGACTTCCACCTGTTTGGGCTGATGAAAGGTGGACTGTGGGAGCAACAGTGCTGTCACAGCAGCTGTGAAACAGTGGGTCACTTTGGTTGGGGCAGATTTTACAAGCCTGTCATGCAGGCTCTTGCTGGAGGAAATGCGTAGCTTATTGTGTTGACTGTTGAAAAAGAGTGTTTTGTAGTTGAGAATTTGCTCTATCAAATAGCATTATTGTGCTCTTTTTGATCTACTGTAGTTTCCATGGAAGTAAACTGGAGGCATTACTTTCAGAGCAAACTACAGAGTTGTTTGAATGGTTCATAATGGTGGAGTAGCTGTATCCTTACAGGAAAGATTTGAATTACAGGGTGCTATACGTGATTTCCTGTTGTGTGAGCTCAGCTTTAAGACATAAATCTTAGAGGAATTTTTACAAAGAAAAGCAAATGCAGAGAGAGGATGTTTATCTTTAAAAGGGATTGTGCAGCAATCCCAGGAGCCTCTTTTACTCGGGGAAATGTGGCCAGCAAGTTCTGTGTCAGACCGCATTACATGGAGCAGGGCAACAGCTTGTACAATAGGCTTTTCTAGCTGACTCTTCACCTCATCAGAGTTCAGTCAGGGCAGTATGAAATCCTGGGCACGTGGTGACAGACTAGATGCTTAGTTACCTACTTCTGCATTCCTGCTGCTTCTGAGCAAGCTCTTATTTCATCTTGCTGGGCTCTGTGGCACAAATACTCCATTTCAAAGGGAGGTGGTTTGGGCCATTTCACTGCAAAAAATGTGGAGAGGCAGCTGCCTGAGTAATTCCAAGCAACCTGCTCTTCTCCTCAAGCACCCTGCAGACCTGTGCAAGAAACGGGCCTCGGTCCAAGTGAACTGCTCAGGCACAGACATTCCATTCCTGCCCTATGTCCCAGTGGGCTCTTTGCACCTCCTCTGTTGGAGCTGCAGGCGCTGGGGAATGGGCTCTGTATGGTGGCATCAAGGCTGAGCAACTCCATTTGCAGAGTGACTCGCTGAGACACGGGCCTGCTTTCTGCAGTGCTGGCATTTCCACACCTTCCATAAAAAGTCTTCTTTGGTTTCTGGAAGAACCCCAGAGTGGAATGGCAGGGTCACCAGGATACTCTCTGCTTATTGCTGTTACAGTGTAAGGAACATGGCTGTTGATCGTCATCTTTCCCCTCCATGCCACTCTGAGTTCCTTTTGTCCTTTTTAAACCACAAAGGAAAAGAGACTTCAAATAATCTACAGTCTGAACACAGTGCCTGTCAAGCATTAATCACATTTGGAACGCTTATTTTAACTTAACTGAGGGGGAGGAGGTTTCTCTTTTAACAGACAAAAATAGTTTTTTTTGTCAAGGACATTACTAGAATATTCATAGAATCATTGAATGGTTTGGGTTGGAAGGGACCTTAAAGCCCATCCAGTTCCAACCCTGTGCCATGGGCAGTGCCACCCAGCAGCTCAGGCTGCCCAGGTCCCATCCAACCTGGCCTTGAGTGCCTCCAGGGATGGGGCACCCACAGCTCCTCTGGGCAGCTGTGCCACGGCCTCACTGCCCTCTCAGTAACGAATGTTAGAGTGTGTAAAAAGTCAGTCCCTCTTCTGCTTATAAGCTCCCTTTAAGTACTGAAAGGAGCGCTGGTGAAGTGTTCCTTTTGCAAAGGCAGATGTCCAGTACATTGATATGAATAATCAATTATTAGTAAAATAATAATTTGAATCTTGCTTTGATCTCCTTAAGCAAGGAGGGGAATTGCAATCTCTTCTACCAAATCAGAATCTTGGTTTTCCTCAAAAAAAAAAAAAAAGCAAATGTTCTCTTTTTTATTTGTATACTGCCCATGCCCATGCAATTGATGTTTTTGTATGGACCGTGGCAGGCAAAGCATTCATTTTCAGCTTGCTCTTTTCCTTAGAAAGCTGCTTCTGCATTCCTGCATGCTGCAGTAGAGCCATGCTTGGCACAACCTGTGCCACGCGGTGCATGGCTGTGGTGGCTGTCCACACTGCCTCTTACCTGTCTGAACATGACTCCCCAGCTACGAGCCAGCTTCTGCGTGGGGAGAAATGCACAGCTTCAAACTGATAATGACACATTCCAACCAATAATGTGCCTTACTAATCTCTTCCTACTGAGTTTCTTGTCCAGGCTGTTTTGCCTGACAGAGCAGCCCAAGCAAATAGGAATGTGTAATATTGAAGTGTATTTTTTTAAATACAAAGGAATTTGTGTCTGGACACTTAAGGCTGGGGCAATAGTTGGTGAAATATTTCTTAGCAGAAGGGGTTGCACGCTTTGCTCTTGACACTTGACATATCTCTGTGTGTTGGAGAAGCTGCTGGAGGAGGCTGGGATTAGGACAGGTCTTTTCACACTGCCTCAAAGTACATGAGGAAATGGTTTTGTGGACTAAACATCTGAATGCTTTGGCTGTGTGGGATTTAGTGAATCCTTAATGGACTTGTGGAACAGAGGAGACAGTGGCTTTGCAGTTACTTTGTGGTTTTAAATAAACACACAAACTTCTGACAAGCTGTAGTTGCTATAAGCAGGATTTCTGGCATTGAATGTTTCTCTCATCCAGCTGGAAAGCAAAACAAAACCCACTGTTAATTAAGCAATCCTATTGCATTTATCTTTGCATCCCCTTAGAGCTAACAAAACTGAAGCCTCTTGAAAGTGTCAATTAATCTGCAGGATGGTAAAACCAAACACTGGCATTGGTGCTGCATTGCAGCTCAGCCTTCAGGAAATGCAGCGCCGTTAACCAAGCCGTGCTGTTACTTTGCATTTGAAGAATCCATTGCCAATTAAAATGTAATCCAGTCTCTCAGCTTGTACTGAATTGCAGCAGTCCCTGATGCAGGCACCATAGCCCTTGTCCTCATGATGTCACCGGCTGCGGTCCCCCCAAGGGACACACGGGCTCTCAGTGCTCACTGGCAGCTCCTTTGCTTGCGTTTCCTGCTGCAGGCAGGCTGCACTTTCTCCCCTGCTCTGCCTTCGTTTTAATCTGCTTGGGTTTTAAATATATCATGTGCAGATGGATGTCCCACTGATGCTACAGAGAAAAGGATGGCTGTTGTGACTGACGGGGGAGCTGAACAGTTTGTTCACGGGGCGTGTAACGCGTTTCACTGTGCTAGCATATTTATAAACACGCTGTATTTTAACTGGGTGATCTCATTGCCTCTGTGGAAGAAGGGTTATAAAGACACATGCTGGAGTCTTCATGTGTAGGGAAAAACATGGCCTCGGTGGCTCATGGAAAAAAACACGTTTATTGCCGAGATGGAGCTGTTGAACTGGAGCCATTTCTGGAGATGCAAGAGAGAAGTGTTATGCTTGATGCAGAAATGCTAGACTGAGTGCAGCTTGGCTCATCTCAGATTGAATTGAACTTTTAAAACAGTTTAAAGTGGGGAAAAAAAAATGTGACAAAAAAGTTTCCCGTAAGAGACAGAAAGAAGCAAAAATCCCTGCACTGCGTTGGAGCGGGTGAAGCAGCACTAGGTGTGTCTGAATCAAACGTGCCAGCAGATGAGCAGTGCTTCGAATAACAAACTTTCTGGCTATAGTAACAGCTGTGATGGAATATATTTGTGCTGTTTGTACAAATCATGCTAAATGAAACACGATCAAAGTGCAGAAAAACACAGTTGAGTTTCTCCAAGTAAACCTAGCTCAGCCTTGGACACGCAATATGAGTATTTTCTCTCACAAGGATTCCTTATTTTCTGATTTCTGCAATGCTGCAGATGTACAAGGCATTTCTGATGGGACAGCTCTCCTACAGTTTCTCCTGTGAGAAAAGTTTGAGAGGTCTGAGGCTGTTCCACCTGGAGGAGAGAGGGCTCCGGGGAGATCTGAGGGCAGCCTTCAGTATCTGAAGAGGAACTGCAGGAAAGAAGTGGTCAGACTCTTTAGCAAGGCCTGTGGTGATAGAACAAGGGGAAATGGCTGCAGGCTCAAAGAGGCTAGATTTATGTTGCATATAAGGAAAAAATCTTTTAAAGCTAGGGTGGTGAGGCACTGGAACAGGTTGTCAAATGTTGTGGTTGATGCCCCATCCCTGGAAACGTTGAAGGCAAGGCTGAATCAAGCCCTGGGCAACAATCTAGCTGTTGTGTCCCTGTTCATTGCAGGGCAGTTGGACTAATTGGCCCTTAGAGGTGTCTTCCAACTCTAAGGATTCTGTGATCCTATATGCAGCAGAAATCTACGGTGTTGAAGTACTCCTTGATGTTTTTGCCTTCTCACCATGAAACCACTTGGAGGGATGCGTATGTGAAACATGGTTTGTTCTGCTTGTTCGTGGCCCAGCATAGCTGTGTGTACATATGGTGCACACAGAGAGGAAGTACTTTCTCTGTTTCTTCACTGGTCTCACCTCATTCCCCAGGGAAATCCAAACCTGAGCCATGCAACCTCCAGAGGCATGGCTAGAAGCTAGGAAGCAGTTTTTTCTGTAGGTAAGATAGACACAAAAGCCTGTAAAATAACTGATGTGCCTTGTGAGATATGATGAAGAGGGATATTGCAAGTAACAGTGCACCAAAATCATTAAACTTGGCTGAAGTTTCTTAAATAAAGGGACTTCGGTCACAGGGGGCTGGGAGAAAAGAAAGCCTTTGAAAAGAGAAGTTAATGTTCGTGTCTGTCTGCCTTGTAGGTACATACGTTCTGACAACTGCCCTGCTGCCTCTCCTGGAAAAAGAAGCTGATGCCAGAGTGGTAAGTTTGTGATGCATTTTTTTGGGAAGTGTTGTTGTACTGTTCCTTTCTTGTGGTTTGTGACAGCATCTCTTTGCCTTTGTTAGCAATGCAGGATTATGTATAATTCCATGAGCACCTTGAGTATCCTCTTGGATTTTGGCAGCAACCAGCTTCTTATCCAGTTCTTGCCTGCTGCTCTGAACACTTCATTGGGAAGCAGAGTAAAATACTTCCTTTGGAAACTTTCCTTTTCTCTTGCCCTGGGGCTAGTTATCTCCTGCAGTGTAGTACAAAATGCTAATAACAGGAGCATAGGCTTAAAAACCTTTATTGGTTTTGGTATTTGGTATCTAGAATAGGACAGAAAATACATTTCTAACATGAAATTTCCTAAGTTTTATGTAGTATCTAGTTTCTAATTAGCTTAAATAAATGCTAAAGGTATAAACTACAAATAGTGCTGCTTTCTTTCTTCCAATTACACTTCAAAAGGAAAAAAGACAAAGAGTTCCCTGATGGAGTTGACACCATTTTGAATGAAAATCAGTTGTCAAAATGTGGCCTGAAGACCACACTGCATGCATGAGCAATGACACTGGGGAGTTGTTTGCTTTTTCATTCATTTGTTTTTCATTCATTTGCTTAAAGGTAACTGTCTCTTCTGGGGGCATGCTGGTTCAGAAATTAAACGTGGCTGACTTGCAGTCAGGAAGTGGGACATTTGATGGAACGATGGTGTATGCTCAAAACAAGGTAAGCCCTGGTTTTTAAAACAAAGCCTAGCACCTGTTTGCTTGGTGACCTAAACCATCTGCTTTGCAGAAAGCCTTCACACACACACACACACGCACACACATACATACACAAAGTTCACTGTGGATCTCCCATTGCATCCAACATGGTCAGAGATGCACAGGCAATAACCTTCTGTATATATCATGCACTTATGGTGCACACCTTGCAGGGGGAGTATGGCAATCATGATGGTCTCTGACAAAACTACCCACTAAACCCCATGGTCTGAGTGTGCAAGGATATTTTTCTGCTATACATAAATGCCCTGCTATAGCACACTCGGTGTAGTTTGTTTCCTTGGGAACAAACCGGGTGGACAGGCTATCAGACTTGATGCTAATCTGGCTGTTCTTCCTCTTTTCTAGAGACAGCAAGTTGTCTTGACAGAACAATGGGCAAAAAGTCACAGAAGCATCCATTTCTCTGTTATGCACCCGGGCTGGGCAGACACTCCAGGTATCATCTGCCTGACACTCTCCTTTTTTTTCCAGACTAGTCTAAAAGCAAACAGAAGAGAGACTTTGTGCTGAACTTCTCTAGCAGGTGCAGTCATTTCTTGGCTCTGAACTGGCACTTGGAGTAGTTTTGTACCCCCTTGGTAGTCCTATCCTTCACAATGTCTGCTGTCTGTGTGGAACTGGAGAGTAATAAAGGGCTGCAAATGATTCCAGCCCCACACAAATGCACAGAAAAGCCCCAGTGCTGCAAACTAACCTCTAAGTTACATTTGTGACAGGACTGTTAAACACAAGGAAACTGTTTCTGCCCCTGCGAGCACCGGCATGGAGGTGTAAGCTTTCTAGGATGTACAGCAAACACTAGCATGCATCATGTGCATGCCTTTTTCCTCTGCTCTTCCTCTAAACATTTATAGCCATGGAGAAGCAGTGTGCTTGGCTAGACAGCTCTGTCTGAGCTGCAGCTGTTGGTTACTGCCTGGCTCAGCAGGAGGGCCAGCATGCGGGTTGTGTTCTGCAGTATGTTCCCAGCCCCTCACACCCCGGCTTCGGCTGCAGACTAACAATCCATTATGTTGTTTTTTTTTTGTCCTCTGGAGACAGTTTTCCAGATTTGTTTCTTACAACAGAAACATTTAAACCCACCTACTTTATGCTTGAAAATGAATCTTTCCAAATCTTAGTGTTACTTTTGCTTTAAAATTTATTTATTTTGCACATCGTTTGTGTGTTCCCAAACCTAATGATCTTTAACTTTGTGCTACCATAAAGTTCAAGGACTCTCCAATCCCCTGAAAATAAACAGCTGCAGGGGACAGGCCTTCTATCATCATCTGTTATACAAAATATAAATAATCCAGTGTTTAAACATTGAATACATAGTTCGTTTCACAATGTAATTTTGAAATACTGTGCTGCAATTGACTTCCTAAAACTGATGTGAAGATAAGAACTAAAAATCTATCAGAATACCTGTTTTCTTGGTATTTCTATTTCCCCTCTGTTTAACTTCCTCGGAATTGGATTAGAAACCTCCCACTGATCCTGTTCTCACCTCCTGGTAGTTTTCTCAGTGCAATTTGACCCAAACAAATGCTTGATCATCCATCATCTTAACACTATTCCACCGTGGTCACCATGTGCCTGGCTATGGGGAAATACTTTCCTTTCATTAACTCTGAGATGCCTTCCCTTCATTGTACACTCACAATGGCGATTTTAAGCATTTTTTTTAACCATAAAAGCCTTGCATGGCAGCCCACCATCCCATTGTTCTCTCTAGCTGTGAGGTCGTCGATGCCAGACTTCTATCAGAAGATGAAGAACAGCCTGCGCACGGAGGCGCAGGGAGCTGATACTGTGGTGTGGTTGGCAGTATCACCTGAGGCAGCCAAATTACCAAGCGGCCTCTTCTTCCGAGGTAGGAGTCTGTCATTGCATATCAATGGCGTCTGCTAAACTGCCTGCAAGGTAAGATCCTAATCTGGCCTGGAAGAGGATGAAGACTGGAGCGGGCAGTTGATTTTCAAAGGGTAAAGCGTTTCTCAAAGTTATTCCTAGACTAAAGGTTTAAGTGAGCACTGCATAACCGAAGAAAGACTGTGTTAAGCTGTTGTGTTCCTCTTTTGTCCTCTGAATCAGCTCAGAGACTTCAGAGCATTTCCTTAGGGAAGTTTTTTAAGTGGATATGTTTTTTAAGTGAAGGTGGCAGGACTGTGCCAAGGGAATGTAAATCACAGCAACCAAAACTGCATCTTTTACGATACTGGGAAAGTAGCAGCCCTCTCACGGGGTGCTGAGGGTTGGCTGTGCTTTAACAGGCTCTTCCTTCCTAGCTTTCCATGCTCATGTGAAAAAAGAAAGCCAGGCAGAGACTTGAGCACGGTGGCTTTTTTGGCATTAGTAGCATAGTGAATGTAAATGGGAGAAATAGGCCAGAGCCTCTTTTCTCTCAGACAGATGGCAGGCACCTTCGTGGAAACAGCTGAAAGTGTAGATGTCTCAGTGGTGATGCAGGCCACTCCAGTGGGAGAAAGGCAAAGCTCAAGATAATTGCTTACAGGCACCCCACACTGTTGGATGTCAGATCCCGAGTTTCTAGTTGGAGCATGCAGAAAGTTTGGACTTTTTGAGCTGGGTTGACTTTGTCCTTTCCGTCCCGTGCCAGGCATCATGCTGGGTTGGTATAGTTAACCTGACCTTTTCTGTGTCTTCATGTGGTGCGTGCAGAAATGACACCTCCCAGCTGGTAGTTCCTCTCTGTAGCATGAGGTGCCTTTTTTGTACTCCTGTCACCTCCTGCTGGGCCCGACTTCTGCTCAGTTCTTTTTGCTCTGGATCAGAATTCCGGCATGCTCTTGCTTCTGGCCTTGGTTAAACTCTTCCCTTAGTAAACAGGAAACATGCCTTGGCTCTTCAGCTGTAGGTAATGACTTCTGAGAACTTTGGCATGACTGCTCTTATGATTGCAAGGGAATTCTTGCATTGTGTGCTTACTGAATAGAGGTGAGTCAGTCAATTTTTTCTCTCCCTCAGTGCCCTGTGGAAGCCACAGGTTAGAATGTTAGGCCTTTGGCCCCTTCAGTAAAGGGCTTCATGTGCTAGAGTCAGTACAGACCCTTCTCTTCTGGTCCTAGATGGCCATTTCCTGAGTCAGTAACACCTTCCCTCCATTTCTTCTGTTCCCTTCCATTCTGTTCCCTTTGAGTGGAAACTAGAGCCAGCATTTCTTTTTCCTGAGGAAAAAAAAAAAAAAAGGAGGTAAGAACATGACTCGTACAACCAGAATTCTCTGCATCTGCCAAAATAAATTAGAAATGTCTGACAGAATCCTGCTTTCCAGAGGCTGGAAGCATCCTCTCCGTGATACTGAGCTCAGCTTTCACACATAGTTCCCAAACTTTAACACAAGCTTCTTGAAACACCCCGTCAGTTAGGAAGCTGTCCATGTTCAGTGACAGTGAAGGAAATGTTCCTCTGCCTGTTTCTTCCTCCTTGGGTTTCCATGAGCAGAGGTTATGTGCTGTGTGCAGCCAGTTACAACATTTACCCTTAAGAGAGCAAACATCTCTGCTCTCCTGGGAAGCCTGGTAGGTTTTCAGAGAAATCTGCTGCCCACTGTTGGAACAGCTTATTCTCTAGTCTCAGCTGGGTAATGCAGAACTTGGACTTTGTAAGCAGAGTAACAGTGCTGTGCCATTGCTCTCACAGTTGTTTCATAGACATCTAAGAGCACTGTCATAAGGTTCCTCAGCTCCAGATATCATGCTGCTTGAGAGGAAAAAAAACACCTTCAAATTGACAGTGATACAGCTGCATTTACACAGAGTGAGTGAGGAGAACAAGATGTGGAAGGTCAGACAAAGTATCACACTGAGCAAGTTTGGTCAGACATCTTCATTGTGGGTACATGTTACTTCTGGCAATTGAGTAATTCACAGAAGTTCTTCAGAATTTAACCATTTATTTTTAAGGATGAAAGTATGATTTTAAAGGTAGAAAATAATCCAAACTACAAAGTCCCAACTGAGAAATTTGTGTAGCACTAGAAACGTTCTCCACCAGACAGTGAAAAACCTTTACTCATGCAGGAAATGCAGCTTCAACCTTTAAGAATAGTCACAGTCTCCTGGTCTAACAGGAGTTAAACTCATGACAGAGAGCAGGCATAAACCTCACAATAAGGCCTTCCTTTATCCAGCTGCAAATGAGATCTCACTCAGCCCTCTGAGTCATATTGTATAAAAGGGCAATTATTCTGGCTCCAGGAAACAAATGAAATAAATTTCTTGTTTGGAATATGTACATAACTAACGAAGAGCATAGCAGAAAAATCTCTTTTTTGCTTGAAGAGGTAGATAAATATACCCATTAAGATTTTTTCTTTCTTTCTTTCAGACAGGCAGCCAGTCCCTACACACCTACCCTTAGCAAGAACCCACAGCTCACCAGGGGTTGAGGAGAAGCTAATGGAGGTGCTGGAAGAATTCTCCCAGAAGTTTAAATCCACTTCTCCAGGATCTTCTCCATGTTGCTGAAGATCATGGAGCGGATCCTCTTGAAAGCTATGCTAAGGCACATGGAAAAGAAGGAGGTGATATGGGACAACCAGCATAGCTTTGCCGAGGGCAGGTCCTGCCTGACCAACTGTGTTGCTTTTCATGATGGTGTAACTGTGTCAATAGACAAGGGAAGAGCCACTGATGCCATTAATCTGGACCTCAGTAAGGCCACAGTCCCCCATAACAGCTTTCCCTCCAAATTGGAAAGAAACAGAGTACCCCATAACATTCTCCTCTCCAAAGTNAGGCTGAGAGAGCTGGGGCTGTGCAGCCTGGAGAACTGGAACAGGTTGCCCAGAGATGTGGTGGATGCCCCATCCCTGGAGAAATTCATGGTTAGGCTGGATGGGGTTCTGAGCTCCTGATGGAGCTGTAGGTGTCCCTGTTCACTGCAGGGGGGTTGGACCAGGTGGCCTTTAGGGGTCCCTTCCACCTCAAAAAAGTCTGTGGTTCTTTGATCTTAGCATCACTGCTGACACAACATAACCACTTTTAATTACACACTAACAGTGCTGAAGTGTAGCTGTAGAGGAGGAGAGGTAGGATACTATCGGCCTGTTAAAAATAAATTGTATTCAGGTGTGCTCCTAGTGGGGAATGGTGGTGACTGCAAATTTGTTCTGTTCCTGAGAGTCTCACCCACTGTGAATATGCATGTGCTGTCTCAAGACACAGTAAGGGCATAGTCTTTGGACAGAAAATTTGTGAAGCACTGAAATAAAACAGAAGTGATAGCTGAGTTTTGTGAAGTTGACCAAAATCTTTCAAACGATTTAGCACACACAGAAATGCAGAGGACTTCAGAAGTCTCCAGGATAGAAACAGTTAAAAGTTTCAAAGGATATTTAAACACTGTGTTTGACAGGGTGGTGGCTTCCTTCAGTGTATGAAGATGACGAGGCTCAAACATGTTACTGGGAATGCAGAAACTCTTGCATCGCTTGCTTAGTGTAAATGGAAGGAGTCTTCACAGCCTTCAGTTTCTATAAATCAGTGCTGGTATGCAGAAATGATCTGCATCCTCATGTTTAAACTGCAAGAATTTAGGAACACGGCCAAATGCTTTCCACATTACTTTATGGAGCCAGGACTGAATATTATCCTATTTATGTCAAGACGCTGTGAAGTAGGAGGCTTTAACACATTCCATGCCCAGACGTGGTTGGATNTCCAAAGTGGATATGGATTTGATGGGTGGACAGTTCAATGGACAAGGAACTGAGATCATACCCAGAGAGTGGTGATCAGTGCCTCAATATCCAGATGGAGGTCAGTGACAAACAGTGTCTGTCAGGGGTCACTTCTGGGACCAGAACTCTTTAACCTCTTCATTCATAAGCAGTGGAGTCAAGTGCACCCTCAGCAAGTTTGCAGATGATGCCAGGCTGTGGGGTGCGGTTGATACACCTGGGGAATGGGATGCCATTGAGAGAGACCTAGACTGGCTTGAGCAGTGGGCCCAGGAAAACCTCATGAGGTTCATGAGGTTGTGGTAGCCTCTGCTATCAATACAAGCTGGGGGATGTAACGATGGAGCTCTGCCACAAGGGACCTGAGGGTACTGGTGGATGGGAAGCTGGACATGAACCAGCAGTGTGCCCTCACAGCCCAGAAATCCAACCCTATGCTGGGCTGCATCCAAAGCAGCGTGGCCAGAACTCATGGGAGGTGATCCTGCCCCTCTGCTCTGTGCTGTGAGGCCTCACCTGGAGCACTGCATCCAGATGTGGAGTCTTCAGCACAGGAGAGACATGGAGCTGTTGGAGTGCATCCAGAGGAGGGCCACAAAAATTATCGAAGGGATGGAACACCTCTCCTGCGAGGACAGGCTGAGAGAGCTGGGGCTGTGCAGCCTGGAGAACTGGAACAGGTTGCCCAGAGATGTGGTGGATGCCCCATCCCTGGAGAAATTCATGGTTAGGCTGGATGGGGTTCTGAGCTCCTGATGGAGCTGTAGGTGTCCCTGTTCACTGCAGGGGGGTTGGACCAGGTGGCCTTTAGGGGTCCCTTCCACCTCAAAAAAGTCTGTGGTTCTTTGATCTTAGCATCACTGCTGACACAACATAACCACTTTTAATTACACACTAACAGTGCTGAAGTGTAGCTGTAGAGGAGGAGAGGTAGGATACTATCGGCCTGTTAAAAATAAATTGTATTCAGGTGTGCTCCTAGTGGGGAATGGTGGTGACTGCAAATTTGTTCTGTTCCTGAGAGTCTCACCCACTGTGAATATGCATGTGCTGTCTCAAGACACAGTAAGGGCATAGTCTTTGGACAGAAAATTTGTGAAGCACTGAAATAAAACAGAAGTGATAGCTGAGTTTTGTGAAGTTGACCAAAATCTTTCAAACGATTTAGCACACACAGAAATGCAGAGGACTTCAGAAGTCTCCAGGATAGAAACAGTTAAAAGTTTCAAAGGATATTTAAACACTGTGTTTGACAGGGTGGTGGCTTCCTTCAGTGTATGAAGATGACGAGGCTCAAACATGTTACTGGGAATGCAGAAACTCTTGCATCGCTTGCTTAGTGTAAATGGAAGGAGTCTTCACAGCCTTCAGTTTCTATAAATCAGTGCTGGTATGCAGAAATGATCTGCATCCTCATGTTTAAACTGCAAGAATTTAGGAACACGGCCAAATGCTTTCCACATTACTTTATGGAGCCAGGACTGAATATTATCCTATTTATGTCAAGACGCTGTGAAGTAGGAGGCTTTAACACATTCCATGCCCAGACGTGGTTGGATCCTGCCCCTTCAGGAAGCAGACAAACGGCTCTATGACTCGAGGCATGAAAACAAATAGTGTGCTAAGCACTATGTGCTTGCCATTTCTGTGGAAGATAGGGGAAGTGCTTTATCATCATGAATGGAATACGAAGGGAAAGGGAAAATGGGGAGGCACAGGTTTGAGAGGAGAACTCCATCTCCTGGTAGGAGAGTTGTAATCTGCCTGGAACAGATTTATTTGCAAACACGGAGGGTGGAATTTGTCTTACCTGGGCTGTGGAATTACTCATTGGAATTCTCACTCTAAATCAGTAGAGAGAAAACAGGCTCCTTGGCGGTGATTTATTGGAACTGGTTTAAGAAACCCTTACATTTCTGCGTCTTTCTACTGACTGTGAAGACAAACAGCTCATACAAAGACATGCAAGTGGGATTATCTTTATCTTTCATACTACAAATGCCTTGCAAAGCCAAGACTGCTAACAGCAATGGTGGTAACGTGTTTTTCTCCTGAGCCAATTGTGCTTGCTGGCAAACTGCATCCAGAACCCAACAAAATTGCACTACTTTTCTACACATGGCTGTGGATCAGCGTGGTAAGGCAAAAGAACTAGAAATAAAAATATCAAGTGTTCTTTGGAGCTCCCTACAATGACTGTAGCTAACGGCCATGATGATGGGTGAAGAACACATTACATTCACATAATTTTTTCACCTTAAAGATCATCCGGTTCCAACCCCCTGCCATGAACAGTGCCACTCATCAGCTCATGGCTGTGAGGAAACCTCATTGCAGCCTCCTTGAAGGCCAGTACCTGAAGGGAGCTTACAAGCAGGAGGGGAGACAATTTTTCAGAAGGTCTGATAGTGAAAGGGCTTTAAACTAAAAGAGGGGAGATGATTTAGATTAGATGTTAGGGAGAAATTTTTTGCTTAGGGTGGTGAGGCCGTGGCACAGCTGCGCAGAGGAGCTGTGGGTGCCCCATCCCTGGAGGCACTCAAGGCCAGGTTGGATGGGGCCCTGGGCAGCCTGAGCTGTTGGGTGGCACTGCCCATGGCACAGGGTTAGAACTGGATGATCTTTAAGGTCCCTTCCATCCTAAGCTGCTCTGTGTGTCTATAAATGTAGCTGTTGAAAACAAAGCCTAACTGAAAGGCTGAAGAACTAACTGCATTTCTCAGTCTAGTAGCTGCAAAGCTAATAAAAACAATATACGCTTCAGTGTTTAAGTCAAGTTTCTTCATAGCTCTGCAGAAGAAAAGTTTAATGACTTAATTATACTTAAATAGTTCATGAAATAACCCAAAGTGCACTTTAACATATATTAATTACACATTCTTTCCTAATTTATTAAGTCACAGCTTTAATAATGATGGAAATAATGCCATAAAACTGCTTTAATCCAGGTTTAGTTATAATGTGAAAGAAGAGACAGATATTGTGGTTTAAGAGCCCTTAAAATTTTAAGTAACATTAAACACAGGTCAGCAATTAGAAACCGAATCTGGAATCTCCCACAGTACTGCTGTTATGTCCCCAGTTATGCTTTATTTCACCCTTTTCTACAAGAGCTGATGAGGTACATCACTATAAAGCCAGCGAGATGCTTTGTGTTAATGCAGTCGGAATGAATTGTACCTGCATCTGAGCAAATGCATTTAGCATCACCTATACAAATCCTAGGGGTGAGAGAAAGATGGCATCCAGTGACGGACTACCAGGAATAGAAGGCTGTCCAAATTCCTGCTAAACACTGCACGTTAACGACTGTGAACACACCTGGTCTATAGGAGCTGAAATACACAGCAGCTGCTCTTCCTTCCCTTCTCTTTCCATGCTCAGCCCAACACTTCTTATATCGGCTTTCAAGCTGACATGATCCTGACCTCAGTTGTTTAATTATTCACATTCTGAAGGCTTTCTTGTTTCTCTTCGTTTTTTAATGCCACCTTGTCAGAAAGGTCAGTGTGCTTTTGAGATTCCCATGTCACCCATCAGCGGTGCAGCAGGGCTGACTGCAGCAATGCAGATGCCACTGAAATGTTTCTCAGTCTTCACTGTAAATTTTAGGTGATCCATGAAGCAGATGCCTGGTGACCATGTAAAGAGCATTTCTTCTTTTCCTAAGGTCCTAAGGGCTGTGTTATTTCTTTGTTAAAAAAAAAAAAGTCTACGATTGACTAAAGGTTTAAACACTTGTAGTCTGTATTTAAAGGATGGGGCATTCCCATTTCTACCTCACTGTCGCAGAGTAAACTGCAATTAGCAACTGTTGCACCAACATACCCACCAGCTTCTGTGCTGTCCTACCTGCCCACACTCACGCTGCTTCTGTTTACTGGTGAAAATGTTCAGGGATGCCCCATCCTGCTCAACAGGATTCAGGTGTGAAGTTAGATATGCTGCGCTTGGGCTCAAAGGTAGGAGTTTTCCTGTAGAGTTCAGTGTGAACTCTAAAAAAACCTCAATGTGAAGAATTTATTTGGTGGAACACAGTCCTGGCTCAGACATTTCCATTTTCCATTCAGTCAACTGCAATATCTTTGGAATGTTTGAGCATTTTTTGAAGACCTAATATTAGGAGCAGTACTAGTTTTCACTGATGTTCAGCTACTAGTGAGAGGAGGGTGCTGTTGCCAAAGGGGTCCGATTCAGATGACAACCTGATGGCCATTGACTTCTGTGGATAAGGACAGCTATGAAATAGTTTAATCCACACTTTCTTTCTGCCCACGCTCTTCTTCCATTCACTGCGTGTGCTGCTCTGTTGCGCTCCCTACAGAAGGAATGCCTTCTGATGACACTAGATCCTACTTATCTAAAATCAGGGCTGGTCAGTGTCCACCCAGTGACTCTTGTTCTGTGTCAAGGCACAATCTAATGCACAACCTACCAAGAGGCACAGCCTGGCTGAAGGGTTTCCAGCCTGCAGCACTTTCTGTGCCAGCAATGGCAGCAGAACCCACATATAAATGGGGTAGATACTGCAGCAACTGAGAATTCCTTGGAACTGGAAAAATGAAAAGGAAACTTTGGGGTGAGGCAGGAGATGGGGCAGCTCACAGCCCAGCCAGCCTGCTTCCCTTGACTGCTGACACACTGCTGGGTTTGTACACTGAAAAGAAGTGCCACTGTTCGCTCATGGGACAGTCGTCAGTTCTGTGCCAACCACCTGACCAGGCAGATGAATGAGACCGGTGAAACTCGGCAACCTGAAGTCCTTGTTACAAATCAGCACAGGCATAGAGAAGGAGAACAGGCAGGAACTGATGGAAATACCTCAGAGAACTGGCACTGTTTATTCAGCTACTAGTTATTCAGTTGAAGATGCTTAGTTCTGTGAAGGAATGGGAGTGGGAATTGTTACAAGATAATTAGCAGGAAAAGATGGTCACATTGTTGAGCAACACTCCTGGAAGCACTGACCCAAGCAAAAACCAGGAGGATTTTCCCTGTAAAGGCCCTGGACTCTGCAAGACAGTGAACTTCATGTGGTTCTGACCTGATCACATAATTGTTAAGGTTGGAAAAGACCTCTAAGATCATCAAGTCCATCAGCCCATCCCACCATGCCCACTCACTGTGTCTCTGAGTGCCATCTGTGTACGAGCTCCAGGCAGAGTGGGTGGTGAGGAAATAGCTTTTACTCAACATCGGAAGCAGTGGTGAAAGCTTCAAGAAACTATTTTGAAACTGGTGGTAATTACTGAAGACAAATCAAGTTCATGTAGTCATTGTTGCTGAAACTTCAGTGATTGCTTGGTGGTGGCAGCCCCACAGAATTTGCTTGTTTCAGGACAAAGAAGAGGTGCTAATGGGTCCTTCATATCCGAGGGAAGCCCTGCCCCGTTATAACCCATTTGTACTTGGTTGGCATCTGGAATGATGCCTCACTAAGCACGGGTGGAAAAATTGTGCAAAAATGCAGAGTGTAGAGGTTAGATAAGCAATAAAGCAAAGAACGAGAAAGGGAGATCTTCATAGGGTCAATCTAGCACCTCATCACCGGCACAGCTCATGGTTTCTGGATCCTGATGGGGGCTGTGGCCAACTGGTAGTGCTAGAACAGAGGGTGGTCCAGCCTTGTGTGGTTCTGATGTTTCCACTTAATTTTGTATATATATTTGCAAACATTTTTTGGTGGCAGACGAGGCTCTCTTGTTTTCACTTTGGTTTGAGTTCAGTGTCCCCTCGCCTGAGATCTGAATGTCCTTGAGCTCAACTTCTTTCTGTTCTTAGCAGCACCATGTTGTCCAGCAGCAAATGTTTCAGAGATGGCCAACAACAAATCGCAATGAAAAATTTCTGCAAGCTGGGAAATGTATGGAAAAGTCACATGTAACCACACAGTGTTAATCACTGAAACTGAAATCCCAGAACTTTGGTTGTTTGTTTACTGCTGAGGGGAAAGATTTCCCGCCAAATTTCATATGAAGTTTTGAAGAGGAGATCCCGTCCTTCCTCACAAAAGGTCAATGCTAAAGGGACTCAGCATGTTAATGCATCTTGAAAGGCGCTCAGGTTTGTTCTTATTGCTGCATACTATCATCACATAAGGAAAGAGAGTTTTAGACACTGGTTGAAAATGTCCTATTTGTCCAGTGGGGCCCCCTGGAAAGGACAGGCACCTGCAAAGCTACTCACTGCAGAACTACCTCCTATGGACTACAGAACAGAATTTTGGGTGTTCTGACACAAATTCATTTGTGAATAGCCCCAGTATTTTATTTTCAAATATACTTTAAAATATATATTATTTTTTATTTTTCTAAGCCACGCAGTAGGTGAAGATGTTAAGTGGATTTTTAATTACAGAAGCGCAGTACAGCTGAGGCTGGCAGGGCCCTCTGGGTCCCTCTGCTGCAGCCCCTGCCCCAGCAGGGACACCCAGAGCAGGGTGCCCAGGGCCACATCCAGGTGGCTCTGGGTGATCCCCAAGGAGGAGACCCCACAGCCTCTGGGCAGCCTATGCCACTGATCTGAGACCCCACAGCACAGAAGTGCTCCTGGTGTTCAGAGGGAACCTCCTGTGCTCCAGGCTGTGCCCATGGTCTCTGGTCCTGGCACTGAGCACCGCTGACAGAGCCTGACTCCATCCTCTGGCAACAGCCCTCAGGGGTTTATGGATATTGCTGTGATCCCCCTAAGCCTCCTCGTGTGTCCAGCCATCCATCTCATCAGCAGCCAACCCATGCAGAGGGAATGCATCACTCCATTTAACAGTACAGGATGTATTCATGCCACCCTCTCAGGCGAAACGCTGTTATCACTTTCAGTGTGCCAGGAGTCAATGTGCTGATGCCCACGAGGCAGGGAGGTCACCTGGGCTTTGCTGTAGCAGCAGACAGGAGTGACAGCAGATGAGGACACCAATGCCACCATCTGGGGCCACTCTGACTGACAGACTTTTAGTCCCATGATGCCCTATCCTGTTTTGAAATCTAACCCTGGTGTTAGTCTCCTGTACCAAAAGACCACCGGCACTATCCTTGCACTGCCTATGTCCATTTCATAGACTCATAGAACCACAGAATGGTTTGGTTTGGAAGGCACTTTCAAAGACCATCCAGTTCCAATCCTACTGCCCTGGAGGGGGCTGCTGCCCACCAGATGAGGGTAGATGTTCATGTTTACCTTCCTTCAGTCAACTGAAGCCCATGTGGCTGCGCGACCTAACGCCTTCCTCACCACCTGCATGAACACTACAGATCCTGCTCCATTCAGAACCAGGCAGGTAGGCTGTCTGAAGGGCACTGTTTCTTCTACAGAAACACCAGCTAAGAGAGAAATGAAAACCAACTTTTCTAAAATCAAGAGCAGGGCCAGCATTATCCATTTGCCCTTTGGCATAGCAGGATGTAGCACTAAAAGCTTGTTGCTGTGGTTCAGCAGCCCTGGGGAAGAGGGCTTTTTGTTCGAGTCCGTGTGGGTGAGGTGTGTGGCTTACATCTGTACCAAAACACATGGCACCATGCCCTCCCCCACAAATACAATTAATTAAACAGCTCAGGTTTGTTATTTGGCAACTAAAATAGAAAGAAAAGGACCAGGCAATAGGGATCCCTTTTTGTGCTGATCTGGAAGACAAAAGAAATAGATATGGTTATGCTAACCATGCAAGACAGCAAGGTAGGCATAAGTAGGCAATATCAAATGCTCCTTGTTTCATTCGGTAGCTAAAAGAATCATTGTTGGAATTAAACACACCTATTTTCCCTTCACGTCACTACATTACAGCTCTAAAGGACAAAGCAAAGGGAGATGCTTCTCTTTCTCCCCCAGCTTCCCCTTCAGCTTGTATCATTTTCTAAGCCGTGATCAGTATGACCTGAGGTTGCCAGGTGAAAGGGCATCAAGTTAAATCCAAATAACCCTCCAGGTAGTTTATTCAGAATGAACAGCAAGGGAAAGTTTGCAAAGTGGGTTCGTATACCCAACATTCACCCATAAGTAACGCTGAAACCACAGCTCCTCAGAAAGAGAAGATGGGGACAAGAGTTTACTGCGGGAGTTCAAAACATACCTTCCTCCAAAATTTGGTCACCTTTGGAGTCAGTTCCTCACTTTCGTTTGAACAAGATGTCCCAAGGAGCTGGGCATTCACTGAGCAGATCCTCAGCTTGTAGGCTTCTGAGCTCCACTGATGTTAAGCACAACTCATGCTGTAGGCCCAGGCTTGCTGCGGCCATTATGGCTCATCAGGAACAGAGCTGAGTGCTGATTTAAGATTACTCGAGTGCTCCCGAGTTTCTGCCAGCACGTGAATTACTCTTTGGCAGCAGAGCAATTTCTGTCCAAAAGGCCCAGAGCCCAGGGTAATGTGGAACAGCACAGGCCAGCAAAGTTTCACACACCTTCTCCAGCTGGAATGAAATCTTGGCAGTAGTCTCGCTCATCTGGCACGCCTTCCAAGAGGAAACAAGCATCTAGCTTCCAGGAAAGAAAGCAGGAGGGCTTACAGATGAGTATTGTTTGATCAGGGAAGTGAGTTGTTTTAGTGAGATGTGAGTTATGTTTGAAAATGTGCTTTAAAAATGCTGCATAGAGGGGAACCAGCACCAGTGTGTAGGGCCAGGAAAGCCAGGGTGACATCATTTCAGACAGCGCAGCTGCAGAACGCATGAACAACATTTATAGGATGTATAAAAAAAAGAATTCTCCCCAGAGATTTTACCTTTGTGGAGAGATTCAGATTAATGCCATGAATGGTGTTTACCTTTTTGGTTCTGTTTTCTTGTTTTTTTGCATTCTCTTTCAAGTGAAAGCACACAGCTCTTCTCTGTGCAGCAGTGTGCTTTGGAGTGGAGAACACCACAACTTCCCACTGAGAGGGGAAAAGTAAAGCACAAAATGGGGCGAGGCTGAGCACTGTTATCTCAGCAGATAGAACAGCAGCAGTCCTGCATGAATAGGAGATGCAGGAACACTCAGCCCGTGGATGGAGAGCATTGCCTATAGTGTGTTAAGCAGTACAATGAATTTAGAGGAACCCGGAGATGACTCTTCAGATAAGACAGATCCAGCAAAAAAAAGTTTTGCTTTTGTTTATCCATCTTGACTCTTTCCTCTTAAAAGGGTAAGTTTGGTCAATCCGGGTTTTTAAATACTTCTTTATTCGTAAAAGAAACTGTCAAATATGACAACAGGACAAGAAGTGTCATTCAGCAATATCAGTTTCTGATCTAGAGAGGAAATTAATAAAAACATCATCGGCATTTTAAAAAATAAATATGACTAACCGTATGGAAAACAGGAAAATCAAATTCATGTTCAACAACACAGAAAGGTATAAATGCTGAAATGCTGCTGCACAAGGTAGAGGTAGAGGTAAAACAGACTGCTGAACCCCCGACCAGTTTTAGATCCCTCCCCCATCCCCCTGCACACACCCCTGACAACTGTTGTTGCCAATCATTTCATTTGAATCCTCCTGTCAGCCTCATCAGACTCCAAGCAGGTCCATGTACTCCTTCTAATGCTCCGAGCTGGAAAACTATTTCATCTTTTGTAGAAATAAGTTGCTAAGCAACCTGGGCCCCGGGTTTTGCAACTGGTGCAGCAAGGCAAGTGGCAGGAAGTCGTGCCTTAGATACAACAAAACAACAAAACACTCTCCAGATGGTGTCTGCCAGGACAAGAGGATGGTAGAGCCCTTGGTAGGAGTTGCAAGTCCATCAGATGCTCGGTGGTGCGACCAGAGAAGGCGCAGTGCCGTGCCTGGAGCTCCTCTGCTGAAGTGAGCACCGTCAGCAGGAACATCCCAAGCACACAGGTGCTTGCTGCAGGGAGAGCCAACTGCCTTACACTGACAGCTGACACGGTAAGACACACACCAAGAACCCTCGGTACAGAGCAGCAAGTATCCTGACAGCACGACGTATCAAAACGAAAAACCGCACCGCACGCGGATTCTCCAAACAAACTCAAGACAACCGAAGTCAGATCGTACAAACCGTTAGTTAAAAAAATACCTTCTTGGATACTTTGAGAATAAGTGGAAAGAGTCTTCGTGCAAACGTTCGGCCTTGATCAAGCAGAGGACGTAAATCGTTGTCAACACATTAGTTCCTTTCTCATCTGCCATGCGTGCCCAGCATTACCTATCTTCTGCAGAACGATTAGGGTTAGGAAATCTGCTGCTTCTGGAAATGTCACCCTTCAAGTTCCACCGATGTATCAAGACACTACTGGCGTCATATCCCACAGCTGTTAATATAACAACGCATAACACGGTGAGTAGCAGTGAAATATAATAGCATACAAAACTAATGTGCACTTTTTAATCTCTGTTTAAGGGAAGCTGGGTGCCCAGAGGAGGATGCATCAGGTCTGACAATTTAATTTCACTTTCCAACACTCACATCACTGGACATTTTCCCTTTATAAGCCAGGTTGATAGCTGTTTTTAAGCCATAAAAATGCACACCGTATTGCTAACTTGAGGGATTAGAAGTTATGACACCATTACAAGGTAGATCTTTTCCTACTGTTGCTGGCTTTTAATTGCTAAAGCCTTGTCACAAACTTATTCATTATTTTAGCTTCTCTGCTTGGAGCTTTGACATCTGTGGGCCCTTTGTTAACCTGGCCTCACAAACAAGATCAGCCACTTCAAAAAGTTGCTTTGTCTTCCTTGTGGAAAGGGCACTGTTAGCACTGACTGGGCTGTGGCTAGTCTTGTCCCCCTCCTTTGGGTTCACAGAATAAGATCCCTGTACTCTTTTTGTGCAGAAGCATATTAGTTGGTGCGAGAGATTGGTGTGGGAGATGGTAGCTAGGACATGCATGAATTTCCATGGGAAAAGAAGTAATGAAGTACAAAAGCTAGAGCAATCTCCTCCCTCCTACCTTAATAACCTTGTCTGTCCCCGAGGTCAGCAGCCATCCTCTGGTGGCATCAAAGTGTACATGGACTATGTTGTGCTTACTGTCGTGGAAAGTGGCTGTGGGCGCCCGCCTGAAGAAAAAGATCCCAAATCAGCAAAAAGCACTGCCTCAGCTATCAAGGAAACAAGCATTTGAGGCAAGCACCAGCCTGTTAGGCACTGATGGGACTAATGGGGCCAAGTAACCACCCCACTGGCTGCTCCCTCCCCAACCTTGTGGCCACCCAGGCCCTCCCAGTTGCAGCCACTTGGTCCCACTCCAGCTCCAGGCTGCGTGGCACCCACACTTACTCCTCGTCCGTTATGGACTCGTGGCAGCTATCGCAGACCCTCACTTCAAACTCGAACCCCATCAGTGGGATGGAGGAGCGCTTGGAGCTGCACTTGCCGCAGACGGCTTTCCCGCACTTGCGGCAGTGATGCTGTGGGAGACAACACACGAAAGGACATCTTCAGCCATGAGCCCAGGGACAGGTTGCTGCTCAGGCCCCAGCTCTACTGTCTCACTTCGGCAGGGCTCAGCTGAGGATGCAGCAAACAGGAAAGCTACTCTTCCAGGGAAGATGAAGGAAAATGGTCATCTTCATGTACACTCACCCTCTCTCCTAGGCACGTCTGTCCATCTTTCAAGTCTCCCTTTGGAGGAGCACAGGACTGTACCCCCAGCGAGCGATACATATCGTATTAAAACATGTCCAGCTCAAAGTAGGATGGGTTACACTGGTGCAACAGAATTCTGGAGCCTCATCTCAGCTCCTTTGTCTAAGCACAAATACACATCACCTGATCATCTCAGTGAACCCTGTTGGCCTTTTTCAGCCCCAGAAGCACCACTATTTCTGCATTTTGATACTACCTTTCTTCTCACACACTGACTGCATAGGACTGAAGGACTGCCTTGCCTGTTATAGGAGAGCCAGGCTCTGTGGTGACAAGCATTAAATAAAGGGGAAAGGACAGCTTAGCTGTGGCCCAGACACCTGTTTCAAGCCCTACAGTGTCACCCTTTGCTGCCTTTTCATGCACCTCTCTCAGAAGACTGCAATGCACAGCCCCCTCCTGCTGGGCAGGGATGTGCAGCGGTGTTCCAGGCAGACTGGTAAGCCTTGTCCAGCACAGCTTAAGCAGTTACAGATGTTTACTCAAGCCCACTAGAAACAGCTTTAGTTCCACCACAATCTCCAAGAATTAGCTGTAAATTTCTTTCTAAAACAGATTCTGATGACAATAAGCAAAATCCCACATGGCTATAGCTACAGACAGACCCAAAACAACTTCCTCAGATCAGGCTGTATCATACACATTTGCTATTGGGACTGGATGCCAAAATTAAAACAAAAAAAAAGAAAACCTGCTGCTGATGAGCCTGATCGTTGAGGAGAACTCACTATCCTGTTATTGCTAAAAGAACAGAGAAAGTTCTCAAGCCTTATGGGGAAAAAAGATTACCATAACCTACTATGAGAGAGAAGAAGCCCAATTGCATCATATTAACACACCAAAGAACCCATACAAACCTGCCTGAGGCCTATTTTCTTACTGTCCCACATTTGCTTGAAGTTCCAGAAGAAAGGCTGGTCACATTTTTGACAGGAGTCACTGTCCAGCCACTCAGGGGTCTGCAACACACACAGACACATGCAGAGGACATGAGAAACCAACTTCCATCACAAGCCAGGGCAGGATAAGGAAGATGTGATAGGGTGCAGTAATGTTGTCAGCTGAACTTGATGAGAACTCCTCATTTCCACAAGAAGCAATTTTTACCTAATCAACGGGGTCTTTTTTTTTTTGGCTCAGCTCTGAGCCTTGAAGGACACAGGAGGAACACTTCTCATCCACCACGTGAAGCTGAGTTTGATTATAAATCCATAAAAATAACCCAGGAACACACAAGCATTCCCCAGCCTCTTCAAGTTTGGAATTAAGTATCTAAAAATGAATGTCTTGTCTGGACAGCATTAACCATCTGCTGGGAACTGGAGACAGTTAGTACTTCCAATAGCTACGCTATTCCAAGAGGAATTCCTGCTGTCAGAGGTATCTGTGGTGCAAATCTGAGGAGGCAGGCAAGATGACGTTCTGAAAAAGCCTGAAACCCAAAATACCTCTTTTTCCCTGCTTTCACATATAGATGATGAAAGGAAAGCCTTCTATTTCCTAATTCCATGTGTAGATTTGCACTCATGCTGTGGATGAAGTGGGTAAAAAGATTTAAAGGACGTAAAGAAAACACTAAAGGCCTTTCTCCCTCCTGCAGCCAGGTTTTGCTGTGAAGAGCAGCAAGGAATGGACTCCCTGCAGGGATGCACTCTCACCAGACATTGAAGGAGCTCAGGAAATGCCTGAAATGGCAGGAGGGCTCGTGGAGGAAGGAAATGACCTCCTCCCCTACTCTTGGGCCCCCTGACACGTGCCTTGCTGGTGGACACGCAATGCTTCTCCACACAGTGTTCAGGAAACACAGCTTTGGATGTGAGACTCCAAAAGAGTCATGGTTTCTGTGTTTCCAGAGGGCCACCAAAATGATCCAAGGGATGGAACACCTCTCCTATGAGGACAGGGTGAGAGAGCTGGGGCTGTGCAGCCTGGAGAACAGAAAGCCCTGGGGAGATGCAGCCTTTCAGTATCTATAGGGAGGCTGTAAGAAGGAAGGAGACAGACACTTTAGCAAGGTCTGCTGTGAGATGATATGGGGAAATTCAGACTGGATATAAGAAAGAAATTTTTTACTATAAAGGTTGTGAGGCACTGGCACAGGTTGCCCAGGGAGGTGGTGGATGCTCAGTTCCTGGAGACACCCAAGGTCAGGCTGGATGGGGCTGTGAGCACCTGATGGAGCTGCAGGTGTCCCTGTTAACTCAGTTAGGAGTTGGTCTGGATGACCTTTTAGGGTCTCTTTGTTCTCAAACAATTCTGTGACTCTATGGTTTTACCTTTGTTCAGCTGTCTGTCAATCCATCTGTTCTACTTGGGTTTAGGAGGAGCTCTCTGACAGGGGATGACTCTTCTCACCTTACCAGCAGGACTAGACCCCCCAGGACAAGGGTCCAGCCCAAAGCGGGTGCTGGTGAGCAGGCTTGTCCCATCCCTAGAGAGAGGCAGCCCTGCCAACACTGCTTCAGCGTGCTCCTACCCAGCCCCAGCTGGGCAGCTGGCTTATTAGAGCCAGTGGCTTCTCCCATACTGTAATTTAAAAAGACAAGAGATGCAGCTGAGATTGAAAATTAAAAATACTATGAAAGCCAGACAAGGTAAGGTGGATAGAGACCCTCAGATCCCACGGCAGTTTTGATCCCCAGCAATAAATTCAGGCAACTCTGAGCTTCAGCTTCTGCTGTCAGTTTCTTTGAATGCTGTTCCTTCTGCAGGGGCAAATCCCTGTCTTTTCTACCCACAACAGTCTTTCAGATTAATGCCTACAGATCTGCATCCGAACACTACATATGAATATGTTTTGCTTGTGACAAGGAACTGCTTTGTAGTCAAATAGAAACACAGCTTCCAGCATTTTTCAGATGTTTTCTTCTTGCAGCTTTTTAAAAATAGATTAAAATAAGGAATCAGGCAACAAAATGGCTTAATTCACTCCAATGCAACCACAGAGACGTGGGAAAACCTGATATCAAAGTGAAGACAGAGCACACATCCAGCGGAAGAAAAAAAAAGCAAAACTTACATAAGGGGAAAAATAGCAAAGCCAACATCCAAACGTTTGATAATCAGATTTCAAAGGTTCATGTTTTGGAGGTGGTTCACCACAGTGGGTGCCCTATTGCACTATGGGTAACAGGAACGAGCCCACATTGCCACAGTCAGAGAGCACCACACACATTAGCACCTGCTGCTGAGCCCTCCTGCAGCTCATTATATTTCTCCTTCACTTTTTACCCCTCTTCTCACATTACTGTTGTCTGTTTTGCAACCAAGCGATCTTAACCCTTCCTGTAGTCTTTTGAAGGCAGCATGTAAATAAGTTTGCCATTTCTGGATGTTCAGGCTGCAGCAAAAAGGAAACATCTGTTGGGAGGGAAGAACCCACTCCGCTTTCGTTTCACTTTTGGAGCTGATGATATAATCAGCCATTGGATTAGCAATTAAAAAGAGCCAACTGGAATGCTAATTCACAGAAAAAAAGGGAGCAAGAGTAGCTCCATTCCTGCCTAGGTCTGCTCGAGTAGGTTTTTAAATCCAATTTTCCACTTATCTTTTCTCCTTGCTCGAGGGAGACATGCACAACCCAGGGAGACCAAAACCCTTGTGGAAAAGCAGCAAAGCTGATTACAGATTGTGCTGCCAAAAGCAGATGGGAAAAACTTGCTGCCCCTTATCCTTCCTTGCTTTTCTCTGATCTTAATTACAGTGGTCTTCCCCACCATACACCAGGAGGAAGAGGTGAAGGGATGTACCCAGACGTGTGTTCCCAGCTGCATCTCTCCCAGCCTCAGTCCCACACTGACTGGGAGTAACCTCACCCCAACTGACCCAACCAGGGGTATTCAGGGCCCAGTCCCCACCCATAGGAATAGGGCAGAGCGTTAGTCACAGCTGTTACCTCCATGCAGAGATTTGCTGTGACTCAGTTTACCAGGATTTGCCATGTTCCAGGCTAGGGCTGGAGCCTGACTCGCTCACTCGTTCTGCTGAGTCAGGTCTTCAGAGCAGCTGAGCAGAGGCTGCTCCTGCAGCACAAAGACCTGGGGTACATTTTGGACTTGTTTGCATTCGCTGGCCACGCAGCACCAAGGTGGCTGGGAATGTTTAGGTGAACTCTCACTGCCTGGATCAGCAGTGCTGTCATCTTCCCACTTCGATGTGGCTACACCAAAGGGAAGCAAGGCCCAGTAGTAGCAAGTGAGACTGAAGCCAGTCTAAATGTCTTTTCAGCAAGAACAGAAGGGAAACCAACACTGGGTTCCACATTTCCAGACATGACAGAGAACTTCCTTGTTCTGTTTCCTTAACAAAAGCCCTAATAATTCTCAAGCCACCCATTTACCTCTGGAATGACAGCACTTCTCATGACATCCTTACCAAAAAAAGCAGAAGGTCTCACATCCTTAGATGGATGTCCTTAGAAGACACCTTCAGAGCAGTAACGTAAAGGACAGAAACCATTTAGCAGCTTACTTAATACACATCCTCTGCCAGATAATTTCCTCTGTACCATATTATCAAAAGCATGGCGTAATTGCTGTATAATAACTGGAGCATATCCAACAACATTTTTAATGTCTGAAAAGTTCTAATTGAAAGTTGCACGCGTTAGATAGACCCCTTTCTTCCCAAGACTGCTTCAGACAGAATCAGCAAGAATCGTGCCCCTACCTCCTGTCTTTCAACGTCCATGTTCCAGACAACTATTCCCCCGTCAGCACCACAAGAGATGAGCTGCCGAGTGTGGTGAGCGTAGGAGAGAGACTGAACTTTATCACTGGAAAAGAAACAAGGCAGTTACGGAGCAACCATTTAAGGCTAGCACAAAACATACAATAAAGAATCATAGAATTATGGAACTGTAGAATGGCTTGGGTTGGAAGGGACCTTAAAGCCCAGCCAGCTCCAACCCTGTGCCATGGGCAGTGCCACCCAGCAGCTCAGGCTGCCCAGGGCCCATCCAACCTGGCCTTGAGTGCCTCCAGGGATGGGGCACCCACAGCTCCTCTGGGCAATGTATATCATTAATTTACCTGCATGTTTTCTCCCCATTCTCAGTGTACTTGGTATTTATTGGAAGCAAATTGGAGCCTTTGCTGTCCAGCTGGAACCAAATAGTGCTGCTCACTTGGGCGACATCCACAAAATCAAGGGCCTGTTCTGATAACTGGTTGCACTGCCCCTGTAACTGGGAGCTGAGCTAGGAAGAGCTGGAACTTTTGAATTGGAAGAGCTCAAACAGAGCTGCGGCTTCAGAGGCTCTCCCAAAGCACATTTGACTGCATAAATGCAGCCTTAGTAAAGTCCATGCTCTTTGGTAGGTTGATAACATTTGTTTTAGGTAAATCTCTGCAATGTCTAGAAATGAAGCACTAAAGAACTGCTGATTCTTTTCTTCTAGCATTATATAAGCATTATAAAAATAATATAGGAATTGCTGAATTGTTTCTAAGCCTTCCCAAGGTAAGGTAGATGACTTAGTTTCTTTTCCTTCTTTTAAGGAAAAGACTGCATGTGAAAAACAACACAGCTTACCCCCAACCTGCTGACTCTAACTTCACCATTAAATGGAATGTTTCTTGTTCCTCACTGCCATTGGGTCCCTATACTATACAGAGCTGCCCAACAACCATGCTATGGATTAAGATCCAGGTGCTAACTTCATACTAAAAGATCAAATTTCCACAGAAATGAATACAGCAGAGATGCATTAGCAAGCATCAGTGTTAGGGTATGAGGACGACCTGGGAATTTCACAGAAGCTCTGCAGCACTCTGAAATCCCAGTGGCCCAACGAGAACGCCCAGCAGAGTGCAGCATCACTCAAGAGAAATGTATGAATAAATAAGAAGCTCTAAATACTGTCAGACCAAAAGGACCATGGGATTTTGTCTCTCCAAACCTGAGCCTGGCATTCTAGTCCCACACATGCACACTGTCAATGCACTGAAAACCTGTTGTGAGTACTTAACAGGCTTAGGAGTCATTGCAGCTAGTGACTCTTTGCCTCTAATTTACTCACTGTCCATTAAAAGATTACTCTTCTTCAAAGACACCTACTGTACCATACAAAAGTGAGGTCTGTATGTGCAAAGATGAAGCCTCTTTGCATTCAGGAGATGCTGAAGGAACATGTGGGTAAAGAACGCTACTTATATTTCAGGCTGCAGGTAAAGTGAGATGGAAAACACACGGTTAACACGCAGCAAAATGAGTCTAATTGTCCAAGCCTGATGCTCCCTCTAGGGGAAGGAAATAACCTGACACCTGAAAAGAAGGAATTTTCCCTCTAGCTGTTCTCATCTGTGGACCCCTCCTCTCCAACAGAGGTGCAGACTCCCACATTACACACTCTGGTCTGTTGGTAACTGTGCCTTCTTTCAGTACCTTTTGCAGACTTTCACATCAGTCCTTGGGTCTGGATGCTGAAAAACTTACTATAAGCCATTTATTCTGGTTGTGTGAGGACCAAGGGAATGAAGATTGTAACCTCTGCCTGTTTTGGATTCCATGTGGGGCCGCGTTTAAAAAGCAGGAGGAAGGGCTTTGAACATACTTATGTCCTTGCAGCTCGATGGCTGTTCCTTTTCTTCCTCCAATATCCCACATTATAATGGAATGGTCAGAACTGCCTGAGAACAAAACTCGCTGTATTGGGTCCCAACAGAGAGCAGTGACACCGCCTGAAATAGGAGATGCAAACAGTCAATTAATTATAGAAGAACGTAGCTTAATATGTAGATATGTATTTAAACATCATTAAAACAAAAGAAAAAGAGGGAATGCCTGAAAATGTTGGTCTCCCTAGCAAGGGCCACAGGGCCACTGTATTGACTATTTGGTCAGCAGCAGCCTGGAAATCCTACTGAAGCCCTGCCCTGCCCTTCTGCAGGCTCATGTGGATGAACCCATTAAGCAGCAGAAAGCCACCACATGATGGTCTCAGCGTGACCGCACAGCTGTTCATCTCCATCGTCCCCTGGAGAGAGTTTTTATTATAAAAGAGAAGCAAGTGGGGAATATTATGGCATCTTCGTAGTGCCTTAGCACATGGACTGAACTACCACGTGACTGAACTGACACACAAAGAGGAGGGATATGAAGAGAGGATGCTGAGCAACGCCCGCCATTTCTTCTGTTCCATGGCAAGCCCACATCCCAGGGCTGCTGTTTTTGGAATGTGATGGAGTCCAAGTAGTAAAGCAATCAGTCAGCATCCCCTGTACGCACATCCAAGATACACCTGACCCACCTGGGCAATAGTATCTACCCGTATGGGTCTTCCCCCAGAAAGCACCTTTTCTCCCCAGAGTTACTGCAACTTTTGTCCTCACTCTGCATTAATGAGCTACTGATTGTGGCATTTACTGCACTTTGATCCCTCTCTTGTTTTCCCCAATAAAGAACAAGGTTCCCTGAGCAACACTGACAGTTCAATCTCCCTTTCACGCTCGTGTTTCACAGGAGAGTTAGACCACGCTGATGCTGAGCACAGACGAAGAAGCAAGTAGGGTCTCCTCCTCAAGCCTTACCTGTGTGCCCCTTAAATGTCGTCACCAGGCTGCAGGACTCTTGCTCTAGTTTGAGTATGGTTACTTGCCCAGAATGATCACCAACAAACACGTGCCGGGTTTCCACATCAAATCTGGTGGATAAATGCTGAGGAACATACACTGCTTACACAAGCCATGCATTACTTTTAATGGCTCGATAATCCTTTTAACATGAGCGTGCTACAACCTTGTGAATACTGCTCCAGTCTCAAGGAGGTACTCAGGGCATATTTTTAGGTATTAAACTCATAGCTGTTCATATAAATTATGCAGTCTCCCTGGGTTAAACCAAATAGCAAAGAAAATAATAATAAAAAGAAGTTACAAAACACCTTGGAATAAGCCTTTTGCCATGAACAAGAAGTCTCATCCTGCCAGCTTAAGTTGGGTGGTGTTCATTCTTCCTCTTTCCCAATATTGTTTAAAACAACTGTTTTCAACTTCACCATTATACTTAGGTATACAAATACAACTCTCATCTTTTCTCAGAATACTAGCCAGTGTCACAAGTCCTCCAGAAAAATATCTTCTTTAATGTTTTTAACAGCAGTTTGGTGGCAACGCAGTCATGATGCAAGAGCTAATCTACGTTTCATGTCATATTTGGCAAGTGTTGGCCACATCAGATGTATCACACGCCATATTCTAAATGGAGTAACATCTACATCCATTCAGCCACCCACAGGAACCATCTATCTCAACAGATTCTGACCTCATTTGATTTAATTGCACATTTAGATTCCTCATTGCTTATTTAAGGAAGAGCTGCTTCACACTGATCAAGTGCACAAATGACACTGTTGGAAGAGAAAAAACACATCCCAGGTTCAGCCAAGTTTTTCTGCAATATTTGTTTAAGGTTGTCCTTTCCCCTGTGCTCCACCAGCATGATCTGATGACCCAAATTAAAGCGTCCTCCAAAAGTTGGAATTGCTTGAAACAGTCTGCCTCCCTAGGGAGCTTTAGGAAAGGCAGAACAAATTCCTGCACTGTGCTTTCTAAACTCTTCAGAAAATTAACTAAAAATGGAGTTCACCCTTTAGGCCATTTAGATCAGTTTGCCTTTCATTCAGCCCGAGGTTACAAAGCAAGCCCATATATTTCACTTATTCTGAATTTTATTTTGAGTTGGACACATTTCCCAAGAAGTAGCAAAACACATATCATCTACACCACATATGCTACAGGCCACTGAAAAGTCTGTTTATGCTAACTGCTGCTTTCAGCCTAAGAGCTCATACTTTTCCACTTCCCTTTTCATTTGCAATAAAGCTGAATTAATATTTCTTTCATTGCTAGGCAGCTGGGGCAGCTCTAGGTGAATAAGGCACTTGAGTGCCATTTCTGGAGCCATTTATTCTCTAGTTAGCTCAAATTCCCAGTGCACAGTGGGCTGTTCCAGAGTGGACAAGTGTTGATCATTTGATATTAAAGCCAATTCTTACCATCATGCACACACGCACACTGACCTGATCACTGACCTACTTTGTTACCATTATTTCTCAGAAAAGAAGAGAAAGTGCTGTATGTTTAAAACGAGGGCCCTGTCCTTATTTATTACAATGGCAGACCACAACAGGTTGCAGATTGCCCATTGTTTCGCTCAGAAATGCTCAGACCTAAATATGCCACCCCACATTAAAGAGATGAAGCAAGGAGAGCAGACAGTTTTTTTTGTTTGTTTTTTTTTTTACATCAGCCTTAGATAACAGTTCCTCGCAAAACACTGAGCCTACGCAGGGCACAAATGTCGGAGGACAGTTAGAAATAAAACCAACAAACCAAAAGCAAACATAAAAGCTGTTTAAAGGCCAAAGAGCAGAGCCAACACGGAGGGCTCAGCAAAGGATACTGCAGGCCGCAGGCCCCTGCGCTGGTGCGGTAACCTCCCAGCCGCTGCCCGCTCTCCGAACAGTGCCACGTGAAGTGCTTGTCTTGCCCGGTGCTCAGCACCCACTCCATCTCCAGGACAAACAGAATCATGATGACCCTGCTTTGATGAGCTGAAAATCAAGCAGACAGACCAGTAGTCACATGGCAAAGAACACACGGGCAGAAGACCATTGGGAATGCCTCCCGCTTGCTCCCAGCCCTGCCGTTCCAGAACACTGTTTTTCAACATAGTCACCACTGATTGCTGATTTGTGTGGATGAGCTGATTGAGGTGCTCTTCACTCCCTGGTATGACAGCTGTGCATGGCTGTCCAGAACATTGCTGTCTTTTGCACGGCTGTCACCACTGCTGAAATGCACCACCCACTGCCTCACTGTGCTCACATCCTCTGTTTGGCCTCCAAAAACATTCAGCAAGTGTCAGTAAGTGTCAGTGGGTGCCATTTTTTCTGCATGGAAGAATTCAGGGACACACCTTTGCCTCGAACACACTTTTGATAGGCCATTTTATCAGACTGCCCCTCTGCTGCCATCTGTTGCATGGCAACAAAATATAATAGAACGCTGGGAAGCTTCAACCTCTGCTGCCATAAAACCAACATCCTCCTCTGGCATTGTGGGCCTCTGAAATAAAATAGGAGGCGTTACTTTTTGGAGCAGCCCTTGTAATTCCCTGCATGCCTACAGGAGCCATCTGTCTTTTGAGGTAGCACAAGTCTTCTTTCCGTCTCTGTACCATCTCCAACAAAGCTGCCACTGTGGAAAATGCTCAGGACTCAATTTAAATCTGCTTTGAGCTGGTTTTCAGACAGCAGAGCAGATTCTCATGCAGCAGCACGCTGCCAGCTCCAGGGGATCTGGCCATGGATCGTGGCACCTCAGCAGAAAGAGGAGTAATGCACAGGCACATTACTACACCAAAGGGAAGCTTTAGCTCTGTATGGGAAGCAGCTAAAAAAGGAATTGGAAAAATAATCAAGAAATTGAAAAGATCACAGCTGGGCAAAATGAATAAAACAGATGAACTAATAAATTTCTGCTGCTACCTAAATACAGTCATCAAAAGCTTTTCGCTAAACCAACGGAACCCGGGCTTTTACAGAGGGATTTTTGTATGAATGACCACTGGGTTTGGTTGTGAAGTGCTGACTGAGATGACTTTTTATTAAAACAAGTGGCTTGAAAGACACACAGAATTATCCCCAGCTGTAAGGGAACAGTGCCTGCCGTGCTCCTCAATCCACAGGCTTGCTGTTTTATTGCTGTTTTGAGACTCGGCAACATGTGTTGCACTAAGAGGGCTGCTTGCATTTGTTAGGGTAGAAGCTGACACACTGGAAACATTAAACATCTCTGGAAGCATAACAACCACCCCAAATCCTCTGTTTGATATGCAGAGAAGTTCAATGGGAGGAACAATATGGAAAGATTGCTGTTTACCCTGTGCATATATAAAGCACAGATGAGAGTCGTGATCACACTCTACAAGGCAGGGGAAGTTATGTTAAAAAAAATATAAGGCTTGCAAACAGATCTCTCTACCTTCAGATTTCTTCTCTGGGTAAGAAATTCAATGATCCTCACTGGACTAATGCAGGTCTTCATGTATCTGTTGGTCTTCCTGCAAGCACCTGCAAGAACCAGTGCAGTGGGGCACTGCAGAAGGGGCCATGTTGGGATCCACGCTGATGGAAGGGCCCAATGGGATCATAAACATGTCCCAAGGGCTTGTGTGCCCCAGCAGTGCTGCAGACAGGCCCAGGCACTGCCACAGGACTGGCAGTGCAAAGCTGGCTGAGCTCAGGCTGCTCACAGCCTGTCCAGGGATGTTTTCTTTATTGAAGATGGAGATGTGCCAGCTTTTCTGGACAACTCGCTCCAGTGCTTGACCTCGCTCATTTTGAAAAACAAAAATCCCTACTAGCTGATCTGAACATTTTTTCACGTGTTGCAATCTTTGTCTGCTGCCTGTTGTCCTGCACACCTCCAAGTGCAGTGTGGCACTGACTCTCTGTCCTCCCATCGTGTGCCTGTAAATCACTGTAAGACCCATCTCAGCCTTCTCTTAACACTAAGCAAAACCAACCCTTCAGGCCTGTTCTCACACACCATGTGTCCCACCTCCCTTGTCACTCTGGCAGCTCCCCACTGGCCTTGTTCTGAGACTTCCTTGTCTAGAAGCCCAAAACTAGACACAGAAACCTCAGCAAGTTTAACAAGTTGTTCAAGAAGTTTGTGGGACCCATCACACTAAATACTCTGCAAATATCTACTGTCCGTTGTGATCATTACTGACTCTGCACTGAAGGTAATGGTTGGTGAATATTTTGCAAGGCTGGCTTGCGATTGAACTCATGGCTGGATATCTGTTCAAGCTTATCCTGCAAGGCAAGACCTTTTGCTAGAAGGTACTGCACATGGATGGTGAGGCAATTCTCAGTCTGCTTTTGAGGGAGAAGACATGAAAGAAATGTGCAAGTCTTGTGGTGGAAGTGGAGCACGAGAGAACTTTGCTATCCGCCCTCCCCACAAAGAATTTCTGAATTCAGCACAGCTGCCCACACGTTAATTAGCACACACACACTGACGTCAGAAATATCTGAACAGAGTGAAAGAGTGAAAGTCACCTAAGCAAGGGAGGAAAGAAAGGACAAATGTAAGTATGGCATTTAGAGGGAACGTGACCCACGTGAAGCTTAAAGAAGAAAAACTCTTCCCAGTGCAGTGACGGAGCACTGGCACAGGCTGCACAGAGAAGTGGTGGAGTCTCCTTCTCTGGAGACATTCAAGACCGCCTGGACGCCTACCTGTGCAACCTGGGCTAGGGAGCTGCTTTGGCAGGGGGCTGGACTTGATGATCTCTAGAGATCCCTTCCAACCCCTACAATTCTGTGATTCCGTGATCCCAGAAGTTGATAGTAATGCAAGGCGGAATTCTGGGCTCTAGGATTAGTATAGGCTCAGAGACACAAAGCAGCAAAAATAAAAAGGTGGTCCTTCGTTCACAGAAGTTCAGCATGTGCAAGAAAAGCACAAAAGAAGAGGTTGTACATAGGGAGAGCAGTAAGGAGGCGGTGTGAGGTGGCCTGGAAGGAGGCAGGGGATGCTCCTGAAATGGGCAGGCTGCAAACGGCATGGGGCAGAAACAGGTCCAGACATCCTACTGAGTAGAATAATCTTGCAAATAATAATAACAAAAATGAGTAGGAGGGAAAGCAGGAGCCATTCTTTTTCAAGCAAAGAAAGGAGTAACTTCCTGTGAGAGGCCGATGTCCTGTAACTTGCCACGGAGTATTGAATAACAGTGCCACATACTTAACCTCTTCATTTTGATCCCTTTCAAGAAAGGTTTCGCAACTCCAGGCACAGCCTTGCAACAGAACTTTCAAGGAGCCATGCCAACCACATCCTGGCTGCATGACACCAGATCTGGCCACAGACTCCTGCCAAGAGTAAAGCACAGCCTATGCACACACACCAGCAGACTATTTGGCAGACATATAATATGGCTTTTTAAGACACAATCAGTGCTTTAGTCACTACAGCAGCTTCAGCTACTTAGAACAATGCCTCATTGTTTCCTACCCATCCCAACTCCTATCCTTAATGTGGCCATATTAGGAAGGTGTACTTCACGGAGAGGTTTGTGGAGGGGAGATACCACGGACAGGTGAGGGAGGCTCATCTCTGCTGGATCATGGCATGCCTATCCAAAGGAGGAAATGTCCCTCCCCTGAACTCTCCCAGACAGTGTGGTGCAACTGGGGGCCCTCTCTCTTGGCTGTGTCTCAGCAGCACTGCTGCACTCTGGCCCTGATGATATCCCCAGTAAGCGAAGATCCCGTGTCAAGATGGAGGCAGCTGTAGCAGGCAGTGAGCAGACCTTCACTGAATCTTGTCTTTTATCCACAAATGCCTCCTGCAGCTAAGGACTAAGATCTGCCTTCCCCCTTTCTGGTACCATTCCCATCTGTACCACTGGCAGCAGTCTGCCTTTCTTCAGAGGGGATGAGATAGGAGAGAAGAAAAATCCATTTCCAACAGTACCTGGGGGCACGTTTTTCCCAAAACAAACATTTGCCCACAGGGTTGGCAATGCACAGAAAGCAGAACATCAGACCTACTGCTTTTTTAACCCTTGCATAGTTGGGATTACTATTCAGATACCCCTCCCACACACAAATTTAGGAGACACTAGCAGCCTGGCTCAACACACGCTCTTCTCCCCACCCAAAAACATGTACAAGCAGGATGTAGAGCAGGTCCAGAGGAGGGCTATGAAGATGATCAGAGGGCTGGAACACCTCTCCTATGAAGAAAGGTTGAGGGAGTTGGCTTGTTCAGCTTGGAGAAGAGTCTGGGGAGATCTTACTGGCACCTTCCAGCACTTGAAGGGAACATACAAGCAGGAGAGGGAACAGTCTGATAGTGATAAGACAAAGGGGAATGGCTTTAAATTAAAAGAAGAGAGATTTAGGTTAGATGGCAGGAATAAATTCTTCACTATGAGGGTGAGGCCGTGGCACAGCTGCCCAGAGAAGCTGTGGGTGCCCCATCCCTGGAGGTGCTCAAGGCCAGGCTGGGTGGGGCCCTGGGCAGCCTGAGCTGCTGGGTGGCACTGCCCCTGGCACAGGGTTGGAACTGGGTGAGCTTTGAGGTCCCTTCCACCCCACACCATTCTGTGATATTCTATGAAAATCTAAATCACTCTCGGAATGTCACTATTCTTTAATATGTGGAATATGTTTATCAGTTTAAGCACTGAAAAGATCACACATCAAATTCTGGATGTGATAGAGGAACACTGAGAAGAGGCTCTGCACCCCAGACAGATACAGCAGACAGCAAGTGTTGCATGCTCAGGTTTGAGCACTTGAAGGCAAACACTGTCTATGGTCTCTGACTGGTACATGAAAAATGCCTTTTGCAAAAGTTCTGGTCTGTCCTACAGCTGAAGTGATAACTATTCTGGGCACAGGTGTCACTTATCTTGCCCTAAAATAAGTACATAGCTTTCAGATAAAATCTTCAAACACACTGTTAGAGAGTCCTGCAGCCAGCACAACAGTTCTCCACAGTGGCACCCCCTGCTTCCCCAGTGGTCTCACCAAATGCCCATCTGCACACGTACTGTGATGCAAATATGCAATAGGTAAACTTCAGCTCACAATCCGTATGGTACGAGTACCCTACAGGATTGAAGCCAAGCATGCCAGTGGGGAAGCTAGGTACAAAGGGGGTTGCAGAACAGTCAGTAGGACTCTGCAGTGCAACAGCTTGAACGTGAATCCCATATGGATCAAACTCTGGGAACTGTGGAGTGAGTCACAAATTGACAAATCGACTTGTACAGTGAGACTGCCGCAGTCTCATTCACATATATATTTCATCATTATCTGATTCTTTTCTTCAGACTGAAACAATGTGGTAATTCTGGCTTGATTTTACAGCTCACCCTGCACTCACGGAAGAACATTCAAAAGCAGACACATTTTAGCCATGCTCTGCAACATTCTAGGGCCACAAGGATGATCAGGGGCTGGAGCACCTCTCCTACGAAGACAGGCTGAAGGAGCTGGGCTTGTTCAGTCTGGAAAAGAGAAGTCTGTGGGGAGATCTCACAGCAGCCCTCCAGTATTTAAAAGAAGTTTATAAACACAAGGGAAATCACCTTTTATACAGGTAGTGATAGGACAAGGGGGAATGGTTTTAAACTAAAGGAAGGGAGATTTACATCAGATGTCTGTAAAGTTTTCTACAGAGTGAGTGGTGAGGTGCTGGAACAGGTTTCCCAGAGACACTGTGATGCCCCATCCCTGGAGGAGTCTGAAGTCAGGTTGGACGGGGCCCTGGGCAAGCTGATCTAGCCCTTGGTCTAACAACTGGCAGCCCTGCCTGTGACAGGGGGCTGGAACTTGATGATCCTTGAGGTCCCTTCCAACCCAAGCCATTCTATGACTCTATGATTCTCTTCATACCTTTGAAATCTGATGGTTAGAAAGCTATCCCCAGAGCCTCCACTTGGATTTATATTATCCTCTCAACTTTTCAAGGTATAGAAACTTATATTCACGAGTAGATACGTATTTTCAAAGGTATGAGAGAGATCTCAAGCCAACATGTTAGAGGCTTTTCTATAGAAACATCATCCTTAGCACCTAATAGATCACCTCTCTTAGTGTAGGAGTAAGTTGTAGCTGTTATGTGTTACTTTTATAAGAATACCTGACCCAAGTGCAGTGTCCTCTAGAAGTTTACTAAGGATAAACAGCTATGTTTCTTACAACATCCCACTAACAAATACCGAAGTGGAATTAGAAAAGATAGGGACCTTTTAGTATGATGGGTATCCACTGATAATCTTGAGATTACTAAGACAAGCATTTAATGAAATACAACTATGCTCATCCCCTGGTGAAGCCTGACATGGAGCATTGTGTCCAGTTCTGGGCTCCCCAGAACAAAAAAGACAGGGATCTCTTGCAGTGAATCCAGCAGAGGGCTATGAAGATGATAAAGGGCCTGGAACACCTCCCTTATGAGGAAAGGCTGAGAGACCTGGGGATGTTCAGCCTTGAGAAAAGAAGACCCAGATCCACATCTATAAATATCTAAGGAGCAAAGGGACGAGGCTGGACTCTTCTCAGCAGTGTGTGGTGATAGGATGAGGGGAAATGGTCACAAACTGAAGCATAGGAAGTTCTGCACAAATGTGTGTGGGAACTTCTTCCCAGTGCAGTGACGGAGCACTGGCACAGGCTGCACAGAGAGGTGGTGGAGTCTCCTTCTCTGGAGACGTTCCAGACCCGCCTGGACGCCTACCTGTGCAACCTGGGCTAGGGAGCTGCTTTGGCAGGGGGTTGGACTCCTTGATCTCTGGAGGTCCCTTCCAACCCCTACAGTTCTCTGATTCTGTGATCCCAAAAGCTACAGCCCCAAAAGACAGTTTTCTAAATAGGTTCGTTAAATACACAATACTATTACTAATTAAAAATTGATGCTCCTCTTCCCTCTGCACACTTGGATTTTAGACAGTTTGCTGCCTACGATGACATTCCTAAGGTACACTTAACATGAAAAACAGAGTACAAAATAGCTCCGTGAAAGTCTCACAACCTCAGGACAAAGCACAGTATTGATCTACTAATAAAAACATCATTTATATTAGTTCAAAAAATTACAGTAAAGGAGAATCTTTCAATCCACACCCCTTAAAAGCACATTAATAAAAATTAATGACAACACAGACTAATTAGCACTAATCATGGTTCTTACCCTGGTAACTCTTCACTAGTGTCATCTTGTTGTAATCTTCTGATAAGATGAATTCCTGGGGGAAAGGAAAGAAAAAAAACAACACAGAAACAGGGCTTAGAGGTGTGAAGCATCCAAGACTACTGTCATTTGAATCTGACTATGTTTTTGCTACTTCTGAGTACCTCCATCTAAAAACCCACAGACTGTTTCATTTTTTCAAAAAGGCCTAACAGAGCTTCAGAGTGCTTCTGAACAGAAAGGTGGAGACAAAAGAGGAGCCATTAAAAAGAATTTAAGAAGCTGGTAGGACGGCGTACCACGAAGTGGGAGGTCTGAATGCCAGCACATAGCAAACGTCTCACAGCTCAGGACTGCTGGGGGACAGATCTGTGCATACAGCCAGCTGTGTGCACATCTGCACGCACACCCCGACCTGAACCTCGGGAAGCTCCAACTAAACCTGTGAGAGCCCCCTGGAGACGCTCTGTCCAAACCATGTACCAATAATCTACGAAGAACAGATTTCTGTTCAAAAGTCTCTCAGTACTTCAGGCAAATAAACACAGACTTCCCCCCCGCCCCCTCCTCCCCTTAGATTTTATCTCACTATTAATTATTATTTATTCTGGTATCTTAGAAGCAGACTTTCTTGCTTTGCTACTGCTCTATTGTGGATACCAAGCAGTCGTGCACAGGCTCACGAGGCTGCCCAGAGAGTGACCCATCTTGGCTCTCAACACCCCTATGGGGAGATGCTCTGCAGTCCTGCTGCCCTGGTGCTGCTGTTTAACCATCTTTAAATTGGCTTTTAGAGGATGGGAATGATGAAAATCAGCAGTAAAGAGTCTGCATGGAGGTCTCAGCTCCTGGAGCAGCCCCGTGTGGTTAAACAGAATGAGCACCTGGGGGTTCCTGCTGCTTATTTTGAAGAGGGGAGCTGCTCAGAGCAGGGGAAGCAGTGGTCACAACACAGCTCCTGCAGCCTCACTTTGGAGGAAACGCCTGACAAAGAGTGGGCCCTGCAGCACCACCACATGAACCTGCTTCCCAGTTGCCCTCAGGTAACTGTGTGCACACACATCACCCTGAGAGAGATGCAAGAAAAAACACAGAGCTTGAAAACACATCGTATTAATTATTTAAAGCAAACTACGCAGAAACTCCCTGGGCTGATGTAGCTTGGGGCCAGCAGCAGAACCTAGCTCATTTAATCTTGAAGTAGTGTGAAAATAAGAACACTATCGAACACAAGATGAGCTACATTTTAAAGCTGTGCAATATTCATGCATAAGCACTGCCAAAAGCAGTGATGGAGAGGACTGGGCTTCATGAGCCTACAGACTGTTTTAAAGGCAAATCAAATGTTTAGTGCAGAAGAGTACGAGCAAACATTCTGACCAGTGAAATGCTGATATTTACCCCATTTTTCAAACTGGAACAAGGAGAGTCACTCTGCATATCCTGTGAGGTCTCCAGGTAATGAGCATAGCTCTCCAGCACCTGGATCATCCCTAATACAACATAATTCCTGCTTGGTACCAAGGTGGAGAGGCTGCCACACTCATCTGCTAAAAGCCTACAAATCCTGGCTTCCAGGAAACAACAGTGAGTGGGTTGAGGCAGCTATGTATTTTGCTGTTCCTAGTTTTCTGCTTGTAAATCACTAATAAATATGTTCTCTTGAATTGCTCTACTTCACCTTCCACTCCTTTATTCTTATCCACCTCCTCTTAGCTTTCCTCTGGCAGCTGAGGATTACAATGAGGGGTGTTATTTAAACAGTGGTGACAAATCAATTAAGTCAGCTGGATTTCTATACCAGGGTCACCTTAACTCTACAAACCACAGAGCATTAAAAATCAGCTATTCCTCCCTACCAACTTACAGGGGAAGTGGTTTTAATTAACCATTGCCTGAAGAATGTTAAACCACTGCAAGGAATGCTTCTCTGCAAAGCCCACTTGAGTTAAAGACCCTTTTCTATGAACGTTAACAGTCTGCTGACAGTGCATGAAAAGAAAGAGCTTTAATTGCTGTAACACGTGGTGGGAGAATGTGTTTGTCTTTCCCATCAATCTGCCCGTCCTGGTACTGAACCCAAACTGAACTGGGGTGACGCACAGATGCGGTTGATGAGAACTGCAGAGTTGAGGAACAATGTACATTCAAATTCCGCTTTGGCACTTTGTCTTTGACAAACCTGATGTGGTCATTCTGCTCAGTTATCTGCGGATAAGTTGACGCACGACTGAAAAAGTCTTCTGAATCTCTCTGTTACAACGCAGTGAATCAGAACACAACTGCAATTAGTAAGGTTTAGCCAAGTATTGATTCAGTGTGCTTTAATACAAGCCACAGTTACGTGTTATTGATATAGCACTCCATCTAAAGAGATGAACACATAGTACAATATGAACACAGTTCCATTAACCTGAATGCTGGATGCTATGACATCACATGTTCTTCTCCCCCACCCCCCCAAGACTCCTTGCATCTTATTTTCTCCCCTGAATGCATTTGTTACTTTGAAAGTCACCTCCTTGTTTTCATGTTTTCTAATTTTGAAGTTCTTTTCTATCTTGCTCCCCTGTACATATTCCCCCACCGCCCACATTCCCCTATTCCTCTCAAGGCCAAATGTTTCAGTTACGTCAACAGACAGGTAATTTAACACAGGGCACCTTGCTCCAGAGATTCATGCCCCACTGCACATATACTGTGGCTTCTGCACTTCAAAAACACTGACTACATCTTTTTAACATTGTACCAGCAGAAACTGGTTCTTATCCTTCCATACATCAACATTTCACTCCTCTCAGAGCTGTTGATGCTTCAGTTCTCATTAGGCAGCTTTTGGGCTCTTCTAAATGAGCTAGAAAGGCTGAGGTCAGCCACACAGCTCAGTTGGTGCTTGTTAATAGAACAGGGAAAGATTTGAGCCTTGTGACAGTGCTTTTGCACAGGAGGAATTGTGACACATTAGAGAGCTCTGAATGGCAAAACTGAAAACCTTCCTCACAGGGATTAAACATTTTTCTGGCAAGGTCATCTTTTGCTCTTCAGAGGGTTTTCTTGTGTGTGTGTTTGTTTTTTTTTCTTTTTTTTTTTCTCTCCTTTGAGTTTCTTTACTATGTTTTTTTGCCACGCTGAAAACATCGGCGATTGTCTGTTTAAGGAAACTTTACTACCATTACATCACTGACAGCTACTATGAAAGCCTTTATGGTGAAGTCCTGAGCATTTGAGAAGGCCAACCCAACGCACATGACATTGCTGCAGCTCTAACTTCGTAGAGCACAACTCACACTGTAACATATACACACCACAGACTTCCCCTCTTGAGTTTAAGACTTCTATAAATCCTCAGCCTGCAAATACCACTTGTGTTCTACTTCTAATTATTTGTGTTAAGGTAAACAAACAACAAAAAAACCCACACTCTAGTGCGTGCTATGTCAGAATCCTTGGCCGTGGGGCCTGGTTGATAGGACAGAGTCTAAAGAAGAGCCGTGCCCTTCCACAGCTGCAGGTGGACACCAAGTGATGGATCACGAAATAGAACTAGAGATTTCTGCACAGACAATCGAATCCCATCACAGAGTTAATATTCTTTATATTTCAGCTATGTGTTACCCATTCACAGCCTAGCTCCCACCCCAGGGAATTTACAGTCTATACTCTGCCAGATGATGCCATTTTGACAGCACAGCGTGGATCTCCTTAGAGGCTTGACTTGATCCTATTAATAAAGTGACTGACAGTGCTCTCACCACGTCCTCCAGAGAGCAGCAAACTAGCTTCAGAAATAGAGGAGAATGAATACTCTTAAATCTAATGTCAGAGACTACATCTACATCCGCTGCAAAGAAACGTCTATAAAGTGATTAGTGTTTTCACTTCATTATGTTCAAAAATCAGAATAGGATAGAAACTGTTATGTTATTTATTGGAGGAAAAACCATTAAACTTCCCACTGTGGCAGAGGTGCACACCAGCAGGTAGAGCCTCGGTGTTCACAGTACTGTTAACAGCCAAATGTGTGGACATCTGCAAGATGAGATGATGTGGATGATGAATCTATATCAAATGCCATCTCCAAGAAAGAATTCTGAGAAGGCTGTTCTAGTGACCTGTTTTCTTTGTGGACCTTCTCCAAGTATATAATAGCTTCATCTGGACACAAGCAAGGTTGGATGGAAAGTTCAATTTCATTCAGCATCAGCTAGCTAAAAACTAAATGCCTCAGTTATATATCTTCCCAGAAACAGAGGAAGCAACATGCGTATCCGCGAGGGCAATTCACCTCTCTACTGGCAGCAGAGACTCATGATTACTTTGTCTAGGAAGCTAACTGAGATGAAATTAAGTGGGGAGTTGCATCCTGGCAGTGAACTCTCCTATTTATTCCAAGTGATAAACCCTTCCTCTGTTGCTTGTTACTGTGGTAGCCTGAGAAACCTGCACCCATTCAAAGCTTTTTTCCTTCACTTCAGAGGAAGGAATTTATGACTGCTACAGTGGCTTTTGGCTTCCAAAAGCAACCTGAGGCTGTCCCTAACACAAAAAGTAATACAAGTGCCATTTATCCTAAAAAAGGGATTGCAAGGTATAAAAATGATCACAAGAATGTTTTGTTTTTTTTTGGTGCTTTAGGTGTTTGACAAACTTTCACTCAGGAGAAAAGTGTACAATGCTGCACAGACATTGGTGCAGCCTGCATGCTGAGAAGCCACAAAAGGTTGACAACAATCTCTTCATCTTTGTAGAAGCAAAAACTGTCACTCTGTTTCCTAAGGAAAAGTGGGACCAAAAACCTCACCTCACTGTGTCTTCACTGGAACATCTTTATCTAACAATGGTGCTGCTGCCTGTCCTTCTCAAGAGGCACCACAGGCATTTCTGGGGTGCCAGATTTAACCAAAAGCCACAAAACTTTCCAAAGTTTAACGTAAAAGGCAGTTTCACTTTCCTATCCACATTTATGTATGAAAGTAAAAGCAGTACCACGAAAAGATTCATTTGACATTGTGGGAGCTATATTAGCTTATACAGCCCTTGCCCTGAGTTCTTTCCTTCCATACAAAGTGGAGATGTACAACGCCTTTCAGAGCTCTTCTGCCCTGCACACAAGGTGCTGCAGCAGCTGACCAATTTCCAAGTATTTCAAGCTACTGAAGTTAATTTCCTGCACATTTCTTCTGAGGGTTACACAGTAGAAGTGCACTAAGACCACCCAGTTGCAGGAACTTCTCTTACTCTGCGGACCCTGCTTGCACACTTCTGTGCTACACTAATTTTACTTGCATACTCCTCTATTTGTGCTCAGGATGTCTCTCCAAAAGGTGCTTGTAACCTGCCCTTGAGTATCTGCTGCTAGATTCTCCCTAACACCTCAATACTCAATTGGGCTACCCTTCCTCTTCCTCCACCTTCAACACATCTTGTAGCATAATACAGTTGTGGCTTTTCTTGCAAGCCTCGGGTTTGCTGCAGAGGGAAACTTTTCATCGCTTGTGAAAGTTTGTGGAGCACATTTTCTGCAAAATCCTCTACTATGCAGCTGCTTAAAGCCAGGAGGGACTAAATGAAGCAGTGCAGACCAGCCCTTCCCTCTCCTGTTTACTTGTAGCCCAAAGAAGGGAAAAGAAAAGTAGAGCGTGGCAACAAATATTGTTCTACCTTAGATGTAGCAATGCATGCTAACAAATACCCAAATAACAGGTTGGTTTACCACCTGCATACCTCATTCACCTTCTTTAGCTCTGGAAGGGAAAACAGACTGACTCTTTAAGGCAAAATGACACAAAGATAAAGGACATCTCTTTCATCAAGCTGGAATACTTAAATGCCTTTTTTACAGTTGCCTTCACATTCCTCAAAGGCCTGGTGAAAACAAATGCATTCAGTAGGACTGGAAAATTAAAGCTATTCTGGAGAGTGGGAAGGAGGGAATTTCAGAGGTGCAGGGAATTCTCTGGCAGCTGTCCCATCTCCTAGATACAAAAGTAGAAATCTCCTATGACCACTAAAAAAAATCTCTGGTGCTGAGCCATTAATAGCTTTATGGGTCAAAACCTTCGCATCTTTGAAACAGCTCATAGGCAACAGCTAAAAGGGTTATACATCCAATCCCAAATACCATCTTGGTTTAGTGCAGACAGCTGCCTTTATGTCAACCTGCAAACATTCATTCAGTTATAAAGCCCACAAAGCAGAAGCAGCAGCAGCAAGACTGGAAATGACAATAAAATGATCTTAAACTGGAGGAGAAGTCTATTGATGGGGTACAGGCGAGATACCCCTCCCTGACCCCAAGCTCCTTTCCATATGGTAACATAACATTTCATCAGCTACTCCACAAGAAAAACCCAACGATTAAGGTCAAATGCTACTCTCTGTTTCAAACCTTGTTTTAATATCCCGTTTCCTTTCCATACACACAGATCTCTGAGATGTTAATGAACCAAATCTTTTGGCAAGAGCATTGCCTTTAGGAGCAAATCCTACAGAGGAACTGAGATGAAAACAAAATGTGAACCCTGGAACTTGGAAAAGCAGCTAAATATAGAGCAGAAATTCATCTTCTGCCTCTCAAATATCATTTTTCCCTTCTCAATTGCTGCTTTCAGAAAACTGTGGTATGCCATGATTAACAAGACACTCATTTAATAAAATAACAGCTGTTCAGCTGCTTTTTATGTTTTTATTTTTTTTAAGATACATGCAAATTAAGATTGTTTATTTGCCTAATCAATATTGCAAACTCCACTCAATCTTTATGTGAGGGACAGAGAAAAATTCGGAGTAATCTACCACTTTCCATGCTACAGATTTAGATCCACTGCAGTAAAAATTCTCTCTCCCAAACACTAGCAAAAATATCCTCACCCCATCACACACATACTTCTCAAAAGGGAAGCATTTCAACTAGAAATCTTTGTATGTACTTACTGAGATTGTACCATTGTCTAGACCTATGGACAGCCTTCTGGTTTCCGGGTTAAAAGACATGCATGAACATGGAGCTGAAAAAAATGAACATGATGATGAAGTTAACAAAACTGCGACTTTCTTGAAGTTCTGGAAAGCCTAAAACCAGCTAGCATGCTTCACAATGCTTCATCATTTTGCCCCCTTCCAATAGACAAACAAAAAGAAAAGAACAGTGCCTGTTCAATTAATTCAGTCCTATCCCATTAGGACATGGAATAACAGTTACTTATTGCTTCAGATTCCTCATTTTTCTTTACTAATGCTTTCTGAAAGCAGGCATGAGGCATGTCATACGAGAACTGTGCTGGTGTACTGATACGAGAGGTACTTGACATCTCAGTACGAATTATAGATTTATTTAGCTGAATAACTTAGGCAGACTTTTTTGAACCAAAACAAAAACACTTTGCCTGGCCTTTGTGAACACTAAAAGAAAATGCTGTCAAAGACTCACATCCTACACCTGCAGTGAGAAAGTTAACTTGAATCATTGTTAACAGGGACTGACCTTCCAGCCAGTATGAAGAGCAGTCAGTTAAACTGCTCTCTGATCATTTCCCCAGACAGCAATATTACAGTATCACATGCTATGGCCAAAATACAAGACTCTGGAAAACTAGCCATTGATTCTTACGTCAACACTAATAAATACCAGGATATACTCTTAAACTGCTCATGAATCAGTCCCTCGAGGATATGGAGAGGTTCACATAAAGAATAAAAACAGAATTTTCTTGTAATAACTGAAGTGGTATGCTTGGTTTATTCAAAATACCATGAGGCTGCACTCAGAAGGCAGGAATTGCTTTTACCACCCAGCACAGCAGCATGCTGTCCCCACAGAAACCTTCAGTAACCACTTCTCAGCACTGTGACTAGAGAAAGGCACACAGCCCCTTTCTGTAGTGCTAAGGGCATTGATAAAATCATATTCTTGTAATAAATGTTGAGTTCAATCAGATGTGCTTTAAATACTGTTTTCCCACCTTCCCAGTTTCTACTCTCCACTGTGATTACATACAGTGGTTTTGTTACTAGCAGTCCGAGAGTTCTTACTTTTACAGTGCCCTGTACTTGCTATATTCTCCACTTGAGCAAAGTTTCACCTACAGTCGTACAGTTCATAGCTCAGCAGATCTCTGTTAGTTTAGTTAGCAGCAGAGCTATATCACAGAGAAGAAAGACTATGGTGGCTGTTTAACAAAATTATTCTACCTTCAGTACTGCACACTCCCAGTACATTTCCTAAGGGACAACTAGCTGCAAGCAGTAAGACTACCAGATCACATCCAAGAGATAAATCAAAGAAAGGGCTTCAATTCAAAGAAACTGTCAGAACACAAACACTACAGTATGGCTACTAACAGTGATGAAATTGTTCCTTTCTGTACCTCTTCCCTAGGAAAGGCAAACTCAAAGCTTCCTGANATCTCTGGAGGTCCCTTCTAACCCCTACAGCTCTGTGATTCTGTGGTTCCCTTCATATGGTGGGACATTGCTATGATATTGAGACTTCTAGGTCATAGTGGAATTAGGATGTTCTAGAAAAAGCTGACAAAGCAATTCTTAGCAGAGTAACCATCAAATCCTTTTAAAAGGCACTTAATACCAGAACGGGCGTATTCAACATTTCAGCTTTAAAATGTCAGATGGTGTGCACACATTGAAAAAACTATTAGTAACTCTGAAGATGACAAACAAACAGTTCACAGAGAAAAACTCTCAGTTAAATCTGCTATTTCAAGTATGCTTTTTCCAGAAAGCTTCATGCACTTCAGATACCAAAGGTGCAAGCAAGATGTGACATGCTGCTAGAGGTCACGTTGGAGACACAAACCCACATGTACCTTATCATAGCATTGTAATGATATTTTGCTACCATCATTTTCCTAAAGGAATTGTTAAGTAATATGTATTCTTGGAAAAATGAATGTCAGCCCTAGCTACCCTAATGTAATTGAAACGGTACCAGTTGTGACCAGACAGCAGCAGCTTATACTTCACATGAAGGTTAAGACAGTGACATTCAGATACTTAAGCACTTGGGCTCATTGTAAGGAGGGGAACAAAAAAGAAAAACAAAGCAAAAAAAAAAAACACCAAAAAAAACCCAACAACAAACACAACACTAATTTTCCAAGACATTTAAGAGCCTTTTAAAATAACAGCCAGGAAAAATGACAGCACTGTGAAGGCTCTCTGCTTTAACATCCAGCTATGATTTGGATTTCACACTACAAGAGGCTTGATCTGATCTGATGGGTTGGGTATTCCTGACACGTAGGTCTGGCTATATTCTTTATCTTTGATATAGGGCAAATACGCACTGATGCTCTCATTTTTGCCTTTGAAAACAGAATTCCTGAATTACTTCATGCTCTCAACAGTCAGTCTTCTCAATTAGAAGCTGACAGAAGTGGAAGAGAAATACAAACTCTGTATCTGCGTTTTCAGAGTGCCAGAATTGGTACAGTGAAAGACCTAAGGGTCGTGCTTTGCTTTGCACAGTTCTGACCATCTGCTTCAAAGCAAAGTGTTAGCTAAACAAAACCATGATAAGACCATGTACTGTCTGCCTCAAACCCTGGGTACTCCACCATCCCTCACTACAATAAAACCTTTACTCAGTTCTCCCTCTGAGAGAGGTGTTTTTTTTCTTCCGGTTAGGTTTGGGTCTTTTGCAGTGATTTACTTTCATGCAAAGCTTACTTGTATTGACTACGATACCTACTCAGAATGTTGTGAAAAGGTGTTTTATTTTTTCCACCTGTATCAAAAACTTACATATCTAACCACGAGGATTAACCTGCTCAGAGGTCCATTGTTAAGGCAGTTGTTCAGACAACTCTTACGTGAACTTGTCAGATACTCAGCTTACCTAGTTTGCCTTACTGACAACGTGTATTTTTGATATTGGGTCTGCCTGTGGTGGCTCTTGAAAGCAGACTGAGTTCTACCAGTGGCTGAACGTAACCCACCTCCAGCCACCAGCGTCCATGACCACACTGTTTCTCAAAGACTTTCTGGTGCTTAATACTGCTGTGGTGCTCTGGCTGAGAAAGCCAGCAGAAGACCTCAGAAATGATATCCACCACAGGGTTCCCATTCCCTTCTCCTTGCAGAGGCTTGGTTGCTCAGTGACCTGTTTTGAACACTCACAGCTCACTCTTTCTCAAAACTGTGGCTGCTGTGTTGTCCACTATTTTCTGACCAGAAAAACACCCACTGGTTGGGTAGAAAACTGTAACTGGGGAAAGCTCGCTCCCAAACAGCAAAAATGTCCCCAGTCAGTACAATCTACAATCTTGAGCAGCTATTTAATGGGCTTCACATCCAGAACGTGCCGATGGCTCTGTCAGGTAGCAGAGCCTGACCAAAGCACGTGGCTGGCTCAGCCTCAGTGCCTCATCCTCCTCACCCCCCAGAGTACCCAGGCTGCCAACTCAGTTATTAAGGCTACCTGACAACAAATTAGAAAAGGGTGTGGGTCACGCAGCACTGTAACCAGCCATGAGTCATGCTAATGGGTTATCTGTAGGTGGGACTGCCACTCTCACAGCTTGCTAAGCAGCACAAAAGCATCACCATGCCTACTACATTTCTTCTGCAAAGAACCTCTGCTCTCTAGTCAACAAAAATGTGAACCTAAAGCAGAGGACAATCAAAAAAGGTGATCCATGCAGAAACAGCCAAAATGCAAATGCACAATTGTGCAGCGGCTTACTAAGAGCCCTCCCTAAGATTTTCAAGTTGATAACATAATTGGCATTGCTCCAGTGTTTAATTATACTTGATCATTCTTGAAACTGGTGAATAACTCAGTATAATTCAACTGTCTCATGACTCAAAAATTTACCAGCCTTAAGTGAAGGAACCGCATCAGGTGCCCAGATTCATGAAGGAACTTGAAAATAGCCCCCTCTGAGTGGGCCTGTATCCACTCAACCTTTTCCAGCATAGCTATTATTACTGCAATAATGCAGCCACTCAAAGACCAGTGGAAGAGCTAAGAAGATTGTAAAGTGAGAAGTGCCATTTCATAACAGTTTCTTCGGAGAAAGCAAACCTCTTTGGACAGGTCAAGGGAAACAAAGCCATGACTAGTTATTGTGACAGAGGTTCACAGCCTGCCACATCATTAGCTGCTTTCCAATAGCTTCTGAGCAAAATCTTGAACAGAAAATACCTTTGAGGCTTGACATATTCTTATTCTTGACATATTCTTGGGTATAAAGGGGAAGAAAATGTCGCTCGCTAGGGTGGAGTGAGTAGTTCAGAGATGTTGACATTGTTGACAATAGAAAAGGGTGGAGGTCAGCAGGACAGAGAAAGGGCTTGTGGATGTTGTCATAGGAGATTGCAAGGAAATTCCCAGTAGGAAGCCATGGGGAAAATTTCAGATTTCTTTCAGATGTTTGAGGGAAGGCTCTTCTAGAAAGGCAGTGTGCCAGAACGCCCAGCTGAAGTGCCTTTACACCAGTGCACACAGCATGGGAAATAAGCAGGAGGAGTTGGAAAATATGATGTGCCTGGAAAATTACGAACTGGTTGCTATCACAGAAACATGGTGGGACAAATCTCATGACTGCCATACTGTGATTGAGGGATACAGGCTCTTCAGAAGGGACACGCAGGGTAGGAGGGGAAGGGGATTTGCTCTCTATGTTAGGAAGTGGATAGACTGCGGAGAGCTGTGTCTGATTAACAACCATGTCCAGGTTGAGAGCTTATGGGTTAAAATCAGGGATCAGCCCAGTAAAGGACATCTGGTGGCTGGGTCTGCTACAGGTCACCTATCAGGAGGACCCTGTTGATGCAGCCTTCTTGCTTCAACTGCAGGAGGCGTCGTGCTCGTGAGCTCATGTCCTGATGGGGGATTTCAACTACCTGGATATCTGCTGCGATAGCAGCACAGCGGGTGGCAGATAATCCAGGGGATTCCTGGAGTCTGTTGAGGATAACTTCCTGGTCCAGGTACCAGTCGGACTGAACCGAGGAGGAGCACTACTGNCCTGGAGTCTGTTGAGGATAACTTCCTGGTCCAGGTACCAGTCGGACTGAACCGAGGAGGAGCCCTACTGGACCTGGTCCTCACCAATGATGAGAAGAGCATTAGAGAGGTTAAGATTAGAGGCAGCCTGGGCTGTAGTGATCATGCCCTGGTGCAGTCTGTGATCTGGAGGAATGCAGGCCTGGCAAAAAATAGAGTCAGGACTGAACTTCAGGAGAGCAAACTTCTGTCTGCTCAAGGAACTGCTGGATGGGATCTCCCAGGAAACTGTTCTTAAGGGAATAGGAACAGAACAGAGCTGGCAGCTCTTTAAGGACACCGTTCGGTGAGAGTAAGAACTCTCCATCCCCCAGAAGAAGAAATCAAGCAGAGGACTGCTCAGACATGCCAGGTGACTGGCATGGCTGAGCAAGGACCTGCAGCTTAAACTGAGGGAAAAGAGGGAAATGTACAGGAAGTGGAAGCAGGGTTGTGTGGCCTGGGAAGAATACAGTGATGTCATCCGTGTGCGTAGAGGTCAGGAAAGCCACGGCACAGATGGAGTTGAAATTGGTGAAGGAAGGGAAAAATAACAAGAAGGGGTTCTACAGGTACATACACAGGAAGAGACAGAGAATGTTCCCCCTCTGATAAATGAGGATGGAGAACTGGTTTCCTTAGATATGGAAAAAGTCGAGGTGCAAAGTAAGTGCTTTGCCTTGGTTTTCACTGGTGGCCCAGCTATCCCTGTCTGCCAGGGCCCTGATCCTCTAGATGTGGCTGAGAGGAGCAGTTCCCAGTTGAGGGAACTGGGCTTGTTTGGATTGGAGAAGAGAAGGCTCTGGTGAGACCTCATTGTGGCCTTCCAACGCGTGAAGGGAGTGTATAAACAGGAAGGGGGAACAACTGTTTACACAGGTTGATAGTGACAGGACAAAGGGGAACAGTTTTAAACTAAGACGGGAGATTTGGGTTAGAGGTTAGGAGGAAGTTTTTCACTCAGAGGGTGGTGATGCACTGGAACAGGTTGCCCAGAGGGGTTGTGGATGCCCCATGCCTGGAGGCATTCAAGGCCAGGCTGGATGTGGCTCTGGGCAGCCTGCTCTAGTGGTTGGCAACTCTGCCCATGGCACAGAGGTTGAAACTAGAAGATCTTTGAGGTCCTTTTCAACCCAGGCCATTCTATGACTCTTACAAGTCCATCCATCAGCAAAGGAAGAATAAAAAAGATCTTCCTCTCTATTTACCAAATGAATGCTTTCTTGGAGCAGGCAAGCAAACATCAGAGCCACTCTATGGCCCCAAACTGATGATGTCATGTTACTAGAACTGTTAAACATTTATGCCTATTAAACATCTTACGCATCATGGAGATGGAAATCCTCCAGCAAATCTAACTATTAAAATAGTTTGCTTAAAGTACCACCTTCTCCAGACAGTAAGAATGCCTCAGTGGGACTTGATAAATGCTCTCTGACCTGCTTGATATAATATCCACTTTCCAGAGACAGGCTAACCCAGAACTTCTGAGTTAACTGAGGAGCATCAGCATATTTCTGCTGCTGATGGCCTGCAAAGTTGTTCTCCTGCACTCAAGACAGGTTATGACAGGGCAGTAGTCCCTTCAGCCACCTCTAGGAAAAATAGAGATTGATCTGCAGTTTCTTTTAAAGCATGAACACTCACTTTGGGATAGAAGACACCAGATTACAACGGAGAGATCCACGAGGAAGGCTTGGTTTTCTACATCTAATTGTGAGGTAATATGATTCTGTGCCTTCGCTGGAAAACCAGCCTTCTCTGTCTAGTATCCCCTCTATTGTATTAGCTACTGCAGGATATTAAGTTATTAACAAATAAAACCGTTTACCATTGCACTCTAATGGATTGAGCACATGCAGTAGGACGGGCAGTGATTTATACTGGGAACTTACAAAGCTTTATGGACTCCATTAGTGGCAGAATGCAGGACTGTATTTTGAGCTTCCACATTTGTTCACATAAATGCTTGTCCCTCCCTACCATATTTTTATGCTTTTGCTGCTGTATTCCCTAATGCCTCTCAGGAGCATTAGCATGCAACATGGTAAAGCTTCAGAGAAACCAAGAGAACTACTCAAGTGTTGAATTTAATATGGAGTGGTAAGCCCACAAATGGCCATAAAATGTTAAGCTTCATCAAAATCTAAAAAGACATTGTGCAAATACAGAGTAGATAATGAACATTTCCCTATACTTACATGGCATTGCATGGTATATGCTGGGCCAGTACTGTCCACTGTCTCTCTTCAGCCAGACACGAACTGTTCTATGAAAGGAAAAACAGAACACATATGAGGAAGAATGAAAAAGTAACTGTGAATGAAAACAATCTGGTGATGCTGAATGCACAAGGCCATGTTCAAAAAGAAATCCTTCCACAGAGAAGTAAACACACAAACTCCTACAGCAGGCCTACATATCAAGCACACATGACTATGAGGATACCACGCAGTACGAAGCTGAACACACCCTACAAGGCAGCCTCCTGTCAGTCTTCCTCTGCTTGGTCAGTTCAGAGTTGCTGCCTTTAAACAGAGCCAACTAGACCTTCTGTAGCACTCCAACATCTCCACAAACATATCAGCAGTTTCCCTCTGCTGGAAAACCTTCCCAGTCTTTTGCTTTCTCATACTAGTATCAGATTTGCAGCCCCCGTCACTCAGTCAGCATGCAGATCATCCTTGCCCATTGCACACGAGATGTTTTTCACTTGTGTCCTGAGTCAGTGATGTGAACTGAGGTAGAAGCTGGGTCTTTAAATATTTATTACTTCAGCACTTGGTACCATTTGCTTCTTCAGGTCCAATCTCTAAAGCTTCTTACTGAGACTTTCCAACTTCAGCTCATCAGCTGATTTCCTCCAAATATGCGTAGTGTCACAAGCTAAAGCAGCTGGTAGCCAGGCCTCAATTAATCTCAGCAGTCAGCTCCTGTTTGCTCCTGCACATCTCACTGTCATCCAGATTTCAGCCAACTCTTACCTGCCTTACCGTTCTTTGAATCCTTATCTCCAGTTTTAACAAGTGACTTTCCATATAATTCTGCATTCCTTGCTTTCCTGATTTACACTAAATGTATTAACCTTATCTAGAAAACTTAGTTATCCAAGACAGCATCTTGGATAACTAAGCACAACTCATTTTCTTCCATGCCAGGCATGTCTATTTTTCTCCACCAAAGATACCATGTGACAGGAGATACAAGAGGGATCTAAAAAAGTATTGTTGAATATAAGCTTTATTCTCTCGCAGCAAACCTAAAACTTGCAATAAGAAAATACACACCAAACAAACAACGGCGACTCTGTCCAATTAATGAAACATGGAAATAAGGCTTAAGGAGAGGAGAACATGCTAATAACGTTACATCTTTACCACAAAGAAAATTAAACGTGCCAGCAAAGACTGTTAACCAAGTCGTGTTGGCGGAAAAAAATCTGTTTTATGCTTACTTAAAAAAAAAAATAGAAAGAAATAACTGGTGGAGTTGCTAAGAGTGAAAGTACTTTTACTAGTGCATGCTTCTTCTGGAGGTACACACTGAGTTCATTTCATTATAGAGTCAAATGTATTCCTATTCCACTACAGCTCATACAAACTGAGAAAAAAGCATCGTAAGAGCAGATGTTATCTGAAGTGTCTGAAAGTGAAAATAATCAGCAAGTCTGTTCATGTAACACATTACAGAAATACTTATCTCTCCAGTAATTCATTTTAAATAAAGAAAAACAAAAGGTCTTGTAAACAACTTATTTTTACATTAAGGATGATTGCTACCCATATCTTTAAAGCAACTATTTAAAAGCTATGTTAAGCATTATAAAACTTCCAAAATCTACGTATAAGCAGACACAGAAGTGCAAAAATCCTTACATTTTACAACTTCCTTCTCTTAGATCTCTGGACTACTGAAAGAAAAAAACTGACCTCGGTTCATAAACCTTTTCTGGGTAATCAGCATTTCTCTCCAAGTAGGCTCAGGCTGAAGGACCAGCAGCTGAACATGAGAGAAGTCCTCAGAAAAGAGCATCTTTTTTCAGCTGCAGTTCTGCACATCTTTGTGTATTTGATCTAATATTTCCCGCCAGATGTAAAACACAGAACTTTTGAGGCTTCTAAAGAATTCAGAGAAAAAATGAATGTGAATGAAAACTTCTAGAGTTATGGTTATACAGCACAAAGAGCACTTGCTGGCTGCGTGGTTACTGGATGGCAACCCAGCACCCATCCAGGTCAGGATCCATTCTTCAGCTGCTCTGGAGCAATTCAGTTGGCATCACCATGGAAATGAGTTGCCCCTTCATTCTGTTGCCAGTGAAGTGGCTTGGAAAGATTTTTAAAACCTATCAAAACAATAAATACTCTTCCACTGCTTTTGAAACAGAGATTGTTTATTTTTAAATGAGATAGGCTACACAAATACAATTCTACCATGCACAAAACAGATGGGGCAGGTAAGGATAGAATACAACCCTGCCGAAAAGGACACGGGGGGTACTGGTGGATGGGAAGCTGGACATGAACCAGCAATGTGCCCTTGCAGCCCAGAAGTCCAACCCTATCCTGGGCTGCATCCAAAGCAGCGTGGCCAGCCCTCATGGGAGGTGATCCTGCCCCTCTGCGCTGCGCTGTGAGGCCTCACCTGGAGTACTGCATCCAGATGTGGAGTCCTCAGCACAGGAGAGACATGGAGCTGCTGGAGTGCATCCAGAGGAGAGCCACCAAAATGATGCAAGGGGCGGAACACCTCTGCTATGAGGACAGACTGAGAGAGCTGGGACTGTGCAGCTTGGAGAAGAAAAGCCTCTGATGTGATCTGACAGTGGCCTTTCAGTATCTAAAGACGGGTTGTAAGAAGGAAGGGGACAGACTCTTCAGCAGGGTCTGCTGTGACAGGACAAGGGGAAATGGTTTCGACCTAAATGTGGGGAGATTTACATTGGATATAAGAAGAGCTTTTTTTTACAGTAAGGGTGGTGAGGCACTGGAACAGGTTGCCCAGAGATGTGGTGAACACTCTGCCCCTGGAGACATTCCTGGTCAGGCTGGACAGGGTTCTGAGCACCTTACCTACCTGTGGTGTTCCTGTTGGACCAGATGGCCTTTACTGATCCTTTCCAACTCAAAAGTTATGCTATGCAATGCTATGTTATGCATACTCCAAAGCACTAGGCTTATCCAAAGACCAAAGCCTGCCCCACTGCAATTCCTGCCCTTTGAAAAGGGCTGGAGGTTGCCAGCACTGACATGACACGGTTAAAAATAAAAACACCCCCTCCTGTCAGCAGTCCTAACCACAGATTTGCTTTAGTACAGTTACAGAGCAGTTTGCAAACAGGAAAAGGAACTATTCAGGAAAATTCTATAAAACTCAAAGCCAGCTATTTGTTTGTCAGACAATGGGAAAAGAGTTTAGTTTTATCCATGGTTACCGTTTTCTGTGAAGTTTCCTGCATGCACATTTTCCAACCGTCGATATTTTATATTTTATCTTGAAACAAAAACAAATTAAAATGCACCTGTTCCTCAGTGTAAAATAATGGACAATTCAGAAGTATTCAAAAGCCATGCCTCTCTGGGAACTAAATAACTGGACTGGAAACAGCAAACTCTTTATCTGCTGTCATTAAATAAACATGACAATAGTAGTATTTAAAATCCAAGCACAGCACGGACAATTTTACCTCCTCTAACAGAGATACACAGTGAGTAGAAGTAGGATAAAGAAAGATATTTAACAGTCACAGTAAAGATGCCACATCACTACAGCCCATCACCCCAGAAACTCTCCAGGCACTTTCATGGCCCAGAGACACGAAGAGATGCTGGCTCCTGTCTGTTATGATACAAGCCAACCCTGGGATTTTCTGAAAGAATAAAAGACCTCTCATTTCAGGGGCAGCTCGTGAAGCAGTGTGTTGAGACCAGTGACAGTTTCACTTCTGATCCATTTTGCAAGCAAATGCATGAAAATAAAAACTAAAATTGGAACTGATTTCCAAACCAGTCTGTGTTTCAGGGAAAACAAAATGATTTTAATGGCTGAGAACCAAAATCCCAGGAGAAGTTTATATTCCAGACCCTCACCCTATATCCATCCACAAAAAAAAAAAACCAATAAAAAAAACCCAGACCAAATAACCCAAACCAACAACACTTCCAGCACCGTTCCAGGGAAGTTTATGATTATTCCTCTCTGGCTCATCCACTGAGGTCCCCATGAAGGCTATCACACAAGCTTGATCTGCAGAAGCCATGCCAATACTGGGGCATATTTCAGGTTCTACCTCATTTTCAGTGGTTTTGTTGAACAAACACAAAATTTAAGTTGAAATCACTATGAGTTTACTAACTCTACTCTTGCTAAGAGTATGATATGGTGTACAGTCATTTGCCACTGTTAATGTGCTCTGAGTCCTCTCATAATAAAAGAGCAGGCTGGGTTTCTAATATATATTGCAAGAACTTCTGGCTCACGAAAACAGGACAATGAGTGGAGGTAAGTCAGAATTTCAAAAAACTGGCTTTGCTTCAGGTCTGTTTTAGAGAGAGGTTATCTCAAAAGTCATAACAGAAGTGCATGTCAAGAATTTCAAGAGTCTTTGTTGCTGCAAAGAGTAGGGCAGGGGGGAAACACCATGGGGGTTCAGCCATGGACTTCTTTGACCATCCGTAATGCATGTGATTTTTTACTACCTTTGATTTTTCACTTTACTAAATCTAAACAATCGTAACAAGCCTTTACTTCTCATCATAATCTTCCCCAGGAATGGCTCTTCCCTCAGCCATTCTAAGAATCACTAGGTGCAGTTTGTTGCCAAGCATCAGCACAAGATCCTACAAAAACTGAAGTGCATATGCTTGATAAAACTTTTGATCATAAACAGGCTTATTTTGAGGCTATTCTGAGGAGACAGGGAACGAGCTATGCAAGAGCTGCGTAAATTAAGTTCAGGAGTTAATGATCTCCTGTAGCACTTTGCTAGCTCCTCATCCCTTAGGAGGGGCACAGTGGAAGAGGCTGGGAATTAAGCTCAGAGCTGAGGAAAAGAGAAAAACAGCAAACCATCTACCACCAATCTAAAGAAAGAAAGAAAAAAGACTGCACAAAACAGAATGCCAAGCCTCAAAAGGTGGGATATTTTCACATGTTTTTCTTTGTTTGAAGCGATTCAAGCCATTTTCAAGAACAGCTGCAACTTCACACTCTGCTTACACAATATTCTAACTTCAAGCCTGCTTTGCTATTTCCCTATTTAATTTATGCTGCCATAAACTAAATGCAAATGCATATTGCTTAATAGGGAAAACTGAAGTTTTGGTAGGTTATATGCAACTCTGCAATTACATGTCAGAAAATAAACTGTTATGACCATCAGTGGCACTCAGCCTTAAGAGGAAGAGGTATCTCTATTCAACGCTGCTTGGCTTACAAAGAGGGTTTTTTTTTTATTCTGTGAGAAGTGATTAGAAAATGCAGCTTCATAGGAGAAAACCTTAGAAGTGGATTTTTATTACTCAGAAAAAAATAATAGCAACATGACAGTTTTTCTACTCAGTTGTGAAACAGTTTCCACCATTTTTTCTACAGTTTTCATGACAATGAGCAGCACAATTCAGTGATTTTTCCAGTTACCCAAGCACACATGCCTGGAAGCAGTCTGCTGTTCTGCTGGACCAAAATCAGATTAGGACCAGCTTCCACCGCAGAAACTGTGGGCAAGTAAAGAGTGACCAAAAATGGACCAAAAGTCACCACTATAGAAAAACACTGTTATCTGGAGGTTACTGGCACAAGGGTCAAGGTGCTGAGATGCCTCAGGTCTTCAGCAGCCCCACAGAAGCACTGTAAATCACGTATCATGTGAATCAGTGCAGTGATTACACCACATTCCTGCATAAATGCCGTAGGGAAGCTAATTTTATCCACAAATGCAGGTAAATGCACAGCTGAAGTTCTCTGTGAGCATCAACCTACAGCTTTGGAATATTAGATATCACATTCAAACTCTTTCCCAGCAAACTTTCAAAATTAATTCCCTCATGAAGACCTGGGCATCCACCTCCCTTTCCAGGTCTTTGGGGAGAAACAAACCGATTTCCATCACTCCCATTCACCCCCGGATTTCCCCCACAAGCACTCCGCTGAATTTCCTTCAAGAACAAATGAAGTTTCAGTGCTTCTTGCACTGATCAATTCTAGTCTGCATTTGAGAAGCACAAACACACAACCTTTTGAAGGTAACCGCATTGCATACTTTAATTATTTTAATCCATTACTTTCACCTCCTTCCCACATTCAAACTTCTAAGCAATGGAAGATCCCCATTAGATTGGAACCGAGGCCTGCAATGCAAAACACGACTCAGTGGAACCACACTAAAGATACCTAGTGTATCGGTGATTAGCAGGAAAGCAACCCTCCAACTCCCCTCCATATTCCCAGTGAAACAAATGAACAAGACTATTAACCAGATCACCAGCCTGCTCCCATGCTGCCCTGTAAAAACCTCTGTGCAGGGGAACACCTTTTTTTTTGTTTTCCAGAGCTGGTGTAGGCTGTCAATTAAGTCAATGATCAATTTTGTCATTTATTCATACTTAATTCTACAGCTACAAAAATTATTGCACAACAGGTGCTTTTAAGACTACATAGTGAAAGTTAGACATACACATTTCAATATACATACCATCGGCATTACATTTCTATGAAATAATATTCATATATGGGTTACAGAAAAAGATGGATGTTTGATCCCAACCAGTAAATGAAGTGTCTATTGGGAAGTCATGACAAAAGTGAATGACAATGTGATGGGGCAGAAAGCATTCCCTCAGTTTTATTCTTCATTCACCCTCTGCTCAGAAATGATCTCATGACATCCATGAGAAAGGCGTAAGACCTGAGAATNTCCCCTCCCTCAACCTGCTGGCTGAGAGATGAGCATGGAAGAACAAAGCTTGCAAGTAATAAAGGGATATATATGGAAGAATACATGAGATCCTGGCTCACAGTCGTAGCCTTAGGCTACAATCTATTTTTCAGATAAATATTTCCCTTGGTTAACTATACAGCGCAGCATGTAGTAAATAATGTATTCACTGCAGGGAAGGATCCCACATTTCTACTTTCGTAGGATCATGCCTTCTCTCAGCATTATAATTTCTGGGTGTAAGTTGTGTGTGAGAGTAAATTGAATCCTGAACTACTTGACCTCTTCTTGAAGGATATGTTATGTACTAAACAGAGGATAACCATCTCTTGCAGATATTTGAGAATCCCAATATACACATACCAGAAATAAGGTTCTGGCCACTAAACGACAAAGAGAGCAGAAGATGCAAAGGAGTTGACGGTATAGTTCATAAATTCAGTAAGACAGTTATCTAACATAATGCAACATAAAACTGTAGGGGAAAATCTGCTTCTTTAATTTTTTTTTTTTTCTTTTGAGAAAATCACTGATCATATCCTGACACATAAGACCCCTTTACTATGAACTTTCTTTTCAGTTAATCATTTTGTTTGTTTTTGTTTTCTATGCAAAAAAAGAAAAGCCTCATATCTGTACTGTACAGGTAAGTTCCTTAGCCAACAAGCAAGTCACACAAGGCTGCAGATGCTTTAACACCTTACGTAAAACAGCTGGGCTTTGTTTTTCAGATAGCATTGAACAATCAATCCACTGTTTATCCAAACACATCAAAACATCTACTTGGACTTTGTTTGGCTGCTCCACGTCAAGATGCTTCTGGAAATGCTGTCCTTGGGATATCAAGGAAGCTCTGCAGAGGAGTACCATTTATTGTTCATCCAATTTCTCACTGAATCTGAACCCTGATTCATGGGTGACTGTTTTCCCTCAGCTTTTCTGCTCATTACTGCTTCATTCTGAGGGCAGCCTGACTCACAGATGTCCTCACACAAATCCAGCTTCGACTTGCTTTAGTCTGCCAGAGACTAGAAGCTCTGATCTGGAGGATAGCAGGACAGTTAGTCTGAATAGCAGAACAACTTAGGCTGGGGTGTTGAGTACTCATTTGAGAAGGAAAGAAGCAAGCCCAGCAGCTTTAGTGCCAGCAAAAAAGGACAGAGAACTGGGCAAAGCAGAACATATCCAACCTAGCCCTTAAGCGCTTGTTTTTCAGCTGCAAAGGGACTGCAGCCCTAAAGTGCCATGCAAGGTGTTCTCAGATTTTTTCTTCACATGCAGACTGAAGAGAGCCTCCTGAGGTGCAAAGAAAGCTGAAAACTCTGTACGTGTAACTTAGAGATGATCCGACACTCAAAGGCTTTAGCAGACAGTCACAGTTTGTCACCTCAGCATTCCTGTGGGAGTCGATTCCAGGGATGGAAATCAACACAAGTGAACAGAAACTCTTTTCAAATCTGTATTGCAAGTATGAACATCACACTCTAAACTTTAGATTTTCCTATTAAAAAAAAAAAATACTTTTCAAACATGCGGTACCTGTTCACACAGGCACTCCTTCCATACAACTTTCCCTCCCTTTAGTATTCAATTTTTTTGTCGTGCAAATTCTGTCACGTTTAAGGCTAGTTAACTGTTAATTTCACGGCACATCCTTCTGCTTGTGTGTCACAAGGCTGGAAGTTTCTACTTTCTCTACCATCTACACGGGTTGGTTGTTGTGTATAGTCCTGTAATTTCTTACATGCTTCCTCGTTAATGTAATCAATCTTTCCAGCCTCTTGGGAAAGCTGTTCTTGTGTTTTCCCCCCTTGTCTTCCAATCCCTCTAATGAGGCAATATCCTGTCTGAACCAGCATCTTCTGTATCAAATACAGCAATCCAGACTCAGACGAACCCGATGAATTGTAAGAGCATTACATTCTTCTCTTTATCCATCTTGCCCCGCTAGCAATTTGCATATTTGACAGCAGATGTGCATGTTTTTTTTAAATTCAAACTGACACGATTAAAAAATTTACAGAACATGGATGAAAGAATAAAGCATATTTATCAACATCAGATTCTCTTTACAGCACACTGCAATCCACCTACTACATCTTCCCGCAGTTCTTCCCATCTCCCTGGACCCAATTAGTTTCTCTGCTAATTTGGGCAGCAGGTCAGCCCAGACAGCATTAGGCTGGCAGGGAGCAGGGGATTCACCAGCTACAACTCCAAGGGGCAATCCTAGAATCATGTGATCCTGGCAAGAAGGTTGGGAAGAAGCTAATAAAAGAGAGCAACGAGCAGAAGAAATGGTATGCCAGAGGAAAGCTCGAGGGTACACGTCACACTTTCTCCTTTGTAAAGGTGAGACCAGAAAGCCCAGTCTGTGACACAAGCATGGGGAAGGCACAGGACCAACTCTTCTCTGACATGGAAAAAAATACCACTTAAACCTGTGAAATGGTGCAACATAACACAGTGCACCTTTGCAAAGACATGTGGAAGAACACTGTACTGACAAGAGACCACTGCTTAGGCAGCTGTTACCCATTCACCAAATCAATTAAGTCTGCAGCAGCTCCAGTTCAGTTATCTGATTGCTACCTTATAAATAACTAATGCTTAGCAGTGACAGACAGTATCCTGTCTGTGGTAATACCAGTAAATATTAAAGTCTCTCTGCATCTTGTTACTACTTTACTACTCACTGCACCTTGTACCCTGCACCTTGTCACTACTTTGTCTTCCTGACTTATTTTTCTCTGGAGGGTTACAAAAGAAATCCTCTGCAATTCAGGTCCAGATGCTGTCTCTGCTTGCATTCTCCAGATCTTTGTTGCTGTCATTCATTGGAGAAGTAGTGGTCTTATCTTGGGAGAAGCAGATTTGAGGTCTCAAGACAAAATCAGCTCTGAGGATCAGCTTCTTTGTTTTGCAGCCCCCCACATTTAAATCTTATTCCAAGCTGATATAAAAGGCAATATCTTGAAGTTCTAAAGCAATACTTTCTTACAAAGTCATGCTACTAACTACGGTGATAACAACAAAGATAATAATATTCATGTACTCATCAGAATCAGGGAACAGAGGCAGAGCACTCCAAACCATGGACTTTTATCTTCATTACTGATTCAACTCCTAAGAAACTGCACATTTTCATGGGATAGCTGATGCGCTTTTTCCCACTCTGAATAAAGGCAGGATTCCTCACCAGGAAGCAAGTAAGCTTCACTAAGTTAATTTACAACACACCCAAAATCAGACAAGTACTTTTCAACCCACTTCATAACATGTAGTTTCAAACAGTAGTTTTCAGCTACTTCATAACATACCACAGAGCTGGCCTGCAGCAATCTAGTGCATCATTAACCACACAGAACCATTACAGGCAGCACACCTCATCCATACCATGGTCAGGAAAGTGCCACGGACAGGAGGCAATGGTCTCAAGTTGCACCAGGGAAAACTAAGGCTGGATATAATGAAAAATCTCTTCTCAGAAAGAGTGGTCAGGCAGCGGCGCGGGCTGCCCAGGGAGTTGGTGGAGTCACCATCCATGGAGGTGCTTGAGAACCATGTGGATGTGGTACTGGGGGATGTGGTGAGTGGACATGGTGGGGATGGGCTGGTGGTTGGACTGGATGATCTTAGTCACCTTTTCCAACATTAATGACTCTAGGATTCTATGTTATTTCTATTAACAAACAGTAGAGATTAGAGACGCTTCTTCTAGCAACAGGAGAGCGATCTGCGTGATTTCTTTTTAGGAAATGGTAACTTGGTGTAGAGCAAGATAAACCCACAACACAATCTTTGGGTCAAGAAATATTTTCACAGTGGCTGGAGTTACATCCGGAGGTGTTGCATGCAAATGAACACAACTTTTTCCAGACTGTTTTATTCAGAGATGTTGCCTTCCAGTAGTAGACTACTAGTTAGCACAGGCATGGTCTGTGAAAAAGAAAGGTGCGCAAAGTAGTGACTTCAGTCTACTTTTTTGAGGGCCATTAAAACCAGAGGATGGCAGTAGACTGAGGCAGACCAGAGCCATCACTGACCTTGATGGAGGACACCAGATTTTAAATGGTAATTCAAGGTGGAAGCCAGATAGAGACATTGGCCAAGTAAATCCTAAAGCATAAAATCAGCTCAAAGCATTTGCTGGGGTAAAAATGAGCTGAGTGAGAGGTAAAGGCAATAAATAAGGGAAAGGTCTTTCATGATTCTGCTGCCCTGCAGGCTCAGCACTGCCTGAAAAATTAGATCAGATTTGCAATTCTAGCTCAGCTACTCACAGGTCAGACAGGATTGCTTCTTAAGGGAGGGCATGGGGGAGAGGAACAGCCTCTTCTGCAGACAGCTAAGTACCATGCAAGAAGACTGGCAGGATGTGCCCAGTTATCTCAAGCCATACAAAATGCTTCGTACAAGCTAAAATACTCTTTTGGTTTCATAATCTATGCATGTAGTGCTGTGTCAAGCAATTCCTGGTCCCACTCTTCTGTTCTGGCAGTTGAGACATGATGAAGACATCCAGGTGGATCAACCTGACAGTCCAGGTAATCTCTGCCACATTAGGTAATGTGAGTTCTTCTATTTATCAAACAAACACAAAGAGCTTTGGAGGGAACATACACAATCCACGAGTAGTTATCAAGAAATGTAAATTGTTAATAGCCTTCAGTAGATTAAGCAGTTTACTTAACTTGGGGATGTCCCAGCTACTGAGCATCTAGAGAGAGGAAATGCAAGGGAGCTTGGGGGAAGTATTTTATTAACTTACTCAGAAGCCAGTGGGAGCTAAACATTTTTGTAATCAATTCTTATTACAGTTGAGGGGGCAGAAGGATAGCATCATTCAGACGTTAGAAAGGGCTGTCCTGTGCGTAGGATCTGGCCTCTAAAGCAGATCAGCCAGACAGCTTACTCTAAATAATACCAATAAACAGCAACTGTAAGTTTATAAGGAAGACCCAAAACAGTTATGACCTTGAACACTGATGCGAACAAATGTATTGTTCAGGCATTTTCATCATCTGCACTGCACAGTATAAATACATAAATGCAAGCTAACAAAGGCTCTTAGAAGTGCAACAGCCAGATCATTTAAAAAATGCACCTTTTCCTCTCTGACACAGCAATCTTTAAAATACTTTTCTCACATAAAAGATCAAAGTTTGTATTTACTTTTCCCAATTTTATTTTATTTTATTTTTTGCAGGAGAATTTAGTAGCTTTGTTTGATCGAGTATTTAAAGGAAAATATTTCTGCAGAAGGAAACAAAACCTCATCGTATAGCAGCTATGTGCTAATTAGAAGCCACTGAGTACTAGGGATTTACATCCCAGCTTTCCCAGCGTTGACTAGTAACTGGTGCTTAAGACACACAAGGCACCAAAGACAGTCCGTTATTCTCTTCCTTTCCAAATCAATCACTTAAAATCTTAGAGACATTTTTCTTCACTTCCATCAGTTCTCCTAGTCATCACAGACCAGCTGCTCGTCTGGCACCCTTCATTTTCATGCACATTTCAGCCACACAGTTTCTCTACCAAGCACTTTGCTGCAGCACTCCGGTTAGACAAGGGCTGACGGTGATTCATGTGTCCTGCTAGGCTTGGTCTTCAAAGAACACTCATGCTGTTGCCAAGAGCATAGGCTTCAGAAGTGTGTGTAGGAAAGCTGCGGATACTCCCTCCCTGGCATTCCAGTCCTCCTGTTATCAGAAATGCAATTTAACCAGTAGCTACCAGAATACCAAGGTCACCCTTCTCCTTGGTAGTAGAAGCTTTCAGCATGAGTGCACCCCCTCATAACAGCAGTGGTAGCCCACACACCTGCTCCAGCAACTGCTGTCTCCTCCTTCACCAAGTCAAATATGGTTTTGAAAAAATGAAGGCAGATACTGACATTGTCTCCGCATCTTTCCATTTAAACTCCAGTTTTCTACTGCATGTAGCATCCCTCTTGCCTGAGAGGCATCACATAGTCACCATCTCTCAGTTACTCAAAACAGTTGAATGTATTTCAACAACAAATAAGTTTAATAAATCCACAAGTAACTCAGGAATTCTATAGAATCATAGAATGGCCCGAGTTGAAAAGGACCTCAAAGATCATCTAGTTTCAACTCCACTACCATGAGCAGGGTTGCCAACCACTAGAGCAGGCTGCCCACAGCCACATCCAGCCTGGCCTTGAATGCCTCCGGGCATGGGGCACCCACAACCTCTCTGGACAATCTGTTCCAGTGCATCACCGCCCTCTGAGTGAAAAACTTCCTCCTAACATCTAACCTAAATCTTACCTGTCTTAGATTAAAACCATTCCTCCTTGTCCTATCACTATCAACCCGTGTAAGCAGTTGTTCCCCATCTTGTTTATACGCTCCCTTCTCATTTCCCATTGTGTTTATATGCTCCCTTCAAGTACTGGAAGGCCACAGTGAGGTCTTCTTGGAGTTTTCTCTTCTCCAAGCTAAACAAACCCAGTTCCCACAACCATTCCTCACAGGAGAGGTGCTTCAGCCCTTTGATCATGTCAGTGGTCCTCCTCTGGAACCATTCCAAGAGCTCTGTGTCTTTCTTGTGCTGGGGGCCCGGGCCTGGACGCAGTACTCCACATGGGGCCTCACAAGAGCTGAGTAGAGGGGGACAAATCCACTCCCTCTCCCTGCTGGCTACCCCTTTTGTAATGCAGCCCAGTATACTGTTTGCCCCCTGGGCTGCAAGCAGGCAGTGCTGGCTCACGTCCAGCTTCTTGTCCACAATTACTGTATACTGCTGGTTGGAAAGAAGACACTGGGTACTTCAGGAGATACCCTGTTACTTCAGGCTTTCAGAAGGCTGTATGTGGCTGAGAGAAACAGCTAAACACACCAAGTACCTCTCTTATCACCAGTTCAGAGGGTGCTTTTCTTTTTTTCTTTTGCCCTTTTTTTTTTTTCCCCGTTTTGGTTGGTTGGTTGTGTTTTTCCAGTCCAAGCTGTCCCACTTCACTTTCACATCAGATGGCTGCTGAATATTGCTATTGCTAATGCTGTTAAATACCAAGGATGTGCGACTGCTCCAAGACTTCATGCGGGAAGGAGACAGCCTGCCCTTTTTGAATTTCAAATTGATAAGACAGAGCCACCAAAAGAATGAATAAACAGGAAGGTGAGGAACAGGAGACAGCGAGGTGAGATGAGCTGCATTACAGATGTAACTTGAGTGGGAAGAATAAGTAGTATGTTATGAACAGGTTATACAGTACAAATGACACAAAGCCTACAGTAAGGATGGCAGTGAGCATCTGTTTCGGTAACCTTGAGGCAAGAAAACCAAAACAGCACAGTAATCTGAAATAAGAGATTTATTCAAACTGAAGAGCAGGCTGAAGACAAACTCTTGAAACCCCAAGGCTACCCCCACACCCTACATACTGGGATTTCTGGAGTATCAAGAGGGCTTTTTGCATAAGGTCAATCCAACACCAGAAGGAAGGGAGAACTCCAGCTCCATATTTTGATTTTATGAAGCAGTCTAGAGGTGACAGACATGGTACCAAAAACCCTTTCAACTGCACTTGACAACCAAGTATTTCCCTATGTGTAACCTCTGAATATGTAACATGGAAAGTATTCCTTACATTAAGGCTTCTCCATAAAGTGCACTTGCACTTCACAAATGTGAGGCTCTTGTACTGCTACCTGGGACACTAAATCCATTAGGTGTAAAGGGATGGAAGGCAAAGAAAGTGAAACACTGTGAAAAAAAGCATATAGAAAATTAAGTAACAGCTTAGTTAACAGTAAGTAAACACACAACATGGAATTAAACTTGGTCCTGTTTAGAAAGCACTTACAATGCTTCTAAATTAATCCTGGACAGGCAGAGAAAAAAATCACCAGGATTCAGCTTCATAAGAGAATTTAAACACAGTGACACCAGACGTGTAAGTCTAATGTATGTACACAGATCCCGTAACACTGTCCTCATAAAAGAAGTGATAAATGAGGCTCAGTAAACACGGTAGCTCAAGCCAACCAATGCAAAATGTCAAAAAGCTGTGTGAAATCCCACAACGTACCCAGACTCTGCCATATCTCCAATCCTAACTTGGACTGCATGGGTATATGGATTCCAGGTTCTCTACTCATGACATTCATTTTCACTCCACAATAAGAACACTCAACTAGGAGGACAAGGCAAGCTGAGATCTCCTGAGCATGCAGGCATTGACATCACACTCCCTAGAATCAGGTCTCAAACAAATCCGAGGAAGAAAAAAAAATATTAAATGAATAGTTGATGCTAAGTCACCCGGTAGGATGCCATTAGTCCAGCCATCCTCCTCCCAAGACATCCAGAAGCTACCTGTGCCTGCTAAGATCTTATGACAACAGTTAACTACTATAAAAACTCATCAAAGATCCAGCAGTTACTGTCAACAGCAGTTAAAAGCTTAACTTCAAGAATGGATTTGCTCCTATTAAACGATAATTAAATCATGCATTCTCTCATGTTTCCTCCCTCCACAAAGAAAATTTCCATTTCTATTTTCAGTCTCAGCAATCAATCGCCCCCACCTGCTTACTTTTTTCAGATAATAGATAACCTTGCCAAATGGCAACACCATGTTGCTCTGATCTGTGATTTCTGGAATCTTATCAGTGTAGGTATATATAGGAGGAAGGGGAGCCAAGTCAGACATCTTGTTCTGTTTATTTTCTTGTCACCTGCATGCATACCTGATAGCTACTCATAACTTAAAGTCTATTTGACTGCAAATCCACTCCTTCCTCTCTGACTAAAATTGTTTCCATAAGAGTTGATGCAAAGGAAGCTGAGCAGAATTTCTGTTTGTATCCAGAATGAGAAAGTACAGTTTTGTGGTACAACAAAAGAAGGAGCTTTTGTAGAAAAACGTTATAAAAACTACAATAAAACCACTGTTTCCTAGGTATTCAAAGTGCACATGATAATAAGGAAATCTTTTTGTTTTCTTGATTCTCTGACCTTAAAAATGCAAGTCATCTTTCACAGAATCATAGGGGTTGGAAGGGCTCTGGAGACCACCTAGTCCCACCCCCTGCTAATACATATTCCCTGCAGCAGGTCACACAGGTAGGCAACCAGGCGAGTTTTGAGTATCTCCAGAGAAGGACGCTCCACAATCTCCTGGGTAGCCTGTTCCAGTGCTCCCTCACCCTTATGGTAAAGAATATTTTCACCATGTTTGTATGCAACTTTAGCCTATGTTCCAGTTTGTGCACACTGCCCCTTGTTCTGTTGCTGGGCACCACTGGGAAGAATCTGGCCCTATCCACTTGACTCCCGCACTTCAGATATGTATAAGCATTGATGAGATCCCCAAAGTTATCTTTTGACAACTTAGAGCTAAGCAGAATAATTCAACACCATTTTCTTACCAGCAAGTGACCTAGATCAGAGGATAATTTCACATAAATTATCCTGAGAACAGTTAAAATGATATTAGAAACTAAACAAGAAACTTTTCACAGAAAAAGCGTAAACACAGAAGGTTCCTACAGCAGAACACACAAGAAGCCCAACGTAGAATAGGCTCCTTCCTGGATTGTGAGGGAATTTGCAATGACTTTCCATGAAAGGTGAAGAAAAGTCCAGCATTCCTCACCACTAGAAAGCCTAACTCAGAGATACAAAGCTCAGTTAACAATTGGGCCCAGGCTGAGGAGCAAAAGGAGAATGCAAATGTCATAGACAGCACCATGCCAAAGCCCTGGAACAGCAATTCTACATCCTACATGTATTTCCTACTTCTGCTTCCTCTAACACAGAAGTGAAAGGTAAGGAATCACTACCACCATTCTGCCTCACATAGCATCTGTAGTGACGGTACTATTACCACCAATACTTGAAGCACTTATCTAATCTCACTCAGCAGCAGAACATTAGAGCAAAATGAAAACAGTGATGATTTTACTGTTTAGATACTGAAGCAAAGCAAAGTTGTTATTTTTTCCTGTTTTCACAGGACACATATCAGTGTTATTTGAATGGGAGGTAGAAAAAGCACGCTTCAATTCAGGATAGTGCAGTCCCTCACTCCTAGACTCTTTCCTAAAAGTACAAAAGCATATTCCTCTGGGAGTGAGAAGCAAAAAGAGGTTATCTCAACCACTGGTAGTCCACTGCTGAACATCGTAAGAAGTAAGCAGGTCCAACAGCTGGAGGTACAGCAGCAGCAGCCACTGAGATCTGAGCAGAAAACTGGACTGCAGAGGCCATGGGTGCCATCTCTTTGCTCCAGCTGGGGCTCAGCCCCAGGAGCAGTCCCTCAGGTCACTGACTGGTGTCCCACACAGGAATGTGGCTGGGCCGCTCTCCTGCTCAGTACCGAGGCCTTCAAAGACCTGCTCTCCTCCAGACATCTGGTTCATCTTCAGAATGTCAAATTATTTTTGGTTTCTAACAGCAGAATTCCAGCTTTTCCAAACCTACTTTTACAGACCTCAAATTAGCAGAAGCACTTGCAGATTGACCTGTTAAAAGGCCTTTACCTTGTTTAAACCAGGAATTTTATTTTTATTTTAAATCACAGAACCAATTTCTCATAAGCAATGTGATACCTCAACAGCAGGGCCAGCCACATGATCTGGGTGACTTAACCTGTGAAATGAATCCCGATGAATTAATGATACAGGCCTGGGACAAGATTCTGGCAGTGAAGCCACCTGGCATTGAAAACAGTGACTGCAACCAGGCTGTGCACTGGGAATGGTCCCTGGTCCAAGCTAATTCTGTTCTCAGGCAGGCTTTGGTCTTGACACCAAGCAAACTGGCACACAGCACAAACAGTGCCTGATACCAACAGTCATGCAGTGCAGACAGACAGATTCCCATCTCAAAACATACCCTGGCACTGTTGAATTTATTAGAGAGTTAGTCATTACAGCAACTGGCCCTAGGCTCAGCTGTCTGTTTCTCCCAGCTGGTTCATGCCATTATTGAAAAGAAGGAACAATATTGATCTTGTTGAAGTCTGCCCTACATCTACAGTTATGTGCAATTTGGTGCTGATCTAGAAGAACTAGAAAATTGGAATAATATGGTATTTGCTGTCTCTACTCAAGACAGCCCTACTTTCTAATTACTTTGTACCACAATAATATACCCAAGTGGTCCAAGTTTTCCTATTCTTCCTCCATTTTTATTAGCCTGAGGTCACTGTCAAGGTGTAAGCCAGTAAACCAGCAACTGAATAAACAACTTTGGCTTAAATACTGTTGTGACTTACTGACATAAAGGGAAAAATGAAGTGGAAAAAAAACAACAACAACCCACAAGAAGTATAGATAATTGCTAGCATAATGTTCCTGAGTATCACAACAGCTGGGATGCAAACCAGGACCCTGTTAGCAGACACAGTGTACTTCTGAGCGAATAGCATTAACCTGAGGTGTCAATACATGCACACACACCACTTTTTGAAATCACCCTTTGCACGTTTTACCCCGCATACACAACACTCAAACACAAACTACCTGTGCCATCCAGATCTGCCACATCCAGATTTATTTATGACCGTTTATTTACTTCTCCCACAACACTCTGTGTAGAAAAATACTTTGCCTACATAGTTAATAGGTACAGTTGCATAATTAAGAGACAAATAACAATTATACTTCATACACTTCCATTCCTTCAGACATGTTTACATCTTGTAAAAAGCAGATGGATACGTTCATTCCTGCTTCCTCAGAAAGGGATTTAACTCATCAGAGCTTTAGAAGGACAAATATAAGCAGTGACCAAAACGATGCTGTGGACAAAACTAGTTGTGGATGGAGACTTCTTGGCTTGGTTTCCTGTTAACGAAATCTTATTAGGGAAATCTTCACCAAGCTCACCTCTTATCTACCAAAGCACCCACTGGGAAGAAGGGAAGTGAAGAGTCCAAGCATCCTAAATCACAGAGGATCTTTCAGAATTCAGATAAACTTGATACATTTCCAGGGATTACAGCATGCAATTTCTTTTTAAACAATCAGCACATTCATAACCCCTTCCCTGGTATCTAACATAGGCTAGCCACAGTATTTGAGAGAAAAAATGACTGGAAACCTAAGGATCGTGTCAACCAGTATTCATAGCATTGCTGGTTAAACCAAAAACCCCACCACTGCTTTCAAACACCTACTCCAAATCCGAGATTTTGGATTAACAGGGACACAAGCTACTGTGGGATTTTCTACATTCTTGTTGGTCTTGTGCTTCCCCACCATACAAGTAACTACAGTAAGAAAGGAGTGCAGAGATGGAAGATAAGGTGCCAAACAACAACATCACAGTCCCATCGATATCCTCCAGAGCAACATTTCCAGACGTTTAGTCCGGAGAAACCATGTTTGCAATGGTCCACTGTGCTCAAAGTGCTTCCTTGTCTATCCACGCCTTCATCTGCAGACTCAAAGAACTGCAGCAAGTTCTCCATTTTCTTCAGTGCATTTGTTTTTTTGGTTACAAATAAATCTAACATCAATGTGAATGTGAACCTGAAGGACCTAGTTCAGTAAGTGTTTATATGGGACTGAGCTTATGATCCCCGCAAGACTAGCGGAAACATTTACTAGCTGGTATTCTGGAAGCATTATCACAGATTCATCTATTCCCGTTTGTTTACTGGCAGTTGCAGAAGTCAGCGAGATTTGTTTATGAAGTCTGATTCATTTCCTGAGGGGAAGAGACTGCACTCTTCTAGGGAAATGGATTAGTGTCTATACGTTGTGTAATCTGCCCCTTCTATATAACATACCGTGCTGATGACAGTGGTCTACCACGCACCAGAGCTGACGTGCTGAAGCTAACTGCTCCCTCCTGCCTGGAGAAACCCAGCATATGTCTATTCCTAGCCAATAATGGCAGCTAAAACAATTTCAGAACTCCTTTTACTTCTGACTTCGGATGCAATNGAATACCAGTACCAAAAATCATAAAACCATGACAGCTAGAAAAATGAGGTACTATTAGACTTTCACTCTTCAAAAAGTGCTAGAAGCCTTAACTGCTAAGACAGCACAGAGTACAGATGGGACAAGGCTCCAGTGGAGCTAACACATGCTCTCGGAGTTTAATTGCAGACTCTCTGACTGAAAAGAACATGAAATAGGGCTCTGTGGAACCAAATAAAATGCACCGTTTCCCTGAAGCAGAAAGTACCAACTTTTTAATTTCAGTCCTTTTAAAAAACCTTGGACCAATCTTAAGGGGTCACAAAGCCAGAAGTGTCCATTCTGACTTCACATGTATATTACCCTCTCCTTTGGCACCCTTTATATAGGATCACTTTATTCTTTTCCTTTGCATGTTTTTAGCACAAGCAGAAGTGGATACCAATAAAAACTCAGTTGTAGTGGCAGATTAAAATCAGTCCTTCAGCCCTTGGAAGCCAAATGCAGGGCTCTTTGAAGGCCCTTCCACCTCCCCTTTGGATGCTGGCCTGCAGAAAGCCATGCACATGGAGGCTGTTGGAGCTGCTGAAACAAACACTCAGTTTGTGAGCCCAACAAAGCACCATGTGGGGGATCTTTCATGCAGGTCATTTTTACTGCATTGTGCATACTGCATGCTGTAAAACACAAGGCTTATAGCACATCAGTTTGAACCATACTTTGGATGCCTCTGTAGTCTACATTTTTGCCCAGAGAGGTTGTGGATACCCTACCCCAGGAGGCAATCAAGGCAAGGATGGATATGGGTCTGGGCAGCCTAGTCTAGTGGTTGGAGACCCTGGCCATGGCAGGGGTGGATGAAACTAGACGATCTCTGAGGTCCTTTTCAATCCAGGCCATTCTGTGATTCTATGATTTGCTCCAGAAGCATGGTGGGAGAGGAGACAATTGCCCTTGTATCAAACATAAAAAACAACGAGTACAGAAATGAGAAGACACTGCTTTAAAGATAATTCAAAACATAATGAAAATGGATGCAGATTAGTTAAAATAAAAGCTGTCATTTCCAATCCCAAGGCACTAAAATTCCTAAAGTTTCCAACTCACATAAAAGACAACAAGTACCTAATAAGGACTCCCTCTATAAAAAGATTTCATTTCATTACATTTTGTAGCTTTTGGGGATAAGAGGCAACCGGATGATATAACCAGGCAATCTCTCATAGATCTCTGAGAAATAAATGAGCCTAGAAACAACACATACAGGAATATACCTTGCAGAATATTGAGTCTGACAATATCTTCAGCCAGAATCTGTAAAGAAAGAAACCTTAATGTACGTGTTCTCAGATAAGCATCCAAATCAGAGGACACATATACAAGATAAACTCTACTCCACTGCTTCATAAAGGCTCAGCAGCAACCACAATGAATGCATGACAGTAGGCTAATTTTCAGCACTCGCCTGCTTCATCTTATCTTGCATCACAATAAGCGTACTGGATTTCCTCTCTTAATTACTTTTGTATATAAATATATATATATATAAAAAACTATGGATAAGCTGAATAATGTGGAAGTAGGAGACTGTTGGTACATTTAAATCATGAAAACACTGCATGCAGAGGATATACAGCACCGGTTGATGTTCTGAGTCAACGCTAATACTTCTTACCCTCCATCCTCTGGCATATATTAGCTTGCACAAATTATGTTTTTGCTATACCTTATTACCTTTAAAGCTAAATAAAAGCTTCAGCATCAATTCAAAATGAGACCCTTCAATGCTTAAAAATGCAAGCTGTTTACTTATGTATTTCACAGTGCAGATGCACTGTCTGCTTAAAAATACAATTAAATCCTTATTTGCTGTTATAAATGAATCTGAAGTTGAAGAGAAATTCATCAAATTTGCACTCACTGCTGGAGGTGAAAAATCATGTTATTTATCACATTTAAAACACAGTGACGGATCTTTCTTTGGTGCCTCTTGAAGAAGGTGCAATGCATTTGCTCTATCTTCTGCATCCAGAGAATGCAGCCTGGTGGCAAAGTAGACCAATTCACATTAGGACAGCCCTTTCTCAGATGTCTCTCTACAGGAAACTGCTATTACAGAGCTGTAAAGGTCAAAAGCATTGCCTTGTGGGATTGGATCGACCACCGCTGCTACTTCAAAAAGCCTGTTAAGAGCAGTGATCTTTTATCTCACAGTAAGGAGGAATGATGCACAATAAAAAAGAATAAAACACAGCTTTAGATCAAACTTGTCAGTAAGCTTGGCAGTAGAACTGCCATGCTTTTCTACCCAGGACTGTGCTTTGGCATCGTCTTATATTCAGTGCTCAAATCCTTATGAGTCCCCTGAAAAACTTGATTTAAATGGAGAATCCACATGGTATGACAAGCAAAGCCCATATGTTCAAAGCCTGGCCAAGGTTAGTTACACAACACTATTTCCTGCAGTCTGACTAAGAGAAAAATTAAAACACCTTTTTTTTTTTTGTAACCGTCTCCACAACTGTTCTTCTTTAATGAGCGTGAAGGTTGTATTTTGACCACCCACAATTTTTGCACAGCCTCATTTTCAAAGTTTATCGACTATCTGACACCCAAAACCTCTTTTTGACCATTTTTTAGCTGCAATTTCAAGCCAGTGGGCACACAGAGTGACAGATACAGAATCCTAGGAGATGCATATGGTTTTGTGATTATGCAAAGCTCCCTCCCTGAGGGGCAGCCTTGCAACCCGCC
>VXAB01008346.1:102794-126917 GCA_013399175.1 Odontophorus gujanensis | reverse complement strand
TCCTTTTGCATAATTATTCTTCCCATTCTCCAGGCTTGCTCGACATTCACCCAACCCTGGACAGCATTTACTGCATTTTATACTTCATCTCATGAAAGTACAAAGAAATCCACTGTGTTTTCTCATTCCTGGAATGACTGATGGGGACTGGCTCAGCTAAGCAAGCTGCCTGCCCCCAAGTGCCCACTGTCATCCCAGCAGCCATCATTTCCCCAAACCACATACAGATGGGAAACAGTCAGGGGATTTTGCACTCCTATTTTGCAAAAGCTTACAGTATGAACTACTGCAATTCTCATCAAGTAGCTACAGAGTTTTACAGAGGGCCACCTGTATCTGACAGGTGTGTGATGGAAAAACCATAAGTAAGGCTATTAAATACAGCTTCTGGAGAGTTTTTATGTGCACATCCTTTCAAATTCAAGAGGCTCAGAACACAGAGATGTGCAGCAGCTATTTGTGCAAAAGCCAGCTTTTTTCCTGAGGGCACTGCCCAATGTGTATGAAGCTTTCAAAGCTCCCTAGCACAGAAGCAGAGCATTATGCCCTCTCATACTCTCCTCCCCACTTGTTCTCAGAGATGCCAAGCGTATTCTGACTTGAGACTGTTACAAGCAGCATTTTGCAAAACTAGGAGCAGCAGGTTTTTGGAAGCACTCCGGCATCACATCTGAGTGGTTTTCCTGCACACATTACTGTGTGCGTGGCAGCATGCAATATCCTGTGCAGCTGGAAAGAAGAAAACTAAAAAAGGAGCTTGCCTCAGTAGCCCAATCCTTCTGGGCAGGTCAGACAAGCTACTGACATATTTTCACAGTGCCACAACTTCATATGCTACTAGAGCTTCAGTTTGCCAACTGACCTTCAGTGAGAGGCCAGTCTCACTGAGCTATGAGCTCTACAAACACTGCAGTTCATTTATTTTTAGTGTATAGAAGCCATTTAAAACTGAAGCATCACTACCTCCTCTAAACATAATTAGCTTTAGGAGAAAGACCAGTAGGTTTTGTGCAATAGTCCATTTTGAGTTGCATGCCAGCTCCGCACTGCACAGCCAGCCCAGAACTCCTGTTTGTTTTCCTGTCAGGGGCACAAAGAGGTGGCATTGTGTGGTCCCCTCTCTGCAAAAAGCATTGTTCAGCTGCAGAGCTGAAATAACTGCAGAGGACAGTCACTGGGCCAAACAGCATAGCCCGTCAGATATAAGGTGCACTGATGAAAAATGCATGTCAACAGACACCAGTGAAATTAAGTTGGGTTTAGGGGTAAGGAGAAAGACAAGAACCAGTAAGACAGGAGGTGGATGCACAGTCCCAAAACTTGCTGCAACTTGAGAGCATTGTGCAGCTGCTAGCAGAAAATGAGGCCGCTGCAAGGCAAATGCAAGCTGTATTCAGCAGTACTTCTTGTTTGCTCATACAGAGGCTGTAAGATATGATACATGCATCTACACCTTTTGTATAATGAGAAACCTCTAAATCGGAGAGAGGATTAAAAACCACTGCATTTCAGACTAAAGGCTCAAGCGCCTAATCTCCTGCTGCACTTTGATGCCTAACCACAGCACTGAAGCTGGTTTTTTACAAGCCATGGTCCAAGCCATACTGTCATATCACATTTTTGCAGCTGCCACCTTGCAGTTAAGACAAGAACTTAATACAGCTGCAGGAGCTGCATCCATTTGTGCACTGACCTACATGAGCCAGCAGTAGCAAGAGAGTGAAAAATCAGAAAGACAAGGCTGAATCCCTGTGCTTTAAATCTTTAAGTGACACTAAGTGCTCAGTGGAGAGTACCAGAAGGCAAGGTAAACACAGGCTTTGTCAGCCTTCAGTAAATCATCTCTTGATGGCACAAAGCAAAATCACTCAGTACCCCACAAACAGCTAAGGAGGGTATATCATCCCAGCAAGCACTCAGCAAAACATTTTACAAACTAGTCCCAGCATTCTGGCGTCTCAAAAGGATACATGATAGTGAAATCAGCAACAGTTGCTTTTCAACATCTGGAACAATTTCTGATTCCATGAGGTTTTGGGCCTTCTCTCAAGCCTCTTGCCAACAATCCACTTCTCTCACTTGAGCAGCCAGCACTATTCTCCACCCCGAGCTTAGTTCCAAACACAGTCATCCACTTGCAACACATCCCATTAGTTGGAAAACAGAAACACAAACCCTGAACAAACAAGTTGCATCTGCAACAACAGGCCTCACATCTTTATGTTGTTTATGAAGGGTTCCTCCATTTCCTCTCAATAATTCCATCAGTAACAGATGTTTTTTAATCAAAATGTAAAGAACCTCCAGCACAGATGAGTCTTTTTTACACTTCTAAAGAGCACCCACAGCTTCTGCACTGCTGCTCATACTGCAGTAACCTGGGTGTGAAAATACAGGCCTGGACTGATCAAGGCACAAACAGACACCTCCAAAATCTGTTCTCATACCACCTGCATTTCTGCTGCAAGCCAACAGCCACACACAAAGCAGAACGGCTATCGGTGTTTAGATGAGAATTACAGACCCACGTTGCTACCACTGTTCTCTGAAGCAATTGCTCTGCATCACTTCAGCACAGGAGAAGGGAAATCCTTTTGGGAGAGTTTTTTGGGAGAGGAAGAGTTTTCCTTTTGGGAGCATGCAGTTCCTCACATCTTGCTTGGCTGCAGGACAGAGTGATGATCCCATCTCACTTGGGATGGAACTATATGCTTTATGTCCTGGATCTGGGCAAGAAAAGAACCACAAGGAACAAAAGATTGCTTTTGAGGTATTTCAGAGCAGAACGATCACACTTGACCCTGCTAGAATGACTGCCAGCAGATGCAAAAGCCAACTTTCATGATTTCTGTCACGTATGCACAGTCCCATCCCCAGTGCATCATTAGTTTATCAAAGATCAGACTTAAGCTACAGAAGACTTGCTCACTTCTGTACCCCTTAAAAGCCCTGCTGATTAGCACACCCAGAAGACAAGCCCCAGAAAACAACATCTGCATTAAAAAACTCCAACCTGCAAAACAAACCAAGCAATAGAATTCTGTACAGTTTTCTCTATGTGAGACAAAGACATGAATATGAATGTACATGACCAACAGCTGGGGCTCACTGCCACTTACGTTCAAACATCGATCCACACAAAGAAGCCAAGACATCCCAGCACAAAAGGACTTTGGATGATAGAAGAGAGTGGAAAACACAAAGGCTTGGTTTAATAAGGGAACCCTTACTAAAAAAAATAAGGAACTATTTCCTAAGGCATACAGTTTTCTGCTGGATTTTGTCTCCTTTTAGGAAACCAAAGCATGTGGTTTTTGAGACTAAACTAGAGGGGTTTTGACAATTTCCTATTGTGAACTATGAAAACTTTAACCTCCCATGAATACTTTAAGGAAAACAACTCTTGACTGCAAGCAACACTGATGTTTTCAAGGCCTGTAGCATGGAAGTTAGCATACCTAGGAGGGCACAGACCAGAGTTCATATTTATCAGGAAAGCTGTCTGCATCAGCATACTTCTAAGCTTTTCTCCCCTACAGCACAGCTGGTAGTACCATGAAAAGAAGGCTGGTGGCCTCCAGCCTGTCCCACCAGCTCTGCACGGCGGCACTGCATCAGCACACCAACACCCAGCTGAATTAGCACTCACATCCCTGGCAGGCTTAAGGAAGCACAAAAGCATGCCAGCAACAACAAGCCCTTGCTGGCAGTGAGAGCTGCATGAGTCGAGATGCTTCTCCTGACCCATCCCCACACTCAGGTGAGATTAGTGATACTAAATCTCCAGAGCACAAAGGAGATATGTCCCAACTTGACATGCCAGTGACCTACTTTGCAGAAGTGCCCAACACCCACAGCTCCCTCTGAAGTCAACAAAAGACAAGGACACACAGCAGTTTTGAAATGGCAGTGCATGCTTTTAACAGAGGAAGCTGGTGAGAGCCTAGGGCCAATTGTGCACATTAGGAAAATCCCATTTAGTTCCATGTGGAGAACTGAGGGCACTCAGTACTATGGATCCCTCAAGATGCATGTGTCTCTTTGGATGTACGTGTCTGTTAATTATACCCATTTGCTGCCAAGGAAAAGAGCACAGATGAAAGCTCATCTCCTCCCTGTAGATCACCTGCAATAGATATATACACTCTTGGGTAATGAGTGCTGCTGCTCGTTTAACCTTCACCTGCCTAGACAGGTGCATTCCTTTACAAAATATAAAATTACATCTTATCCCAACATAGCCATCCTGCAAAGAGATACAGACCCAACCTACTTTGCCCTAGTAAGGTATCAGCAGAAGCAATTAAGACCAGAAGACAGTGCGGCCTGTGTAAGTAATGTGACTCCAACTAGGAGCCAGAAGAGAAAATACATAGATGATGCACACTGAAAAGAAACTGACTCTGAAGGTTATGTCAAGTTCAGACAGTCTTCATTAATCCCATCTTTGCCTTTCCTTACAAAGAACGCCCCATACTCTGCATTATTACTTTGTTTTCATTTTATTCCTGAAAAATATGTGCTACAAACACAAACAACTCAGGGCTATATAATGCCCAGCTATGTCTGCCAGCTATAGCTGAAACCACTTCCGCAGTCTTTAAAAGCCAGATAAAACCACTGGTACCACACAGAATACAGACTGGAGGCCAAGCTCCTGCTTTGAAGGATTTATGGTTATAGAGCCATATGATTCACTAAGGAACTCCTTAAAGCGGTGCCTAGCCACTGTGTATGTTAAAGTCTAACCTCACCATCAACGTGTCCAGCCACTAGCTACCAAACAGAGAAGAGTCTTCACTGTGCTCCAAGATGACAGCCCTCCCCAGCCCAAAGCAAGCACCAGGAACGGTCTGTCCTTCATGCCACTCCTCAGCAAAAGTTTCAGAGCATCTCTCTCATGTAACCAATGTGTATCACAAGCTGGTGAGCTCAGCCAAAACTTACTTATTTCCCTAAGAGACAGATAACATCTCCACAACCAGCCTTTGCAGTTTCCAGGAATCTCTCAAAGACCTCCACATTCCAAGGCCATTAAACAACAGCCTTAACACTAACACCAACAGGCAGGTCCAAACAGGAAGGATCTCCAAAACAGTGGTGTTGACAGTTTGGTAAACTGTGCTCCAGCCCTAGGTACCTGGAAGCCTCCAGGTCGGATTCCCAAACTGCTATTCTTTTCAAAGTTTTAGTCTCTGAATCTTTTAATTACAATAAAAATGCTAACATGTTTGGGAACTGAAAGAAAGAGCCATCAATGAACATTTTAATGCCTGAAGAAATAAAAGGCATGATCACAGCTTGTAGCACCTCTAAGACCTCACAACCCAGCCCCACGGTAGTGCCTTTAAACAAAACAACCTGTGAGCCTCCAGATGCAATACCATACCTCTCTTGCTTTGATGGAGTTACCCTGCACCACCAGCAAAGCTTGAGCTGAGCTTCTGGCAGCACGCTCAGCAGCAGAGTTGTTCATAGGGTTCAGCAGTAACAGGGCCCAGCTGGCCTTTGTTAGGGATTGGAGGTGGGAGGGAGTGGGGGTGTGCTCCTGCAGAACCAGTCAGTTCTGGAGTGAGAAACCTCCCAAGTTCGGCTTCAACACTGCTTTCTTGAACCTGGTATCTCTGGTATTCATGAAGTACAGACCTCTCCCTCCCTCTGCAAAGAAGCACCAACTTGGAACACCAAGCTGTCCCTCTGCAATCCGTACCTCCTAAAACAGCAGGAGCTAGATACTAAGGGAGGGGAAAAGATTGAGTGAGAGATGAGTACAAGAGTAAATTAATTTCAGGAACACTTTCTTACAAATAAAAAGATTTGGCTGAGTTCAGCTACAAAACAAATATGTAAAAAATGTAGAAAAAATAGAATTGTGGCCATGAAGTGCTGTAAAAGTCTGCATCAAGTGTCCTTTGCAGAGCACTTGTTCGTAGCAGCGCTTCTCCCCCTGCTATGAGGCACTTTGGAGACCACGTCTTGGTTGAGCTCAAAGCATCTCAGATCGGCACGGTTCACATACCTTACAACTGGCTAGAAACTAACGCTCAGAGAGGACAGTGACAAGATGAGTGATGCTGACAGATTTTGGGAAAGCTAACAGAGAAATAACAGCAGTCACCCCGCAGGATGGCAGGCAGAAAGGAACAGTCCAAGATGACCCTTGGGCTCGGTAAGAAAGAGAAGCTCCTGCGTTCAAGGCCGGCTCCTCGAGACGCCGATGCCCAGGACAGCACCGAGAGCCGCCGAGCAGCCTCGGACACGCTCAGCCCGCAACGCACGGCTCAGGGGCCCCGAACACGGCTCAGGGAACTGAACTCAAGATCTTATCAACGAGACACACGGCGTCTTAAACAACGACCTAGAAACACGGAGAAGGGAAAGGCGTACTGGAAGCGCTGCTTCAGCCCAGTCCCGGGGCAAGGTCAAGCCGCGATCCCCGCGCCGTGCCCGCAGCCGCCTCACCGCGCCCGGTACCTGTCCTCCGAGACGCTGATGACCCCGTCCTCCTTGGGCACGATCGCTGCCATGTTCACCACCTCCTGCGAGCCCTCCACTTTGTTGAGCAGGAGGGGCTTGCGGGTCAGCGCCTTGGGCTGCGGCTCCGCCGCCATGAGCACCGCCGTTGCGGGAGGACAGACGTGCGGGTGCCGGGCAGCGCCGCGCATCCCCCCGGGCTGCCCGGGAAGCAGGAACCAACGCGGCGGCGGCACCGCCCCCCAGCCGGGCCCCCGAGGGGCGTGCCGGACCGGCAGCGGGAGGCGGGGCGGGGGGAATGGCGGCCGGAGGCGTCGCCGCGTCGCAGCGCCCCCAGGGGCCGGGTCCGCCTGCGCGGTGCGGGTGCGTTGAGCTGCCCGTGAGTACGAGGCTGCGCTGCGCGCGCGAGTTCGCTGTGATGGGGTCCGCAGTAAAGCAGGGCTTCTTGGGTGATGAAAGCAGAAGTTCGCCTTCGGAGGTCGTCCCTAAAGGAAGTGCTACGGGACTGCTCCAGCTGCGTTTCAGCGCGCTGCTGCTTCTCACTCGTGTTTCCAAGAGGACTCAAAGCATCAAAGTCAGCAGAAGCGCACTTAGGGTGTATGCCGAAGGGAAACTTTCATCTTGAATCTGGAGGACTCTGGAAAACAATGTGGGGTGTCTGAGCTGTAGTCTTACAGAAGCAATCTGCAGGCTGGAAAGCATTATTTCCTTCCAGCACTCGAAGGGAGCTTATAAAGCAGGAGAGGAAGAGAATACTTGCATGGTCTGATAGTGATAGGGGAAGGAGGAATGGCTTTAAATGAAAAGAGGGGAGACTTAGCTTAGCCATTAGGCAGAAATTCTTTACTCAGAAGGTGGTGAGGCCATGGCACAACTACCCAGAGGAGCTGTGGGTGCCTCATCCCTGGAGGCACTCAAGGCCAGGTTGGGTGGAGTCCTGGGCAGCCTGAGCTGCTGGGTGGCACTGCCCATGGCACGGGGTTGGGACTAGATGACCTTTAAGGCCCCTTCCAACTTAAGCCACTCTATGATTTCAAGTGTAATATTAAATTTACCCACAGTAAGATGAATAGTGGCAGTTTTCTGACAAAATAAGTAAAATCCAAGCCAACAAAACAGAACTCCTGCCTCTCCTCAGAAAAACTGAGCAGGCTTACGAGTTCAGTAAAGGAAGAACTGAAAATTGAACTCCAGCTAACGTTTAGGAAACTGAATGTGTTACGCTAAATAAGCAAGCGGTATCTGCAGGATCAGAGAGGCACTGAAGCTCTGCTTGACTAAACTACTTGGAGTTCACAAGTGTACTGTAGGGGGAAAGGTCTGGTAGGCAACAGATAATGGCTTGCAGGAAATGAATCTGCAATCTCAAGCCATTTCCCAGAGGATGTATGATCACATCAGATAACATCCCTTTCTCACAGTTCATAGAAGGGGAAGTAGTACCAGAGAAGCAGAGATGCAGACTAGGCCTCCTAGTACTGCAGATGACCCTCAAGTTCTAGGCTGGACCTACAGCCAGAAATGCTTGCCTTGCTACTTGAGGTGATGCACAAGGTATTCTTTGAAGATGTTGATATAACAGACAACTTTCAGAATGGACGTATATCTTCAAAAACGTCTTCTAAAACTGAAGTCTGAAGAAACCTGGCAAGGGCTGCTCCCTTTGCAGTTCATTTGTATTCAAGACTTGGCACTATGCATTGTTCAGAGATAAGGGGGGGCTGAGTGTATGCTGAAGGCAACGTGCTGCAGGGAGACATACAGTGCTTTTTGCCCAACAGGCTCTCAAGGAAGTGAGTAAGGGGTAAAGGAGTGTCGTAATAAGCAGAGACATGGTTCACAGGACCAGAAGTAAGTCCTATGCATCTTCCAAATCAGCTGGATTTCTTTTCTTTTTTTTTTTTTTTTTTGCAGTTGCCTATTATGGTGTTACATTTTCCTATTTACCTTGCCTCTCCTATATCTTCAAACATTTCCAGACACAACACTCATCCTTCAAGATTTAAGATACTGTTCTTCTGGAGGAAAACACTGAAAGTAGTCCTAAATTCACATCTTATTTTAACCTCCTGTTTCCAGAAAGGCGCAGGAGAAACTTTTTGTAGTGGCTATTACACAGTTGTTGAAGTATACCTTTTGAATGCAGTTTTCAAGGTGAATAGTTAACAAACATACAGCTAATAGAATAAACAGTTCAAATAGTGCAATACTCAAGATGTATAAGGATAAAGATTATCACACTGCAAGGGAATAATCAAACAGAGATTTTGTGCACACCCACATCCTGTAGCTTGCAGTGAAAAAACTCCAAAAGGAGCAACCTCCAGAAAAAGACCCTTCTCCAGTGACAGTCAGCCCTTAAATGAGGTCTAGGAGAGGTGGAGGCAGACTCCACCCCTTCTGGTCATGCAGGTGCATTGCCCTGACCTGTGTTCCTGTGGTTCAGTGCTCACCTCAGGTAATCAGTCAGTGGTTCAGGCTGTGATTCAACAGTTCCCATACAGAAGGGCAGCTACCAAGTACGTGCATTTGGAAGAAAGCCAAATAACAACATGCTGAAACAAAATCTATGCTTTATATAAAAGGCTTGATCTTTGATAATAAACTACCCATTGAAAAAAAAAAACAAACAAAAAAACAGCAAAAAGGAAGCCAACCCCACAGTGCAAGAGATGCTCCAGTGGGCTTGTAGTCAATGAAGATAACAATCTTAAGGAATTATTTTAAAGATTATCTTTAATGGTGACTTCCCCAGCAAGATCAGAAATGCACTTGAATAATAGAAAATTAATGGTGTCCTGAGGTCTAGTATACCACTTTATCAGGTGTTCAAATCTGAGGTCAGTGCTCTAATCTCCCTGATAAGGTAGGGAAGTATGCTTGACATATTCTTGCATGCAAAGCAGTCTTGCAATGGCTGAGAGAACAAAAAGTGATACTTGAAAGCTGTGGAGAGAAGGAAGGAAAGCAGAGAGGAAATAAGATCTCAGAGTAAGCTTAAAAGTAGCTTACTCCTGCATTGCACCTGACAGGCTATGGCCATAATGATGGAAAATACATTGATGAAATTACTAAGATTTGAGTGTTTTCCCAGATCTACAGTTGTCACACATAATCCATCAAAACAAAATGATTCACATTTTAGAAACAATTTTCCTACAACTACATAAACTAATGAACAAAAAGACTTCAAGTTAGAATAGTTACACTCAAAACTTTACAGAATCAAAATTAGGGTATTATTGAAAAGCATTTCGCTGCATAAATGGGAAGAAAATCAAGAAAAGAAATCTTACAAATGCTTCCTAGCAGTTATATTTTTTCATTTTCTATCATAACTTTGCATGAATTAAAAATATTTCCAGGATTGTGTCTTGCAACTAAATTGGAAGCCAAGAAAAGCAAGCTTATATACTTCTTTTTCAACATTCATGAGAAGCACAGAATTAAAAATGATGCTTGCCAGGTATGGTTTTTATTTTTATTTTTTTGCAGGTACTGCTATGATATGCTTGGAGTATTTGGACTTTCCTGTAAGAATCTATCTGCCTGTAACACGGTCTGAAAAACAGGGTGAAAAAAATACCTACTTGCTATGAAATTAATTCTGCATCTTTGTTTCTTAGTGTCATTTATCTTACTGTACAGTTTGGAATGCAACAATAAATGAAGCATGCTTCTGTCTTGGATTTGATCTTTTTTTGTTGGTACAGGCTGACTTTTTCCCCTTTGCTGTGGTTGGAGTAGAACTAGCCTGTTTGCCTGCTAGTAAGTCTGGCCTCTATGTACCTGTGTTGGAAGAGGACAGAGGAGCTCTGGGAAAGAGCAGTGTGCTATTTTGAAGTGGTGTGCTAACACACCATGGAGCTGCTTTCCATGCCCTCATACCACAGCAGAGCCTTGGTTACTTTCTGCAGTTCCTCCTCTGCAGTCTGGTTTGAAGCTTGTGAGCTGAAACTAGTTCAATTCCAGAGCTCCTCTGGCATTCTGCTTTAAAAGTTGCTCTCTGGCTCCATCTTCTGTTTTGTTTTGAATGCTGGGTTTTTTTCTTTTCTAGTTTTAGAGAGTAGATCAGGGCGAGATTTTTCTGAGTTTTATAAACTATATTTGCTTTTAAAAGTAGGTAATTGCGTCTTGTGTTACAGTTGTGACCATCAGGTGAGCAGCTGGGCCGATGGGGACCTGTTCCCTTCCCAGCTCTACCGTTAGCTCTGGTTTTAGATGCTTGTATCTGCACAGTTTTTATTTATGCTAGAACCAGAGGGAAGAGTGCAGCCCTAAAAGCAGTATCTACCCTTTTGGCATAATGGTAACTGTTCTGAAAAATGATGACCATGACATGATCTCAGGGACACCCTGCAAACCCTTCAGCTAGAACTGGCAAGCTTTGGGGCCACCAAGTAGGAGTTGGACAATTTAATAAACAGCTTGGCTTTGGGCACTAACAGAACAGTCCTCTACTAGAGTGCTGAGCAATTATACAATTAAAATGTATAATACCAGGAACAAGCTTTTCATAACGAAAAACATATATATATATGTATTTTCACAATGAGACTGTATCTATATGAGAATTAAGTTTTTGATAAGAGATTGGAGCCTGCTTGGCATGGAGGTTGGTCTCGATGATCCCTAGAGATCCCTTCCAACCCCTACAATTCTGTGATTTTATGTTGATTATATTTTAGGCCAAAACACATGCTTCTTTGAGCCACAAAGTAAACTATTTGCAGTTGCTCTCACTCTACGAGAAAGACTAGTTTGGAAGAGAAGCTGCACTTTTCTTGATTCAGTGCTTAGACTCAAAAGCGCTCCATTGACAGCGAGCCAGATTTCAGCTTCTGAGGCCTCTTCCTCAATCACCCATGCAGAACCGAAGGGCTTGTGCACACAAGAGGTGAAAACACTTGGCAACAAGTTGAGGTGCCTCTCCATAGCCATCATTGCAGCAGTGGCGTACCCTTGCCTACAATTTTCTACTCTGTTGGTAAACTAAATGTTTTACCACTTCACACTACATGGGATTTACTGTTTCGTCCTTAAAATTCTCTCCTTTGCAGTTGCCTTGTTTTGTCAGCAGTGATAGCCTTCATGAGATAGTTACAAAAAAAACATAATTTCAGATGTTACACCATTCTTAGAAGCACATGGGAATTAGATATAGATCCATCCTTTATATAGAAAGGTAAACTTTACAGAGCACCAAAGGGTTCTGTGGAAAATACATGTGTCCATCTTGCTCAAAATACAAACTGTTATAAAAGTACACTCCTGCTTTGTACCAGTTATTTACCATTCATGCAACAAACAATAATGCCTATCACATTTCTGATAATAAATCCTACTTGCTTATTATGATAGTTATTAGTTTTGTTTTATGCGGGCATTCAGAAAACGAGGACCTATCAGAAATGAATCTGCTGTATGCAGAAGCTCTGAAAAAAAAGGATTAGCTCAAAAATATGTGCAAGGCACTGCATAGCACCTTACTGAGAAGAAGTATACTAATTTTTAGCTGCCATGCAATTGCTGTTGGCTTTGTAACTGACTGTGAACATGTGAGAACAAAAAAAGTGATGCTGTGTCAGTGTGTGGGCTGCAAATGAGAACTCCTGGCTCATGCATTTTGCCCCATAAGCAGTTCTGGCATTGTATGCAGTCTTATTGCTGTTTCCTTTGTCCTCGCTGATCCAGCTATAGTATCACACACATTTTGGGCTTCTAGCTTGGTGTCAAAAATCTCTGTAATTTAAATCACTGTCTTTTTGGTGGAACACTCTGACCACTAATTCTTATAAGCTCATTATTCTTGTACTTTTCTACGTCTCGGGACTTCAGAACTTGTTCTTCTAAATTTTCCTTCTCTCTGATATTGAAGAATCATAGAATAGCATCAATAAATACATATTCTATTTGGAAAATGGATTAAAGTCACCTGTGTAACTTGGTTGAAAGGTAATACATTTCTCTTCCATAATAAATTAACAATATGAAAGCTTTTAAGTATTTCCCTTTTTTCCCCTAAAGAATACAATTAAGAACATTTCTGGGGAATATCAAAGAACATTTTCTTACAACACCATGTATCTTTTAATTATTTTCTTCATTTTTCTTAACTTCACTACCAATCGTGTGGCTCTGGATGTTCCTACGATGACAAAAAGCTTTCAGCCATCTAAGCATATAGAAGTTGGAAAGATCCCAAGAGTACAACTTTGGTTTTGGTAGGAAGTTTATGAAGGTGAATAGTTTTCTTGAAGTTGAATCACTCTGTAGATTACTCCTCACTGTGAGTACATGGAAAGCTTCAAATGGTAATACCTGCATCAGAATCTTAAAAAATAATAAAATAAATAGGTAGACCCTCACTAAAGCCATTAATGTTTTTCAATTCAAACCTGTGACAAAAGGTTTATTTAAAAGCTTATGGTTTCTGAACCAGGGTAGGTGAACATTCCCTTTCAGTGGAAAAGGATTCTGTAAAACTGTGGAAGTTGAAGCATACACAGGAGCTTGTGACTTAGTACCATGGGGCTGTCTGAGGAGTTAAAAAAGAATCCCAGATTGTTTAATTGAACTCTTTCATGTCTTGTTCTGTGTAAATGTTATGAGTCACCTTCAGTTAGCAAGTAAGTCAGCATTTCTGGCCCTCACTGAAGCAAGGAGTTTCTCAGTCTGCAAGAACATACATACATTCCAGTAATTCTAGATGTAGATGGGCACTATTGCACATGGTGTTGTGTAGCATTTAGTTCCCTGATTGCCTCTTGGCCATTCCTGATCAGCATCATTTTTATTTTAGATAGATTTCAGTCCGAATACATGATTGCCTGGAATATCTTGCAGTAAATCTGTAAGTCTAAAGTCATAATCTACAGAATACACTTTGATTTTGAACTGATATCCATGTCAAATTCAGGTGTAGTTGCTTTGAGGATAACGTTTTTTGGGAGAAGAGTTGCTATGCAGGCATTGTTCTGTTCCAGGGCAGCCATCTAATAAGAAAATCCGTGAAAATAGGAAAAAATACATTTTTATTTTTAAAATAGCAAACGCTCTAGAGGCAAGAGGACACACGTTTGAAAGGGAAAACCAATTATTCAATTATGTTCTCACTGTAACTTGATGACCTCCTTGTGTAAAAATACAATTACCTCTGTAAAGACCAAGGAACTGGTGAATGCTCATCTTGTACCTTTGAAAGTGAATGAGGAAATGGAGGAAAAAAAAAAAGTCAGCACACCTGGGACTGACTGAAAAAAAATGCTTTACATTCTCAGAAGTTTAGATTAGAAGACTGATGTTCAGGCTAAATGGCACAAGAATAGCCTCTGTATTGTGTATTTAATATCAGCACAAAGGAATTTTCATGTGGAGGCTCTAAATCAGGTATCAGTGTCAATGAGAAAAGTGCTCAAAAAGTTCCATAAGAAGCCAAGCGGTGTTCTGAGGTCAAAAGAACTCATGTGCCATGTTAGATAAGTTCCCAGTAATAGGAGAGAATAGGGCAATAGTTATCTTTTACTGAACTGTAGCAAGAAGCACTGTAAGAAATCGCCATGTAAGCGCTCATGAAGTGCTTGAATGAGAAGACCGTGGATAAAGGACAGACAGCAGTAATGAACGTGTAAATACCCTCAAGCTGTAATGAGAGTTGGAAGGGGGTTTCCTTTGAGGAACCACATGGATATGTATGTATTTATGTATATACTTAAGCACGTTGAAAACCTAAAATGAAAAAAACTTCCCCCAAAGCCAGAGAGCCTAAGGCCATATAAGCAGCAACAAATTTTGCTCCAGGACAGGTCCACCTCTATTGGTTAATAACACAGACCCTATTTCTTTTTCTTTTCAGATCTTGCCCTTTCAGATTTGAGGTCAAATAGTGTAGCACACTAATATTACAAAACTATATTTTCTTCTTCCTCCAATAAAGTGTGATGATAGCAAACTGCCTATGGGAATTGATCCATATTCTGTGCTTTCCTCCAAGCCACGTCCACATAGCTTTTAAGAGAGCACTAGAAGTCACAGTGCCAAAACTGCCAGGTAACATGCTCACAATTCAGTTCAGAGAGTTCCGTGCAGCAGTCCCTAAGCATTGGCCTCTTCAGTGTATCAGCTGTACAGCAATGGCAGTGCCTTTTAATGGGATAGAAGCACTACAGAGCAATACCAGATAACAAAGAAGAAAAATTGGCTTACCCCCTCCATCAACCAGCAATAGCTCAAGAAGAGCACAATCTCTATCTGGAAGAATTCTGTTATCTCAGCTGCTAACCCTTAAATGAGGAAGAGGAGGGGTGGACTTAGAGTGCACCTCCTTCTGTCACTTGGGTGCACTGCTTGCACCTGAACTCCCTGGGTTAGCCACATCTTCTCACCTGGTGCTCAATCATTGGTTCAGGCCTTGACCTGGCAATTCTGCTGCCAATCATGTACAATTGAACTGAATCTGCAATTCAGTGTACATGTAGCTAATGATTTTTTTTCCATGGTTTTTGTCCCTAACACAGCAGTTTAGCTACGATGACCATTACACCATTAAGAGCAGCTATCAGCGAGACATCAACTGAACTTGCATGTGTAGGTGGGGGTCCCAGGCAGCTGCTCAGGAGACTGACTGTTCTTGTGATGCCACAGCCTCCAAATTTTATCATGAATACTTCCACCTACTAACAGATAGATAGGAGAGAAATATATCAGTGTCTGGTGGTATGCAGCTACCAGCATTACAATGAGCACCACCCCAAGCGAGAGACCAAAATCAAGAACCTTCTCAGGGGAAATCAATGTGATTTTGCACTGAAAGCCTAAAGGTTTGTAAAAACCTTTTTGTGTGCGAACAGTCCAAATTCACTCTACTGCAATTGAAGAGGCAGAAAAAACAGATGACAAGCTAGGACAACTTTTCTGTGTAGGGCTAAATCCTGACCTGAATGGTGAGGTAGGAAGGAACAGTTGTCCAGCTGCCATGCAATGTCATAGCATGTGTCCATCGCTACTCAGGGCTAATGATCTGGCTCCAATGCCTTAAAACCCTCTTCTAAGACTACATTTCCAATGTACATAAAAGTGATGGTCTAAGCTTTTCTCACCGTGGATTTTTCTAGCTACTTAACCTTTCCTGCAGCTTGAGGGTTGACAGTGTCAGCTCTGGCTTGTTTCTGTAGCAGTACTTTTTCTTTGAAATTATATTTTGATTCATTTCAGTATATTTCATTCATGCTCTTTTTTTTTTTTTACCAGAAATAAATGCAAGTATGCACATTTATGTATGAAAACATATATGTACATAAAGATTCAAAAGAGAATGTGGGAGAATTGCCATTTCTAGGCAAGAAAATTCTGAAGGGGAGATTTGTACACTTGTTATGCTTTGTATTTTTTTTTTTTTAGGAAGCAGTGACATGCTACCCTAGTGCTGACTTGTAGCAGAAGAACTAAAAGTTCTTGGGCCATCAGTAGCAAGAAATCACACAGTTGAATTTACAGAGGTCATTAATTGTCCAGACTGTTGGGTAACAAATTCTGATAAACACAGATCATGATATGGTTCTTGAACTATGCAGAAGATAATTTTACAATCCAGAAAACAGAGAATTCAAGCATAGAAAAAGCCATACAAGACATCTTACTGCCAACTGGGGAGGAATTTGCAATAAAGTCAGGATTACAGGAAAGTTTAGTGCTACTGACAGTGGTCTGCTGGATCGCTCAGTGTGATAAGGAACAGCTTTAGACAGTGGTCACAATTACAGTTATAAACTCCACAAAGTAGCTGACATTATGGCAAAATGGTTCATAGCAATTAGAGGAACGCTGTGATAAGGCTAACTGAACAGAAGTAAAGCCTGCAAATGTCTTAGTGAAAACTACTGTAAAACATGTTGGTACGTGGCTAATAGATTTCAATATAAAAAAGGGACTTAGGCAATGACGAACAGATGTAGCAATGGAAAAAAAATGGTGGAAATAGGCTGGAGTCTTCCAAATGATATATAATAAAAGCACAACAGATCTTAGCTCCTCTTGAAAGACAAACATTGTCCCTTTCCCTGTAACTTAACTGTTACGTAGAGGACCACAAGTGAGCCCAGTACCACTGCCCTTTACTGTAATCAGGTTAAAGGGCTGTCACTTACCTCTGAAATGGGAGCTCAAGTGATATCTGTCAACCTTTGGAAGTTTTTCTGGATCTGGAGTTACTTATTAGCTGCTGCTGAAGTCAAGCACAGAGCACAGCCAATCATCAAAAACATGGGGAGTGAAGAGTTGTCAGGGCAAATGAGCAGTCTGGGCTTTTTTCCCTCAGCCAGTTGTGGAGAGCCACACTGAGTGTCTAAGATAAAACATCAGGAAAAAGGTATTGTAACTTTACTGGAGGAAAAAGATGAGATAGAGGGGACCTGAAATAGAAGACATGAAGAAAATGAAGAATCAATCAAGGAAAATAAAATAAATTGAGGAAAAAAAAATCACAATACTGTGAAAAGGGATGCAATGTATGTCACACTTAAAAGACCAGACTTGTCTCCTTTGCATTATTAATCTCCATCTTCTTTCAAGACCACAGTTATGAATATCAGTGGTAGCTGAATATTCACAGCTCACATAAACCAGTTGAACACGAACACATACAACAGTGTCAAGGCCCTCACAAAACAGAAATAACAGCAAATAGAAATACCTCAGGGGATGAAAGAAGCAGGAGAATCTCAAGGAAAACATTATACTCAATTCACAACCAGCGTACACAGTATACTTTGCCAATACTGGAGAAGCGTACACTTAACGTCAGCATGAATTATGGGATGGGATTTCTTGGACTTTTAATTTTGGATCAGTGTTTGGAATATAACTATAAACTTTATATTGACTTTAAAATGGCTTACCAACAGGAAAATATTAGAACTGATCCTGAAGCCGTTCAAGGATTTCCGATTGCAACATCACGAAATTCAAACCCATTTGCAACAACAAAAGAACCCATTACTGACCAAACAGCACTGTTGGATGAAGTCTGTTATTATGAAGAAGGGTTACACTTACAATTCAAGGTTCATTACAAGCTGGTCTCAACTCCCTTCTAAAATTTTCCTTGTGAGAAATGCTTTTGTGATTTCATCTTGGTAAGAATTATTCTTTTACACTTTTCAAAGCAATGTTTTAAGTGTCTTTTCTTCCCATTTGGGATTTTTCTACAAGAAGTCACTTTCTGCAAGACACTGCCAAGCAGGCTTGCCCACTGTGGAATCTATGTGACTTTGCTGTGCAAGATTTTGGACCTTTTTAACAAGTAAGTTTTATATCAGAGCTTCAACATGAATCTAAAAGCAGAGGCAAACCCCATCTCCTTTTATTTTAATTGTATCTTTTGAATAACTTGCTCAACAAACAGTCCCAAACACCTATCCAAAGGTGCTTAAAGTCAGGGAATACCAACAAACACACTTCTTCCTTGGATGAAAAGACACTTCGATTTTTTTTATCAGGTTAACAGGTTTGTTTTATTCTAGAATGCCTATGTCTTTGCTTTATACCTGGCCTTTGTAGAGAACTCTAGTTACTTACTTGTTGAGATTTGAGAATTCTTCATTAATTGCTAAGTGGCAAAAGACAGACTAACAGGCATTTATTTCATTTGACACCAGTCACACCAGCTGCTTCGTAGAGAGCAACCAAGTGCATCTTTCTTTTACAGTGCACTTTGCTTTGGGGCAAAAGGTGGCAATGCATAATAATCACATTTTGAGTAAAAGCTGGATAATAAACTTGTACCACGTGGCAATATGTTAAAGAAAAATCACCTAGCTCTCAAATACTGCATGCAGGTGTGGTACCTCAGTGGGAAACAGTTTAGGGATGTATGTATAATTCTGCCCTCCAGTTGCCAGTGACCATACCCTTTACATTGGTCATTAAAAATAAATAAAATAGACCTCCTTGTTTTGCCTTCCTGAGAAGTGCTTGTAGAATGTCTTTTAGCTGTAACCACTCTATGCTCCAAGCTGACTGTAGCTGGAATTGGTGTCCCTACACAACTTGATTAGTTGGATAAATTCTGCACGCCCATGTCTGGGATCCATGGCAATAGAGTTACGTTGCTATGCTATGAAATGTGCAGGAGGGGTCCAACCCTTCAGAAAGGATATGATTTCCGGGGCTACTGAAACTTTGCAATGTAGGCAAGCAAGAATGCTTAAAGGAACAAACAAAAGAAATCCCTGGAATGGTGACAAGTAGGATCACTCAGGTCGGTGGCTATAGGCAGAGCACTAGCCTCTCAGGGAAACAGATATCTGAAAATTGTTAAAAAATTCTGTTGTGTGCAAGGATTAACCTAATTCTGTGCTGGACGTTCTGAGGACAGGGTACATGGAGACACTGTAACATGTATTGTGTGAAGGGTTGAATTAACCCATCATGATATGTACAGGAGCTTTTAGCCAGGGCTGGAAAAGTGAGAAAACTAAAAACCAGGATGCTATGTAAAAGCTAAAAAAACAGAGATTGCTGCAAGCAATCTCTCGCAAACTATCTGACAGATGTAACTATCATTTCTGGCCATACTGATGACAGGATTTCTTTTTTCCCCTGGCATAATAAGCAAAAGTCTCCTCAGACCTGTTGTTTTAGTGAATGCAGAAAACTCCTCCTGTTTTCATGGCCTGGGGAAGGGAGGGAAAATGAGAAGTCTGTACCTTCATTTTTCCCTAGACACTGTGGTATTATCAGGAATCAAGTGGACTGCTGCTACCAGCATCTCAAAGATAGAGAATGAGTTCAAGAAAAGAAGGGGGAAAAAAAAAGTAAAAAAAAAAAAAAAAGGTAAAAATACCTTAGCTTTGACATGCCAGAGAGTGTTTTCTGTTCTCTTTGGGTCTTGACACTGCTAGCTGAATTACCCAAGAGACAGAATAAATTTAAAGGCTTGGAGCTGAGACAGGTTTTTGTTCTTGACCAGGATCCTACCTGAAGTGAAAGGAGCAATGCAGCACATCAGGAAGGATATGTAAGGACTATAAATCTACTAGAATTCTACTGCCTTATTAAAAGTGTCATCTTGAAATGTTTGTTTTAAGCAGTTTTTCCATGTTAAATTTAATATTTCCCTAAAGTGCCAAACAGAAAAGGTCCTGCTCTGTTAAACACTGTTAAAAATATACGTAGACAACACGTTATCTAAAAGACCTTTCAGTCTAAGGCCAGTAATACCAAAGAAAAAGCATGTATCAAAGAAATAGTCTAATTTGATTTTATCTTTGTCTTCTATTCAGGTGCCCTAAAACCTTTCCATCATTAATTGACTGACTTCCACTGTCACAGCACAGATGGTCCTTGAAGAGATTAGTTTTTCCTCAGAAAATAATCGTACCATGCACTTCCATCATAACATACTTTTGAAAAGCTTAAGTACTTCACAAATACTCATGAACTTCATCTCTTGGTGCCCACATTCAGTCTGGACAGTTAGAAAACAAACTATTTCAAACTACCGTAACCCCAATTTCCTTGCAAGTTGACATTAACTATTGTGTATAATCTTGATTTCCTCACAGGTCCACATTAACTATTCTACTCCTGGATGGCACACTGCTGTTCTCTGTGCTTCCAACTACTGAGCCAGGGCACAGCAAGGGATTTGGATGAATGAAGTAGTGGTGGGGAATACAAAAATCCCTAGGAAGTTTCAAGAGCTATCCTCTGGGCTTCCCGATCCATAGGCACTGAAAATGAAGCTGTGTTCAAAAATGGGCCAAGAGAAGGCAGAATGCAACTTCTTTTAGAGGTCATCGTTCTGCAAAGCAGTGTAGTTTCACTGTGTGCCAGGAAAGCCGAAGTACAGGCTTCTACAAGGTGCTAGACAGTCTAAAAGGAAGACAGCTGCCTCTGCAAATTTTAGAAAAATAGGCATTCTTGGTCAAAGTCCTGGAATACAGATAAAAAGCTGAGATCAAATTATCTTAACGTGACTTCTCTAAAAAAATATTAGGGGTAACATCTTATTTGGTCCCAGCCCTCTCAGAGCTCTGTAGGTTTACCTAGGCGACCTGAATTAGAGTTTCTCTTTGGTAATAATTTCAAGGAGAGGGGAAAAAAGAGTAAGGTAAAAAAAAAACAACACTGAATGTAAAATAGAGAAAAACAATCCCTACATCTAACAATGCAAATTCCCACGTAGTCAAGTTCAATACAAGTGGAAAATGGCATTTTATTTATAAATACAGCAAATAAACCAAAGGCACAGAGCTTGGCCAAAGGAAGAATAAAGGGAATATGATGCAAGTATTGAAAAATAATAAACTGAAACTCAGAATGGTATACAAGGATATATGTTCTAGTGTGAGCATTAGCAAAAATTAAGCAATGGAAAATTTTAAGCTTTCAAGTGTGAAAAAAACTTTAATGATGACAAGCTACAAGGCTATGGAATGGGGTTTTAATGGAAACACTGAAAGATCTACCTGTGTCATTAAAAACTGGGCAGACCAGCTCTTCACATCTCTGTGAAGCAACCCTGTCAAAAGGAGGAGAAAGCACATTTAAAATAAATGAATACATAAATAAAATATCGAAGTTTAACTACCAATTGTACTTCAAGCCTGTGGCTTAGGACAAAATAAGCCTAACTCTCTAATAATATAACAAAAATTCCATGAATATCCACTGGGAGAAGTTGTTTATCTTCAAGGAAAACAAAAACAGGAACAGCATATCAAAGCCTTTTTTTTTAACGATTTTATTTTCAGGCATTTATTCATACTTGTATTTCTATTTTGCTTTATAGTGTTAGCGTTCCAATTTTAAGTGAAAGTTGCACTGCTTTATTTGTTCTCAGATGGACAGTGCCCACTCTGAGGATCAGTACATGATGATTCTGAGACATGGATGAATGCTCATAAGCCCTTACGGATGCATGAAAAATAATAAACAAAATACTGCATATGAAAGGAGCTGGAATCGTTTTCATTATCAGTACAGCAAAATTATTCTTTCAGACAGAACCACGCTGAATTAATTCATCTAGATTTAGGAGAAAAGCTAGAACAAGCTCGTTTAGCCTGTACATGGGGTATAATTTTGTCCATCATGTAAAAAGGCCAAAATTAAAGAAAGATGCATCTGTTTTCAGTGATGGAGTTTCACACTCTCTCCCTGCTCAGCTGCATCAGCTGTACCAGTAATGAGCATAAGCACTAATATCACTAGGTTTTGTTCCTTCATAGCAAGTCCCTTGTACAGTTTTATAAATGTGGCTCTGATGGCAGCACTAGCCATTATGACTCTCACATCAAGAGGCTGATACACACTTAGGCTTGGGTTGATTATCTTTCTTTGAAAGAATCTTTCTCAATATTAATCAAATTGGCTAGCTCCCAGCAGAAAAGTAATGCCTTCCACAGACAACACAAAACTACCCTTCATTCTGCCCTATAGGGGATCTAATATGGATCTAATATAACATGCACTGAAAGAACTCAATGTTCCAAATGGCTTCAAAGATAATAGCAAAAAAAGAAAGCACATACAGAATTCATAAAGTGTTTCTGCTTGTATAAATCCCATCGGAGCTGCATGAGTTTTGTCTGTGGGATTCTTTTATCAGTGATGATCAGTGGGCTAAGACTGAGGAAGAGTAAGCCCAGATGCTCCAGTCCCACCTTCTTCTCATGTTGGTAAGGAAAACACAGTGTACCTACTGCTTCCACTTTTCTAAGTCAGTTCAGAAGTCTTGCTGTTTTATGACTGACTCTACTGCTAAGAGTTAACAGGTCTATCACTTCCTACCCCCACATACACTCTTTCCCTTACTGGCAACAAAAATAAAAATTCCAAATGACCTTCCAGGCCTCACACAAAGTCTCCGTGTCCCAGGCTGCCTTTCTTTTTTTCCTGGTATGGCAAGTGCTCTAAAATGCTTTTTTTTTTTTTTTTTTCCCTGCAGTTTGGAGAAGGCTACCTCCCAAAAGTTTTCCATTTTTAGAATGCTCTCCAAGAAGCTGGATGCTTGACACATAAAATAGATGCTCTTCTATTAGGCCAGTCAATGAAATATCATTGATATACAAACAGGAGAGAAGATGGCATGTCTGAAGAACGTGTCTGTGTAAGAGATTTAGAAGGAAGCCAATTAAGAGGCCAACATCACACACTCACTCGACATGACTCCCAAGTGAAGCTACTAATCCCAAGGCATGATTTGTTAAAGCAGCATTACAGCCTTTACTTAACAACTTGAATCCCCCCACCTCGGGGAGTTGATCACCAGTCTCACAGCAGGCAATCCAGCTGACAGCAGGAGTTGCACACCTGACAGAGAGCCAGACGATGCACACAACTGTCTGTGGAGAGCAGAGGGGAAGAAGGACATCCTAAAACAGCTGTAGACACAAAGACACTGTAAACCAAGTCTTTCCAGTAGTCCAGATGTTTTAACTGATTCCAGAGCAACTCAGCAATGTGCCCTGGCAGCATCTGCTGGTTCACTTCCCCTAACAGCAGCGGTTCAGGTTGACCAGCAGGACCCAGACCAAAACAGTCTTACTACTGGTCACAAGACACAGCACTGCTGGTGGAGCTCTAAAAATAATGGCTGAAAAGAAACAACCGGCTCAGGAGCCACTCAGTACTGACAAGCCTGGCCACTCTTACCAGGCTGAGAAACATTCAGGACACAGGCTGTTACACTAAAGAAACACAGTTGCCAAATTCCATTAGCCCCCCGCTCCAAACACAGAGTTCCTTTACAGATCTCAAAGGCCTTCTGCATGGAGATTCCTTAGTGGCTCCTAGGAGTGAACCCAGATAAAAGACAATATCCCTTATGTTACCCCAGTGCTTTAGGACGGATGGCATGGGTCACAGGTGCCAGCAGGTAAGCCAAAATATCTATTCACAGGCATAAGAAGGCGTACAAACCTGTAATGTGATTCCATCTCTGTCTTTCCAGCCTTCCTAGAAACTAAATGCTAATCTTTCATTAGTCTTTAAAAAAAATACAACCCAAAAACAGCTCTTGCCTAACAAGACAGAAATGTTGCCTGGAAGAATGAAATGATTCAAACCAGGACACTGCCAATTTTATCTTGAGAGAAGGAGTACAGTGCCTTCGTACCTTCTAGAGCAGCGGCTGTGGGAGCACATCAGCCAGATCGGGGGAAAACATCATCCAGAGAGGAAGCAGAGCAATCTCCTGAACAGATTATGCTAAGAAATGGCTCTGGAGTCAGTGCTCCAAGGCTGGGAGAGCAGGAACAGCGCAGACACAATTGTGGGGAAAAACAAACGGAAACCTCCAAAGGATGGGAAAGCTCGATCTTCGTCACGAAGCACCCCGCAACGATGTGATTTATAGGCAGCAAATTCGGAGTGCCCGAGCTCGGATCAAAGGGACACACCAGCGTTAATCTCTGCCTGCGCGTAGGGAAAAGGTCACAGCTAAGGGCAGCCCNAGTTCCAAGATCAGGGCGTGCCATTTTTTTTTTTTTAATCCCTTTTTTTTTTCCTCCTTTTTTTTTTTTTTTTTTTTTTTTTTTCCTTTTTCACACCAAGTGGAAGACCAGAGCGCGTCTTTGGGAATTCAGCACATAATGACCCCTCGCCCCGTGGACGCGGCGGGCCGGCAGCACACTGAGCCCGGGCTCC
>VXAB01008346.1:78817-101913 GCA_013399175.1 Odontophorus gujanensis | reverse complement strand
GGGCGGCGGGACGCCGATGTTGGGGGGGGTGAAGCCGCTGGGGATCGCCTCGAGGCGGTCGTGAGCTCCCGTCTGCCGAGGGCTGGGGGCAGAGGGTGGGTAGTTGTGATGAGGTTCGTGAGTGTGTGGCTTCGCTGAAAGCCGTCCCTTGGAATCGATAATTTGATGAACGCAGAGCGTTGAGGTCTTAAAAGTCCTCCTTTTCAGGCTTTACGAAGTGATAACCGCACGCTGGTAACTTCCGAGGTGTTCTGTTAGCGTTTAAGGGAGACGCTCGAGCCGACGGAAAAGTCTGATCCCATAGGAGACTCCTGTCCCAAGCTTGTCCCACCAATAAGCCTTCTCACGTTTCTTTTTTCAGGCTGGCTGGAAGGAAAACCATGCGACATTCATGAATGAACTGAAAAACCTTCAGGCTGAAGGACTTACGACTCTTGGCCAGTCCCTAAGAACAGCTTTTGATTTATTAAACTTAAATAGATTAGTAACTGGCATAGACAACTATGGGCAGGTAGGTTGACTGGTAATAGGTGGAAAAATCATAAAACACAAACTTCCCACAGGCACCAGTTAACCAGTGGCCCAAACTGGTGTCTTCATGAGGTACTCAATACAGAGGCTTCATCAAAAGCAAGCAGAACTTGGCCAATCTGAAAAAGTTTAGATACTAACTACAATTCTGTACCCAACTATTATTTCCTATTTTTATCATTACTCTGTTTTTTAAACTATGATGTACTCTCCAAGTTGACCTTCTCAGTTAAACTTTGTAATTTTTTTTTTTGGTGGAAAATTCCAGAACCTTGACTGATCAGCCTTGTGAGGTCTTGAAAACTTTGGTTTCTACATACAGTGCTGTATGATCAGTTAAAGTACAATTTGGAAGATGAGCTCTTTTTCTGGCAGTGACAAAGCACCTAAAGTACTAAGCTGAGCACATCTTTTTCATATCTTTTCTTTCCAGTGAGTTTACTGCAACTTTTCTGAGAATACCTTTATTTTCATATTTCTGTTTGTTTATATCAGAGCCTTAAGAAGCCCTGCTTTTCAAATACTGGCACTGCAGCTGTGCCTTTAAAGCAAGACTGCTTCTGTGAAGGGCCAGTGTTCCCTTGCTCAGGAGTATGACTTGCTACAAGTCAGTAACTCTGGGTTAAATGTGCACTTTAAGAAGCATACCCAGTTCTTTCTGTCAGTGAATCAAACCCTGGATTTCTTTTGCATAGAAGATGTTACTAGTACTGGGCAAAGTATATCCTGTATTTTTCATGTGAGACCTACTAACGTGCATCTCCCCTTTTCATTTGTTGTTCTCATGTAATGCTTCATCTGCTCTTTGAGGATTAGTTACTGCTCTTGGTATTTAACATGTGAATGTGGCTGTGAAAATACGTCCCCTTTCTCTCCCTCCCTTCTCCAGTCTGAGTGCAGTTTATGATAACAGGCCATGTTTGTTTGGGAAGGAATCTCTCTCTCATGCTGCACTGTATGGCTTTGCCACTAGGTGACTAAGTGAGCCTAAACATTTTTAAAATGCCAGTTTGGTGATGAAACTCAAGAAAAAAAAAGTGCTATTTCCACACATGGCTATATTTTTTTTGTCTATTACCATCTGCTGTCCTCCTCTTTGTGCTAATCCTTCCCATTTTCTGCCATTTTTCTTAGATACATTAGCAATGTGGAGCTTTTTGGAACATCTACCATAGTAGACACGTACATGACATAAGTGCTCTTTACCATTGCTATTGATAATGAAGAAATAATGAAACCCGTGTCAGATAATTTGCACTGAGTGAACCAGCTACGCTCAAGTACTCAGTCAAGTGGGTGACTGAGTGGTCATGATTATATTGTCTAGTTAGTAGTTCTCATTATTGCAGGTTGTTGCTCTTTTGTCTGTGGAGCAGTAGCTTTGTGTAGTCTGTTTTCATTGGAGGTCTTTCTATGTCCTTGAACCCACTGTGGTTAGGCACACTGTTCGCTCTGTTCCATGCATGGAACGGGTTGTTGAAGAGGTGTCCAGAACCACAGTCGAGTGACTGAGTAGAACTTCAACTTCTTTTAGCATCTGCAGAAATAGATGGATATAGTACAAGTGCCAGATCATCTGCTGCTGAAGTGTCTGGTTCCCATTCTGGCTCTACTAATCAGAGTAGCAGGTTTTGATAAATTCTGTAGCTCTTAGCTGATCTGTTGGCACTCACAGAGTAAGGTAGAGGCCAGTTCACTTGCCTCAGATTCGCATTTGTAATTGAGCAGTAGGCCATATTATCCATCAAAGTTCTTATTGTTGAAGTCTACTACCTAAATGGCCTAAGATAAATCTGTGTCTGAATGTACATGGTGAGAGAAGCTTAAAAAGTCAGGATAATAAAAATCACCAGAATACTCAGTGACATTTGAAATATTTTTAACTCAGGTTCACTTATTTCTTTGTCAATTGAAAATATTGACATCATAGAATATTTCACTTAAGTAGAGTAAAGTGTTTGGAGAGTGATTATCTTAGAGCGGAGGAACAGATAATTTTACAGAAATGCAACATTTAGATTATTTTAGGTGTGGTGCTACTCAAAGTAATAAGTCTCAACATTAATTGAGCTTTTCTCTGAAAGAAATAACATCTTTTTACTAACATACTGGGTTTTTGGTTGTGTGGACAAGCCTCTAAGATATTAGTGAAGATCCATTTGTTTCACATGTGAGTTGTAAAACAGATCCTTATACATAAAAATGACAAGGCACATTATGAACGCAATGGGGTTATTTGGTTAAGTCATCCAGCAGCATGATGTCTTGTCTCCCTGCTAACTTTGAACTGTTTGTTTAAATGGCAGTGTGACTCACTATGTTTGATTTCTTTCTAAGTAGACCAGAGTTCTCCATCAGCTGACTTCCTGATCAAGAGTGATGACTGGTCATTCTGAAATTGAGGAAAATCTCCTTCTTCGTATTTTCTTGGAAAATTAATGTTTATAGTTTAATGAGTATTTACCATTATTACTTCTTCAGTAAATAAGCACTGACTCAAGTTGCTCACGATGATTGAGTGTACAGCTACATTAGCTGATAATAGTGTCTCATGTTCAGATCTTGAAGGGATACAGTCAGCATAATTATCAGGAATCTGGAAGTTATCTTTAAAAGCTGTTTCTGATATCGTGCTATAGTATGCTTTTATAAGCCCTTTGTCTTACCTAGGGTATTTTTAGATCAAATTTTTGAAGGCTTCTGTAAACAGCACACACACACAAAGATATACGAGGAGTCAGTAAAACAGACAAAAGGAAAGTAATTTGATATTCTTAACAGTCAGCTTATTAGGAGTTTGAAAGTATGTATTTTCAAGTGAGTATTTCCTTTAATTTTTGCAGCACTTCCAGAACGATCAACTGTTTTATATTGCTTGAGTCCAGTAATAATTTCTTGCATATACTATGTTTTGTCCTGATTATAATAGCGAAAGAATGAACTTTCAAATAAGGTGTCAGCTTTTTGCTAAAAATAATGATCCTGCTCAGCTCCTCCATTGTTACAGAAAGCTTAGGAAGAGTTCAGAGGATTTTGATATATTTAGGAAGAAAGCAATTTAAACACATGTAGTTCAGTAGGTTTACTGTCATATCACACAAAACATAGTACTTTGTTAGCCTGGTTTTAGCTAATTGTGTTCCCTTTACCATCTTTTCCCCAGCTGAGTTTTCCAGTTGTTTTGGATAGTCAAATACCAAACCTATTACTAGCAGATATTCCATCCTTTTGGAATACACTCCTAAATCTTACTGCTATGACTTGTTCAGCAGTACAAGTTATAAGTTCAGCAGTATAGTTACAATTTAACTGGGTATTTTTCAGTGAAACAAACAAATGCAGCTTGTTAAAGGTAATGGGAAGGTTAAATACTAATGATGTGTTTCTTCAATTCTTTCTGTGGAAACAGAAAACATGAATGTATCTATTATATAACAGCAAAATATAACAAGTGGCTGAATTGAACCAGCTATTTACTTCAGTTGTTTGCAGTTTATAGTGAAGTTTCTAAGAATGAGCTATAAAATTAAGGTAGGTAAAATGCATCACTGCTATTTTGAAACTTGCATGCGAAGGACCAACACAGTACTACTGAAAATGAACCTGTTGGATGTTTGAAATTGCTAAAGCTCTGGTTGTCTGAAACCTCACATTTCACTTCTATTATTTGCTTAATGAACTATTTTTTTCATTATTACATCAAATGAGGTTTGAGAAGATAAAATGCACTTAACGGATTTTCAAAGTCATTCTGTTGATATATTTTTTTCCTATTTTTTTATTTTTTTCTTTTTTCAGGATGAAATTTCATTTTAATATTGCTAGTTGAAACTTTTCAGTAGCAGAAGCTTTCAGTGAGCTTTTTATCTCATTAAATTAACTTACACATATCTTCAGCAATGTAATTATTGATATGGACAAGCTGGCTTAGAGATGGGTTCCACGTGTTAAATGTGATGCAACAGAAGCACATGCTAACATAGTTGTTTTGAAACAAAAAGGTCAACAATAATACTTCCAAGTAGACTTGAGACACACTTTTTTTTCATCTCACTGATGGGAAAGGTGCACTCCCTATTTAAAAAAATGAAAGTACATTTGTGGTGACTTTAACAGTTCACGCCCAGTTTTAGCAAGAGCTTTTTTTTTTTTTTACATAGTGTTTCAAATATACAGAAAAGTGAAACTAACTAACTAACTAAAATCCAAGTGGAAGTGAATTGTTTGTAGGTATTTTGAGAATTTAGAAGTATGGTAAGGATTAGAAACAACCATTTCTGATTTGGAAGTTGGAAGGTGCCCTGCATTCAATGGCTTTTTTAATTGAAAAAAAATTCCCGTAGCTTTCATTCGTACAATGCATCAACATCAAACAGTCTAACCTTAGGTTATTTGCTACTCTGCATTTCTCCAAGTGTATGATTAGGCCTGTTTGTAGTTAGGGTAGCACTAGTGCTGATGTGTTTGCACAGACAAGCTTAGAGTTGGTCTTTTGAGATGTGTTTGGCCATAATCGCTTAAACAAGATTATGTTCCAAGTACATGCAGATAGCATGCTTAGGTGATCAATTCTGATTGTGCTTGTAGGTGCACTTCATCTTTCAAGTCACATGTTGTGGACTGTCTCCTTATTTGTTGCACATTTTTGCCTAAAATATGCTGAGCTTAAAAAAAGAGCATGAAGACACCCACATGAAATACTGTCCCTGGTATTTACATATGCTATGCTTTTGCAGTGACATGTTCTGTTGAGTAGTTTTATTTGCTGATTATTTTTTGAGGATTGTTACTGGAATTCCTTGCTTCCAAAAGTCAAAATCCATCAAATATGCCTTTTGTCTTGGCGTTTTGGGGTCATAAACACTGCACTGGAATGGCCTGTGTTGAATCTGCATCCAAATTTGGAACCAAAGTTTAGATTAGCATTTCCTGCTTTGTCATGCTTGCATGGTTACACAGCACTTTGCTTTTCATGTTGATAGAGGCAGAGCTTTACACTTGATGGAGATCTCCCATTCTCTTTCACCTTTCCCAACAAAAATAAAGGGGAGAATTTCACACAACAGAAAACAACATCGCAAACTTAAGTATAATATTGGCAAAAGTACCTAAGAAAGAAAATAGATGACTGTGAATTATCCTATAGAGTAGAAATGGCCTTAGTGTAAATGTAAATGTCTGTTATGTTGAAGCTGTAACTGTGTGAAATGCTGGTGAAAATCAGTCTTTCTGACCTCCTATGTGATGAAGTTAAGCACAGTTTCTTAATTTACACTATTTAGGTTGTAATTTACAAGCCTGCCATCTAGTCCACTCTTAATATGATTCTAATTTGTATGTGGTTTTGTTGTATCTTCTAGTGAGCACTACAGCACCTTTTTCCACTTGCCAGGTGGAACCACATTCTTTTCAGCCTTCTCAGACTAACAAAATTTGCTGAATCTCAAGAGTAATAATCACATCAGACTTAGATTTTCTTAAAATCTCTCATCTAGTTCTAATACAATACGTTTTTAAGGAAGAATTAAAAGTTGAAGCAAGCTTACACAAAATACTGGTTAAAATGATCTCCTCCATCTCTTTCATTAGCAGGAAGATACTTATGTTCTGAATGTCAAATGTGCTCTGGCCACTTTGATTCTTTAAGTGCTTGATATTTCAATAAATTGTATTTGGAAGGGTCAGTGCCGTAACGTGTCAGCAGTGACTTTGATTTTTAGGGATCAGGTGGGGGCAGGCTGCCAGCACTTCAGCAGCTGCTATAGGTGTCTGTCTCAGACTGATACTTGGCCTCCCTTGCAAGTCAGCAGAGAACAGTTTAGAGTTCCAATATTGTATCTCTTACCTTTTTATCCTGAACCTGGTATCTGCCACAGTTCATCATAGACCCCCTGGGTATGCTACCTTTCTTATTTAGCTGCTTAAAGGCATGTGTCTTCTCATTGAAGTTTACTTGTCTTTATAAAATATTTGTGCTTCATTGGAGCCAGCTGTCAGGGATGGGAATTAAGTACACATAGGTACAAAGCCAGACATTGGTCATTTTATAAGGCACGAAGTACTTTTTTACCCAGTATCTATCACTGTATCCTCATTAAGTTTTTGTGTTTTCTTACTGAGTAGTTGGACAACCCATACCTCTGAAGTCTGCAGGGAAGAGCTGTTATTTGTTACGTGTCTGACTTTATTTGACTGAGGCTCAGTTGGAATTAATTGTGTTGCTTGGGAGCCCTGTTTGCAGTTGCTTTTTTTTGTCTCCTTTTTGTAGTGTATTTGTGCTTGTAACAGCACAATGAGTTTTTTGGTTCACAGAATATTTCCATATTGCATCTACCAGTTGGAGAACGGATTAATGTTTGCACTTGATGTTGTGATTTTTAACATCATACTGTGTGGCCCTTTAATCAAGATGTTTTCAGCTGTTGTTTGTGCAACAGATTGGAATTTCATAAAATTTGTGAGCATTAGCATCTGGTTAATACAGAACTCCATCAAGTATGCTGTTTGTATTGCGTGATTGTGGTGCTAGTTTTCATTGTCCTAAGTGTATACCAGTCTCATTACAAGAAAAGCTATGACATCAGATAGGAAATAGCTTATGTGTGTTTATGAAGTATTTTCTATGTGTCAGTGTGTTGGTACTAGTCTAATTCCAAATATTGACAGCAAATAGAATTTCAGGTGTTTATTATTGCCTGTATACTTTACCTTAAAAGTTAAGAAAGGATACGTGCAATCCTGGTAGTGTAAAGCTGATCCCTAATGAACTAGATTTCTCATAAACATATGGGCAATTTCAATCTTAAATGAGAACTTGGGAATGTTATCTAAGCACCTGTTGTTTTTATTCTAGAGATAGTGCCTCTGCCTCAGTTAATTGATTTGCCCTAGCTTGCATAAATCTGCTGTCCACTGTAGATTTAAGCCTGCATTTTTCCAGGGTTAGTACCTACAGCTGAATTAAAATAGGTAATATTTATATTATAGTATGTATGCATACATAAATAAAGAATACAGGGTATTTTAAGATGGCAACTTAACTTTAGTCTGGGAACATGAATGAGTACGACTAAGGAACTGAATCAATAAGGCTTGCTATTTGAATGAGAGAACAAGGTTTTGTCAAAAAAAACCTGGCAGCATCAATGACTGGATAACTGGAATAGCAGATATGTATTGGTGAAGTCTAGTGTTGTTCCATGACTTTAAGCTAAGGGATGTTATACAAAACTGATCTAGGAGGAGCAGATTAGTTCTCTAGTAGGCAGTTCTGACAGTTATTCAATGACATAAATATTGAAAGTCATGCTTAGTGTCCAGTTGTTGACTCATCCAGTAAACTTTTGCCTGAATAATCGTATTTGGTGTCTGTCCAGTGTCCACTCCCATTCCCTTTAATTCATGGATTTTTTCAATCAGTATGCTAACCGCTCCTGCTTGTGGAAAGCAGGGTGTTAATCTGATTTCATCCAGTAACAGTGCTTGAGGATAAATGATCTGAATATACTGTGCATTTTTTCAATGTCTCCTTGAGACAAAAAACTACATTGGACAAATCCAGAATATTTGTCACTAGAATCAATTTAAGGTGCTGACATTGTTGCTCTAGTTAGAAGATAGCCATTTCTCATATTCTGCATTCATCTTTCCTTCCCAAATACCCCACCCTGAGACTTCAAACCCCAGAACAGTCACTTCATTTTAAGCATTGTTGTAAGACTGCTGAAGTGGCACCCATCCTAGCTCTCTGCTCCACTCCTGGACTTCTGGACTCTGATAATTATGCTGAACTTGATGCAACTGTGACTTCATGTAGTAAATGAAACTAAACTGGTGATTGATTCAGATACGTAAATAAGCTGAACTGTGAACTAAAGTGTTTTGGAATCAATTTTTTAACAACCTGGTTGTTCTTGCTGTAGTGGTGATAAACTCCAGGAGGGAATCATTGGGAAGTGTTGAGGCAGCAGTCCTTCAGCAGAATCATCCTATATTCATGTGGCAATACTCCACCTTTAGTCAGCTTGTCTTTAACTTGAGTTGAAAACCTACCAAAAGGTAGAGAGAATTTTGTGTATATCTCTTTGGCTTTTCTACTTCAGTTACTTGATGTTTCCCTGCTCAGTAGGCTGTTAGTCATGAAATTTGTTACTCCAGTACATGGAGGACAGAGGCCTGTCCTAGCACTGTGAATTCCACTGTCTGAGCCAGGGCTAGCTATGTAAAGTCACTGCTGTGAAGCAGAAAGACTGCAGTAATTAGGGACTTGATCCAAAGCCTGACAAGGTCAATTATTTTTGGAATAAAATAAATATTTTTAGAAAATACGACCAAAATGATCTTCAAACCCAGATTTTTTGGGGTTGGCTTTAAAGGTCGAGTCATACTTGGCATGGACAGTTATATCAGCTGTTTTTTTTTTTTTTTTTTTAAATAAAAGCTCAAATATAGGCTGTTCCTTAGCAGCTAGCATTTACTGTATTTAGCCAAATAATTTCGGAAACAACAAGAATTTGTTGACTGATTGATCCAACTTCAGTGTGATTCCAGTAGTAATTCATTTATGGATCTATGACTGATAAGGTGCATCTTTAAGAGTTTCCATTACCTTAAAAATAAGATGCAAGTTATACTCACAGTTGTTCTCTTGCTTGTGTATTTCAATTTCATGCAGAATTAGTTCTTTCATTTGGGGGATTTTCATAAATCTGCTAGTTTGATGCTAACATGTTTAAAATATTGTAGCTTTTCTTTTTGTTGTTCTCAGTTTTGTTACTGTTCCTCACTATTGCTTGTTTTTTTTGTTTTTGACTGTATATGAAGAACATAATATAGTTCTTGTTTTTTTGAGAATGTCATGTTAAATTACCTGTCATAAATTGTGAAAGATTCAAGGACTTAGTTGTTTCTGAAACTTATCAAGGACCTAATCTAAATTGGAGCACTTACAAGTTAATCAAGAAGTTATCACTTACATAATAAATTATTTAGAACTCAATTAAATTTATTCTTAGATAAAAGAAACAGGACAAACTTTCATAATAAATTGGTGTTTTTGAGACTGATTTACAAATGTTTGGAAGTATGTGATTTATGAACTTAGAATCAGTGAATCTTGGGATTTGTGGTCTGCTGTCCTAGTAAATCCTACTGTATATTCATTATTTTTGTATTATTTAGTACCAAGTCTATAAAAATGCTTCCTTGACAAATCTCCCTTCTGTTTTCATGTGTGCACTACTTGTCATGGAGGCTTTATATTCCAGAATAATTATCTTTTACATGGAATCTCCTTCTTAGACTAGTTTCAGTTGGTTTTCTGATGTTTCTTGCTGTTAATCTTGGTTTTGTTCTTAAGACAAACTTTTTGAGTAGCATTCCAAAATGATTGAATGTGCATAATTAAGTAGTCTTGTATGTGTTAGTCTTCACTAGATTTGGTGCTAGACTTGGGAACTCAGGATCTACAAAGTTAGGATCATTGTAAAAATGATTTTTACACTTTGTGCAGAATAATTTCATTGTGCTTTTCAAGATGGATGTGCAAAGCAGTTATTGCTTATAGGACCCAGACTTGCAGGAAGTGCAGACAAAACAAGCAGAGTGCTTGTATTTAAATATATATCATATATTAAATGTTTGTGATTTTTTTTTGACAGTTTGGTAGCTCATTTCAGTAATTCAGTAGTTTTATCCCTGTAATGTATTTAAGTAATATCTAATTGGATCTCTTGAGTTTCACTGTAGGGCTTCCGGGCTGGGCAGAAAAGATATAAGAATATATTTGCAACTTCAATATTATTTTAGGATACATTCAGGAATACTCTGCGATTTACCCTTACATCCCATATATATTTTACTAAATACCTTAAATGTCCTTTTCTCAAGTGGAATTGTGTAACCTATTTAAGAATGCTCCCTTCATACCTATATTCTGCAGCTGCTGTGGTAATAAGTGTAATTTCTGGCCTGGCTTAGGAAAAGGTTACACTTGTTTAAAAAATGTCTTGCTAATTGCTTTGTTTAACCTGCAACTCCTTTGTTTTCCAGCTACCTGAAATGCAGAAGACTTTAGTTGCACCACAGAATCGATGTCCTGCATTTGTGAGGGTCATTTAATTTACTGTCAGTCTGTAGTGCCAGAGATGAAGCAAAACCTGTACAACTACCTTTTAATCCTTTGCAAGCATTCCAGATAAGAGACTGGTTATTGCATGCCTTGGACATTGGAAGAGTAACTCTTAGCTAATTGTAGCATAGCCAAAGAAGAGTTGTCTAGAAAGTGAAAAATTATTTTGCCTATAATGTCTTTCCTGTAGAGTTTATAGAGAAGGATAGCTGTATGTTGCTGAATTCAGGTTTTGAAATCACATCACAGTGGAAAGATCTGTGGTATCCATTCTTACTGTAAAATCATTGGCATCAATATAGTGACTTTCAGTGTGTGAATGAGCGGAGGACATGAGAATAAAAGTGGGTGAATATTGTGACTGAGGCTGGGCAATAGAATAAGGGTAATTGACATCCAAAAACAAACAAACAAAAGTAACAGGGTTCATGAAGTGTACTGTCTTTGGTGTTAGAAACTAGGAGCTAACAGGTAAAAACATTTTAAGAGGCCAGGTTCCAGTATGTGACTGCATTCTTATCTCTGTTTGTACCATCGTGCAGCCTTTTCTGAGGTATGTGCAGTCACAGAGGAGAAAAGTGTTTACCTGTTGCTATGTATTTTGAGATAGTATTCATACAGAACATGCCTCTGATGCATCTCCTTGTTCCTGAATCGCCTCTTATAAGGACAAGTTTTAGAAACTTGTGCCCCCTCTGCTGGCTGGCTTTCTAATTGCAGAGTGAAAATGCAGGGTAACTTAGGTGAGGTACTTACTCTCTAGTAGGTTATTTTGGCCAAACATCAATTTATGAATAAGCCACTATATGGGAGTGAAAGTGCAATGAAAACCACGATAGTCCTATCGTGTGGGAATTGGGAGTGGTGTTGGAAGTTGTTGTTTTCTTCATTGTGTGTGTTTATCATGGGCTCAGTCAAAAGTTCTTTGGCAAACCTCATTCTTTTCCATATCCCTCTGTCAGGCATATTGGTATTTTTAGCTACCATATGTACACACTCTGTAAAAACTTGTTGAATTTTTTTGTTTATGGTGGAGATTGTTGTCTTGTAACTGTTGAGGACTACATTGAGTTTCTAAAACCTACTACTATTAATTATGTTTCTGATTCGCTTCAGGATGTGGAACTTTTTTTTTTTGGGGGGGGAGGGTGGAGGGAGGAGATGTATTGTGTCTCTTAAATGACCTTCAAGGATCTGATTATTTCACCTTTGTTCTTCCTGAAACATGTACTTAAGGGTGAAGTAGTATTCCCGGCTGCCTAGCTTCAGGGGAAGGTAGACCATAAGTCCTCCCATTTTGGATACTGTAGGGATGGGAAGGATTTGGATGTTTGAATAGAAAATGTGTGTCCGTACTGCAGGTGCTTATGCAGGCTATGAAACTAGAATTAATAGTAAGAATTCTCCCTCTGCTTTGTATCCCTTTTGGAAAAATACTGGGCACTTTTTATCAGGTGGCAGTGGAATTTCTGCATTCCATAATTTCGTAAGATTCCAGTCTGTTGTTGATTTATTGTCTGTCTTTGCCATTAATTGGATATCAATGGAGACTTCATAAGTCTTTGAGCCTCTTATGTCCTTTGTACGATTTGGAATTAATTTAGCTTTCACGAAACTTTGAAGGCTTCTGAAAGTGTTCTTAATTCAAGTGCTGTACAGATATGTTATTCTAGTAGTAACAGTGTTGCTGCTCCTATTGCAAAGCTACGTTGTCTACTGAATGATTAACAGTGTCAAGAGTATATCAAAATCTTGCAGGTAGTGAAACAAATGACTTAGCAACTTTGTGCATGAAACCTGGCTTGTCAGAGATCTTAATCCTACGTATTAAAGCAGAAAAAACTTCAATTTAAAGCAGTGTTGCTCCTTATCAAATAGTAAGGAAAAATTTACTAGTCTACTGAACCAGAATGCTCATTCTTGAGTACTGTAGTATGTATGTATATATGTGTAGTTGTAGTGTGACTACATTCATTTGAAAGAATCTTAAAGGCAAACTAAAGTAGTTTCAATGAACAGTTCTGTTACCACCTTTGAATTCACTTAAATTTTAGTATGGTGCCTGAGTGTTCAGCTGTGTTTGGGACTTAGGAAACAATTGTGTAATGTATAAAATAGAAGTGAATTTGTTGTCCTGCATGACTGTATTGACTGATTCTTCAGAGATTACAGAAGATAGTGAATGCTGATAAAATGTAAGAAGGAAATTGAACAAGATGCTGCTGTTCTTTTATGGCTGTCAGTGCAGAGCAGCTGTTAAATACCTGCTTCACTAATAATCTTCTGCCTTGAGCAATGAAAAGTCTCCAATAAATACAATGTTCATGTTGTAGACACTTTAAATTATGCTAAAGCATAATTGATATTGCAAGATAAAAAAAAAAAAAAAAAAAAAAAAAAAAAAAAGAAAAAAAGGAAAAAAGAAACAAAAAAACCATGATAGCTAGGAGAATTTATTTTGCTGAAATCCAAGCTCAGCATTTTGGTATTTAAGTTTTTACCAGTGTAGGAGGTACAGATCTTCCAGTGTTATTACTGATAATTCTACCATAATTCTGTTTTCTTTAGATTTCATTTTAAGCAATTATTTTTGAACTGTGATTCTTCACAGTTGCTCATTGTCATTTATGAGAATTTTGAGCTTTTAAACTCTGGAGATAAAAACAAACAAACAAAAAAAGGATTGAACTGCAAAATGTACTCTCGTATTTCCTGATCTCAGTACTGAATTCTGTTTACTGACACTTGGGGCTGTTATTTTTGAAAATAAGAAGAGTTTACTGCAAAAAATGTGCAGTGGCTGAGCAATGGGGCTTTCATTCTTCTGTTAAACTCCATGAATGAATTAAATGAATGCATACTTTTTATGCACTTGATCATGATCTGAAAATTAGTGTGAGAAGAATTTTCCATGAGAACTCCCTTTCTAATGATCACTGCTACGTTCTTTTGAAATTAGTCTCTTCCATTCAGTTTGTGGTTTTTCAACTTCTGCCCTCTGGAATTTACATGCTCCTTTCTGAGACACTAATCTTGTATTTTTAGTAGTTGTTCCTTGTTGGTTTGTCATTTTTAATCTCTGACTCGGTGTTTTTTGTCATGTTTCTAGATCAGCTATTTCTTAAATTTTTCAACGTTTCTGACGTTGAAATGGATATTTAAATATATGCATGATGATAGCGCAGTAAGTTAATATTTACTTAAGACTTATAGTATGTAAAATACTGCATATTTACTCAACTGCAGCTCACCATAATTCTAGAACTGATTTAGCTGTACAACTTGGAGAAGAAAAAAATCCGTGTGCGTATTAATCATACTGAAAATGGTTGCTAAACTTATTTATGAAATTGAATCTTTGGTCCTCACAGTCTTAACTAGACAATTGGACTTGATAGTTTCATCAATTTCTGGCTCAATACAAGGCTCCTTTTAAAGATGCTACACAAGCTAGGGTGAGCTGGCTGTGTCTCTTGCTGTGACTTGTGAGTACTGAGAGGTGAGAAGCTCTGTGGGGTTCACAGCTCTTTTTTGGTTTTGTATTATTTGAGCACAGAACTACTTTGTGTGGAGAAATAACATCTAATGTAACTGGAGTTGCTTTGTGGTTTGGAACAAGCAATCTTGATCAGCTGTTGAAAAGTATGCATTTTGCATAACAGAAGTTTGTTTTTTAGGGCATTGGATTTCTTGCTTATCCAATTTTAGCCTAGTGATTTATACTTGTTTTAAGATTTTCTTCTAAAACATTTATTGTCTTATTGGTGTATATCTCTTGAAAATGCAGAGCACACCTCTTGTAGCACTTTATGGTACTTGGTGGTTAAATAGGTCAGCTTCTAAAACCCGAGGTGCTGGTTGCTTGGTATGCTTTTCCACCACTGCTAGGAGCCTTCGTAAGGAAGACTGTATTCAGAGAAGTTTGCAGTCAGTTGACTCAACTAGTTGAGTTAAAAAGGGGTACCAAACAAGCAAATTGATCTGCGTGATACAACTAGCTATAACATACATACTGACTGTATGGGAGCTAGTTGCCACTGAATTTTCAGATGGAAAAATACTTAGCTTTTCCAGGATACTTATCTATAAACAAACCTCCATTTTTATCTTACTAAAATAAGAGCTTAAAACACCTATTTAATGTAACCTCAGCAAATTGAGACTCAAATTACCACAGTTTAAATGTAACTGTTGAGTTTATAGACTCTGAAATGTTTATACGCTGACAATAGTTATAATTTATCTGAAAACAGAACACAGGAACAGAAACATCTTTGCTTCTATGCTTGTTGGAATAAGCCTATATAATGCTTAAGTAGTGCATGAGGCTCTTCTTTTCAAAGTTACTGATACTGAAACAGAGTTGAGAAATAGGAAACACTGAGTTCTTTGGACTTCGTTATAGAAATGCTAGATATTTTCAAGAACATATTTCTAAGATGGGGAAATTTAGTATTTTGTTGTAATAGTATATTTCAAAACAAAAGGTAATTGAAAATTATTAGTTTGAAATAAAGTTCTAAAACGTTAATTTACACACTGCTTTTCTTTTTTTTAAAAAAAGTTGTAAATATCTTTAGGAATTTCATTTTGCCAAACTTAGAACATCTCAGTTTTGACAGCTTATAAATAAGAGGTTGTTCTTAGGAATGCCTGACAATACCAGCTTTGTATGCCTTCATGTGGCTAAGTGAGGAATATGGCTGGAGGAATTGGTGAGCTTTAAGAATTAAAGACTTAGACATCTTTGATCAAAAACAGTAGGTATTTTAAGTGATTTTTTTTTCCCTTTGTATGTTCTAATTAAGTTTATGTTCCTCTAGATGAAATGTAGATCTACATGTTTCTAAATTGCATGGGGCTGTGAATTTAAGCGCAGCTAGGCAAACTCGTGTCTTTAATTCACTGGTGAACTGCATACTCTGACTTGATTTCATACATCTTTTCTCATAAGGATAATATAACTATTGATGAACTCAAGGTTATATGAGTAATTTCACATGTGAAAAGATTTCTAGGGGAAACTTTCGCGTAGTACTTATGTAGATGAAAGTACTCTGCAGCAGTGCATTGCTACTGTTTCCTAACCTCTATGTGGAAAAGAGTTACTTAGTCTTTGGGATTCGGGATTCTCAGATTAGTTGTTACATTGGGTATAAGCCTATGGTGCTCTTCTGGTTTAAAAAAAAAGTAAGAATTGTTTTGTAAGTAAGTTGTTACATTAGTTGCTTTCTAGGCAGTATTTTTGTATCTATTGAGTTATCTATTGTGAATCTCTGAAAGATTAAGGCTGAAGTCATTATGCAGACAATCTTCAGACTTTTTCTGGAGGAGGTGCAGGTTTTTTTTCTTACAATTTTGTAATTCTGGGATCCTAAATTTAAGGCTTAAATTTTGGATGGGTAAAATTGGGAAATTATAATTGGGGTGCATAAAGTGCTTAAGATAATGAGGAACTCTAGTTAATAGGTGTTGTCAGAGACTAAATTTTCCATAATTATATTTCAGATTTGTTGTGGTCTTATGTTTTTTGTTACTGGTGATCCACATCATGACATAATGTAGTGCCGGAATATTGACCTAGAAAAGTATAACCTATAATGTTCTAAATCTAAAATATTGTATTTTTATTTACTTTTTACAATCTTGTTGCTGAGCTAGGGTGAAAGTATTTTTTAATATTTAATATTCATGAGAAATATTCTTTTCCTCTAGTTAGAAACCCTTTTTCAAATACTATTCTCGTGCAACATCATTAGCTTCCTGCTGATATTTTGTAGTTGTGGTGAAGCACTCACTAGTTGGCAGAGTAGCATAACTGTTCTTTGTAGTTAAATTAAGCTAAAAATTCTTCAGTTACTTTCAATTAAAATCAATTGTATTCTAGGAATCTTTAAGTTCATGTAGCTATTTAAATTAGATTATGAACTAGCTTGTCTGTCATAGAGGAAATTGGTCTTCCCTGATTAATTTCTGGTTTTGCTTAGTTTTTGTATATAATGATGGTGTGCCTTTTCTAAAAGAAATTCTGATAATCTTCACTAAGCTTCATAAATTTCTGTTGGCCTGAGGTATTGCCCATCGTAAAGGTGTTGCTGCTTAAAAATGGACACCCCTTACCAAATGGGGTTCAAATTCAGTGATGTGATACTCCTGTTTGAAACACTCAGTATGTAAATTGTTGTTTATATATATGTAATGGTTTTAAAAGGTCTTTTTGTTCCGAGCTGTTAATTCTGTGTCCCCTATTTCAGTGTTAATTATCAGCATTCATGAGAGAGCTTGTTTATAAATGGAGTTAGGCTGTGGGTCTGGCTTTATTTTTGTTGTTTTCTGAAGAAAAATGAGGCGTCAAGCGTGGACATAGAGGATAGGACCCCCTAAACAAAAGCTTGTGCTGGCCCTTAGTCCATTCTTTCTTTAACCCTAGCTAGGGCATATTGTACTAACTTTTCTTGGAGTTGACCCATCTATGGAGTAATTTAGGATCCAGAAGGGCCTGAATACTCCTAGGGTACGGACAGTAGGAAAAAAAAGAAAGCACCAATGGCAAACCAGACTTATTTTTGTTATGAATAAATTAGTTGAATGTCTTGGTTGGATCACAGAATGTCTTAGCTTGTATGTTTGCATCTTAAATAATTCATTATAGAAGGTTTTTTTTTTTTGAAGTACTTTTTGTGGAGTGTTCTTGCATGCATGATTGAACTCCTTGGGTAAAAAAAATGTAGCTAGTACTATTTATTTCAAAATTTTCCTTAATATGTAGTACACTTGTTAATGCTAGAATCACAATCACAAGGTGCTGTGAAAATGCTTTAGTTGGTCACGCAGTAATTAAATTCAAGCATAAAATCAGCTCTGCAACAGGTGAAACAGGGCATATTTCTGATTTGGAGAGGAAGTTGCTACTATATATATCTGTAAAGTTGTCTAAATGCTGCTGTACATGTTATTCTTCAAGCTCTCTATTAATCATTTTTTTTGCCATATTTTGTATGTATTATCTGCGTAGAGATGTTACCTACCTTTCCATGGCCAAACTGGAAAAAGACTGAGAAACCCACAGAACCATACATGAGACTGAACACTTGCTATTTTGTCAGTGACTGCTTAATGAATGAACTGAAACTGATGAGTTTCTTGCATCACTTTAAATGAAGTTACTTTTTTTTTTTCTTAGGGAAGAAACCCATTTTTTCTGGAGCCAGCAATAATTATAACAGTTACTGATGGAAGTAAATTAACTACTACAAGTGGAATACAGGAAGAGGTAAGATTTGACCTCTGTTTGCAGTGTACTAAACACAGTTGAATATTGCTTTGAGGAGAAACTTAGGATCCTACTATAAGGTACATTCATGAATAGCTTAAACTTATATGTTTTTTCCTTTATCTTGAAGTAATTTTATACAATAGTACTGCCAAAATCTAAATCACTCTTTTTTTCTTATCACGTGTGACAGAAGCATGTAGTGCAACTTTGATCTGTTTAGTAGACTCAGTTCACTATTTCTGTCAAGCGAGTTCATTTTAAATATGTTAGTGGAAGAAATTGATTTCTTTTTAAACATGTATGTCTTTAACTGGTCTAAATGTAAATGATTTACATATAGATCCAAGCTAATGTAGCCATTTCCCAAAGAAAATGGTTGCTAGGCAGTATATGAAATGCACTGTTCACACTAGGCTCTTAAAGGGTTTATAATCTGATCAGTAATGTCCTTATAATTGAAAATAAGAGTCGAAGAAATATATTTCAAATTAAATCTGTAGTGCAGTTTTAAAAGCAATAGGCTTTAATATACTGGAGTTATCTGCTCAGTTATCTAGCAAACTCAAATTCAGTAAATGCTGAGGCACCAAACTCATTTAACTTAATGACTGCACTGAATTATTTCCTTAAAAAGATATAGAAAATCAATAAGGATGGGGTTTGTGTGACTGACTCAGTACCTGTTTCATGCAGTAGAGAAACAAAAATCTGAACTCAATCCCTTTTCAAGGATAACGTTAGTTTTCAAGTGTCTCTCTTGAAACTTAAGGGTAGTATTCAGACCCCTCCATGTATTACACCACATTTGGGTATACAGAATAACTTATCAGACATCACTATTAATTAGTTTCTTGAACTTCTACTCTGTTAATGCTCTTATTATATTACATTCTGATAGCAGTTACAGAAGTTCCTTGAATGGAAAGTGGTATTTGAGCATTTTTGTAACATGTTTGATGTAGAAGGAAGATACTTCAGTGTCTTGATAATTCTATATGGGCTGCTAACAAATAGACATAGCCAGTAACTGAAAAGGCATGCCTGGATCCAAGACATCAAGTAGGTTGTCTTTATAAAACTTCACTTTTATTGTGCTTTTTAACCTTCTAAGTTATAAAGTAGAGTAGCAACTTTGTGTTAGAGTGAACTAAAGAGAAGACAAGCTTTCTACAGTATTTAGTAGCACTCTTAACAGCAGAACACTGTGTTGTATTTTTGAAAGAGAAAATTGGTCAAATACTTAGTCATGTAAATCCTTCCTTGAAAATAAGCAACTTCTCTATCGAACAACAAAACTGTAAAATCTGGTACTGACATCCTGGAGCAGGGGTACATGAAGATGGTCAGTGGATAAAGCAAATGCCTGCTGGGTAGAGGTTGAGAATTGCATGTGTTCAGCATTTAGAAGAGAAGCCTAAGTGTGGGGGCTGCCTTACTGTTGCTTCTGTGAAGCCAATAGGAAAACTGCAAATGTCCATCTGAAAGAAAAAGTTACCTTCATTCTTACCAATGAAAGTGGCTTTATTACTGAGGGAATATTGTCACTTGTCCTAGTATAAGCTGTCAAACTCTATTTCAGAGCTGTGGCAAGTTCTTCAATTGTCCTTTCCCTCTGGAATTTAACACTTTGTCTCAGACTTAAGACTGAAATGGTGCAGTCTGTGCAACTCTCATCAATACCACCACCAATTAAAAGGACTTTGAGTCTTGATCCTTCTAACATGGACTTCTAATGAACAAGTGCTGAGATACTGATAAGTGCCTGCATCAGTTCTATGTTCAGCATATGTTCAGTATGTTGAGCAGATTCTTCATCTGATTCTTTTTTCCTCAGTTAAAACTTAAGGAACTGAGGAACTGTTAAGGAACTGTTTAAATACCATCATTAATTATAGATCTGATGTTTTAAATTCTTCTTGGAAGTGGCATTCACTTCTGTCATGGTCCATCAGATTTGGTCTTTGTCTTTTCCTGATCTTTCCTTTAGAAAGTGTGCAATTGCTTGAAAGGATTTCTTTTATTCCTTTTTATATTATAAAATGCAATAATGTAATGGCTGGTCAATCAAATGTCTTACTTCTCAAGTTCTGGAGCTTCTGGGATATCTCCCCATATCTTCCTTCTACATGGACTCCGTTTGAGTATGAAGCATTAAACTCCCATTTGCAAGTGTGAAACTGGGTTATTGACCCACTGATGTACTGATTCATGGTTATGCAAACAGAAAGCATCAGAAGTGTTCTTTGTCTTCTGTATATTACCATTCTTCTGATCTTCCTGCTATAGGAGACTCTTATGGGAGGCATCATAATGTTTGGACCCTTCATCCCAAAGTTGTTGGTGTTGTTAAATCAATCCTTTCCAGGATTTGTCTCAAATCCTGGCTATAACAACTGTAACAAGTGGCAAGATCCTCCTTACTTTCAGTAGTAATCAAGAACTGTAAATACTCAATTTTAAAAGTAGTTACTCTAACTCAAGTCTGGATTTCTAATCATCTGTGCAGTAAGTAGGTGACATATCCCTTTCGCTGCATGTTCCCATCCTTCTTCATCCAAGTTATTTCTCTTAGTGGTTTGATGGACTTTCAAAATTTCACACTGAGCCCCAGAGCTCTCGAGATGAGAATATTCTGCGACTATTAGCTGAGTGTGCACTTGCTTGTAGTTAATGTAGTTAGCATTTGAATGGCAAAATCAATCACATTATTGAGATGGTGTCTCTGTGATCCAAAATTATTTCCCATAGAAGAAGATTCTGTGTTTTTTTTGTCTGTTTTAACTGCAAATGATTGCACATAGGATAAAAATAATAGGAAAACAATACTGTCATTTCCTAGGAATCTAACGTAGAGATCTTGAAGGACTCCATCAGCTGGGCTTGAGTCTTGCTGTTCATCCTACTGCCCTCTAATGATGAAATACTACATATGCTTGGGATGTTAGATGTCTTCTTTTTATGGATGCAAGATAAGACTTCAGGAAAAAGCTGAGCCTTGTGTATGCTCCTACAAATAAGTCTTGGGGTAAAAGCAGATCTGTTTCCTAGTACTAAGTTATGAGGGCACTTGTGTGTGATTCAACATAGACAGTGTTGAAGATCATTGTTGGTAAACAACTTTTTCACTTGTTCATTCTATCTTTCTCTCAACAACCAGTATGAAAGATAAAACAGAGGAAAAGATGTGAAATGTATGGAGAAAGAATGCAAGTTGTAGGTTTCTAGGCCCATCTTATTTTCTGTGAGGTATGCAGTTGTTGCAGTGCTGCAGTAAATATTTGTTTGTTTGGGGTTTTTTTTTGTTTTAAAACAACGGCAACAAAACCCCTGAACAGTGCTGAGAGTGAGAATACAGAGTTGTTATCATCTGTGGAATATGAGGCCTGGTTTGAATCTACAACTTTTCTAGTAACATGGATGTTAAATTTAACTGAAATTAGACTGTAGGGAAGAGAATGAGGATGTATGATTTAATACTGATGGCTCTGCATGTGGTCTTAGATTTTAAAAACATTTCTGGTAGTAATTTGTGCATATTGCAATGGTCTGCTGCTGAGACCTGCTTTGTTTTTTGGGTTTGCTCACTATAACCAGCTGAACCAAAGGAGGATTTGTAGTTTGAGATGCACTGAACTCAGAATAGCACTGGGGCAGGGTCAGATAGGAACCTGGTAATGTGTGCTGCCTGGAGAAATACAGTGCTGCCAGGAAGGTATGTTTTACCAAGGAAATGTACTCTCCAGAACCACTAAATCTTACTCATCAGCTGGCTGAGATCTGTGTTGGAAAGTTTGTCAAGTCTTAAATAATAGTCCCAGTAGATGACAGTGCAGTGCTTACAGTTGAATCCTCTTACAGTTGGAGTTGGAGACTATTTATGAAGAACTATGAAGGCTATTCTTTTAGAAGTTCCCTTTGTTGAGCAGGTGTTGGGTTTCGTTTGCATAAAAAGGGGAAAGGCATGTATGAATCAGTAACAAACCACATACATAGCTGAGTGCCCTTTGAACAACTTACCATAAAGTATTTGGGGAAAATACTGCTATTCTGACATGCTGTCTGCTTGCAATAGCAAAAACAGACTCAGGAGGAATCCTCAGGTGCTCTGAGAAGGCAAAGTGTTCTAGTTCCTGCTGACATGTTAAGAGTGGCTTTGTCCCATTCGTACCTGGATTTGAGGTTGCATAAACTAATTATTTTTCAAAGATGAAGGTGTGTATTTTTCCTAATATGAGATGTTTGCAATTATGTAAGGAGAAATAGCTGATGTTTCTAATTTGGTAATTAAGTTTTATGTTTTCAGCTTAATCTTTAAAACAGCAGCAATAAAAATACAAACATTTTTCAACAACTTCTTGCAAACTCTTAACCAATCGCTATGAACTATAATATGGCTTTGGCGGACTTGCATCGAATTTTGAAACTTGATGCTAATATAGAGATGTAGGTTTGGAATTTTTTGAATGCTGTTAGAAGGAAAACATTTCAGTTTTATCCTAGCAGCTGTTCTTGGGTTTCTGTTCTTGAGTTTAACCCTTCCATGTGGTCAGGTAATTGAACTGTTAGTACTGCTTGAGCCATCGTTTTGGGGATTTTTTTCTACCATCATGGCTACTGTACTCTAATAAAACAAGGGTTTTGCTTTTACTGATGGTGGTAACATCTGCCAGGGATTTATCTCATTTTTCTGAAGCTTGTCATTACTTGTTGTAAACCTAGTTTATCTGTAGAGTTGAATATTTTTAAAACTTAATTTAAATCTTTTTGCACCACTAATCTGTGCATAAGGTAACTATATAAAGAGATGTGTAATCTGTGCATAAGGTAACTGTATATAAAGAGATGCGTCTTCTTAATGCCTTTTAAAGTATTGATTTCTTTTCTTGTTTGAGTTAACTAGTTATAAATCTAGAGGAGTTTGAGAGGTTCTGCTCTTTGGGGGACTTCAACTTCCCTGATATATGCTGGAAATATAATACGGCGTAGAGGAAGCAGTCCATGAGATTTCTAGAGTGTGTGGAAGATAGTTTCCTGACACAGTTGGTGCAAGAACCTACCAGGAGAGGTGCCCTGCTAGACCTGCTCTTCACTAACAGAGAAGGACTAGTAGGAGATGTGAAGGTTGGGGATTGTCTTGGTCAGAGTGACCATGAAATTGTG
>VXAB01008346.1:38750-77752 GCA_013399175.1 Odontophorus gujanensis | reverse complement strand
TGAGGAGCGGCTGAGGGAGCTGGGATTGTTTAGTCTGGAGAAAAGGAGGCTCAGAGGAGACCTTATTGCACTCTACCACTTCCTGAAGGGGGGTTGTGGTGAGGTGGGGGTCGGTCTCTTCTCCCAGATTACTAGTGACAGGACAAGAGGGAATGGCCACAAGTTGCACCGGGGAAGATTTAGATTGGATTTGAGGAAAAATGTTTTCTCTGAAAGAGTGGTCAGGCACTGGAATGGCCTGCCTAGGGAGGTGGTTGAGGCACCATCCCTAGCGCTGTTCAAGAAGCGTTTAGATGAGGTGCTAAGGGATTTAGTTTAGTAGCTTAGTGGGTAGGGATGGTGATAGGAGGATGGTTGGACTAGATGATCATGTAGGTCCTTTCCAACCTAATGTATCTATGAATCTATGCTGGTCTTTGCAGCTGTTGCTTGTTAATTAGTAATATTGCTGTATCACTACTGTATTGTGTTTAAAGTTGAGAACTTTTGATTTGCTACTGTTTCTTCTGGTACCTAAAGCAAAATGAAATGTCCCCATGTATTCTGTATTCCTGGGTGGTATCTTTTAATATTAGCAACTAAATATCATTTAGTTCTTCCCAGATAGAGGCAATACAATGCAATGGCAGACAGTTCTTCCTTGTATAGATAGCTGTAGCTATTGTTATTGATTATGTAAAAGTAAGAACATGCTTTACATTTCAGTATTGATTTCAACTCGTTTACTTAATGCACAGTGAAGGTCTAAGTATGATTGAGGGATATGCCCAACTTAGCTAAAATCACTGCTTTCTGATGCTATAACAGAAGCACTGCATTGATTTGCTTGATGGTATTTGCAGCAGATGATTGTGGTAGCTGAATTGTTTTGAGCAGCTATACCAAAGTTATGTTTTTTCTCTAGTAGACTTAAATTAAAAATACCTTTTCATTTGTCTGTGCCTTTTAACTTGAAGAATCCACAAGAAGACTGAGCTGACGATGGGCTTATTCTGCAGAAAATTAGTTCTTACTGATAAAATTCTGAAGAAAATATTCTGTTGATTCTTAAGTTAATATTCAGAAGGTGGTGGTTCCCACTGTAGTTCTCAAGTTTGTGCCTCATGTCCTTATGTTTCTTTGAGGTGCTGATTCAATTGCATTGTCTTTGTACAGTAACTAAAGAGAAACGTAAATAGCTGTGGAGAGTTTATAGTGTGTTTATAAGTGGTTATGGATTTGTCATCACAACTTCTTTTTTTTTTGTTGTTTGTTTTTGAAAGTAGCTGCTCACAGATTTAAATTCCTTTTTAGCTCCACTTACCTCTCAATTCCCCTCTGCCTGGAAGCGAGTTGACTAAGGAACCCTTTCGATGGGATCAGAGGTTGTTTGCTTTAGTTCTTCGTTTGCCTGGTGTTTCGTCACCAGAATCAGAGCAGGTGGCAGGGGTACCAGTGGATGACTCTGCAATCACACCCATGTGTGAAGTCACGGGAGGTAGGTGCCCTGGCTTCCTTTGACAGATCAGTGATTTTGAAAACAAACTGAACATAGCCTTGTTAATCAGATATGTGGGGTGGACTAAGTATTTGTAAACTCTTGTTGAAACTTGATTATAATAAATTTAATGACCCTGCATTAATGCTTCAGCTGTAACTTGGAAGAATTTGAATCTACTTTCCTAAGCAGTTTATTAGAAGAACTTTAATTTTTTCTAATTCATTTCAGTGTCATAATTAGAAGTTGTAGCAGCTGAGTCTGTAGTGTAGTTATGAAAAATTAGTCATACTTTAATCAAAGCAAGCCAAAAGGGTGGGAAATGTTTCAGATGTTTTTTTCTGAGAATACACAATGCAGTGCTGGATTTCTGCTATGCAAAATGCAGAGTAATTCTGCAAAATTGTTACTTTCCTTGCCGTCGTAACTCTTAGAAATTAAATTTGGGCATTAGCTTTACAATTTCTTTGTAAAAGGCTTTGATTACATCACATGCTAAAGTGTAACTATTCTCATGATGCATTGCAGCAGATTTGGTAGAAAGCAATCAGGAGGATGTTAAAAATATTCCAAAAGAATCTCCTTCCTGGCTAACGTAGGCTTGTGCTAAGGAGTGATTTGACTGAAGCTTTTATACAGTTGTGTAGATGTCTGTCACAAGGGGGAGCCCATTTTCCATGGATTCAACCAAGAATTTGAGTTAATGTCATTAAGGGACTAGAACCCAAACATTTCAGATAAGATGTGTGTAGACTATCACTGCTTTACGAGTGGCTAGAGTATTTGTCGGGTGCTTTAAGTTGGTAATACATATATATATGTCATTGAGTGTGGCAAAGCAACAGTTTTCAACAATTTAAGTTAAAGTAACTACAGAACACTGAGCAACTTTAACATTAACTATTTTGTTCTAGGTCGATCATACTGTGTATGCTCTCCAAGAATGCTGAATCAGTGTCTTGAATCATTGGTGCAAAAGGTGCAAAGTGGTGTGGTAATAAATTTTGAAAAAGCTGGACCAGATCCCTCACCAATTGATGGTACTTGATATCTTTTATACTTTGGTATCAGATGACGATGATGTCAATATAGTTTAGTGAAGTTAATATAAGAATTGCCAAAACCAAAGGAAAACTTCTGCAGTTTAAAATAGAAAGTATGACTTTGCTGTCCTTAACTTCTCATTCTAAATGACTTAGCCTGGGTCCATTTTAGGATGTTCCTGGGAGATTTTTGTGGGATTTTCTAGTCCTTTTCAGTATGTTAGCCCTGCAGTCTTTGTTGTGTGTATCAAATATTGACTTTAAGTATGGAGATATGAGGGTTATCTTGGAACAGCCATGGGAGGAGAAAGACAGTCTGACTGTGAAGGGCTCCAGATAATTCTCTCAACTATAAACATTCAGTGCTCTCTTGTTGGTTTTTTTTCCATTGTTTCTGCTTTTTTGCTTAAGTGTTTGTTGAAAATAGTATTAACTGAAGGAGTATTTTCCCTGGGAACATAGTTCTTGAACTATTCACAAAAGCTGCTGAATATTCTTTTCGAGTTTTAATGCTGTTTTGATTTATAAAGCCTTTTTGCTTTGTAGATGGACAGGTGGATATATCTAGACCCTTTGGACCCCAGCCTTGGCACAGCTGTCATAAACTCATTTATGTCAGACCAAACCCTAAAACTGGGGTTCCTATAGGTCATTGGCCTGTTCCTGAATCCTTTTGGCCAGATCAGAATTCGCCAACGCTGGTAAGTACTGAGGTTAGAGAAAGCAAAAGGGGGAGTATTCCTGAATTTCCTACCTAATTATTTGTAAGTCTGGAGACATGTGCTTTGTTGGAGCCATTGTAGGTACTATGAACTAAGGAATGTTGTGTGAAAATCTGTGTTGCTGTTATCTTTGATTATTTACTCATGAACAAATAACACGGTGTTCACTTTGAAGCATTAAGAACCTGACTGTAGCAGGTAAGTCAGCCTAGTCTATGCACAGTGTTTGTCTAAACTCTTAGAGTACCAAACCAGAAATAAGATGGCACTTTGATAATGGACTACTAGATTTTATTACCGAACAGGTGGTGTTAATAGCAACGTGACTGCATGATATAACCAGTTTTGAATCTCTGAGATTTGAACTGTAGCTGGAGAATGCAATTTCATCTGTTGCTTGGTGTAACTATACTTTCAGTTTATCCCAAGTAAAGAAACTTCCCTTTAAGTGCTATCTACGAAATTAGTTTTCCTTGTTCTTGTTTTCATAAATAATGTATGCCAGTGCCTTCTTTTTTTAGTAAGAAAACTATGATCTTTACTGAAAATGTTTTTCTATTTCTACTTATCTTTGGAAATCATTGAAATGGAACTTGTGCAATTGTATAATTCTACTGTCTTTCATGATAATTTTTGTTGATTTTTTTGATCTAAAAGTAGCTTGACTAGCTCATTGAGCTTCTCATGAAAATTATATTATGTTTGCAAAATTTAGTCTGAAGTACAGGTTGTTGCAGAGTGATGCAAGTATGAAATCTTAGTCAAGTTTGTAGATACGGTATTGCTGGGATCTGTCACATTCCATGAACAACAAAGCAAGCTAACATAAATCTTGTAGTCATTTAAAAAGCAAAAAGCCACTGTACTGGATATTGCACTGGATACTGAAAAAACTGTAGGAAAGCTACCTTGTGTTCTTCTTGTAATCACTATCAATGTCATATCTGCTTCATTTCACTGTGAAAAATTGTTACAATTTGTCTGCTACTGCAGATCTTGATTGACATTGCTAAAATAGATCTTGCCAAGTGAAGAACTGTGGTTCCAAATCCACCAAAAACTTGAAGCTAAATTGCAAGGGGTTGTGAAAAAATACTTTCCTTACTAGAGCATGTATATACCTCTCTCATAACTGCACAAAACATTGGATTACTGCATATGCAGCTAGATTCCTGTAGACACCAATTGGAGTTCCCAGTTGAACCTTTCCTATGCGATGTGAGGGAGCTATGTTTGCTCATTGTGTTTCAAGACTTGTATTTCCTGACTTTTATGACTGTAGAGTGCTAGAGCTTAGCATCCTGTTTACTTAAGAATTTGTAGTTACGTATTTCTTTCGCCCCCTGATCCACTGTGGAGTTATCTAAAACAGCCCTACCTCAATAACAGCTTCATATAATGTAGATTGTGCAGTCAAGGCATTCTTAAATTTATATGGAAGTCTGCTAATAGCTCTGTGGGTTCATCAACATGTAAATGGCTGCTCTCACTTCTCTGAGGTAAAAAATAGTTTTACTGTCCAGTCAAAACTTATTGGACTTCTCAAGTCTTAGCATTCAACTTCTTTTGCAGCCTTTTTATTCTTAGTATAACTGCTTCATGACTTGGTCAGAAACTCCACCACAACTATTTATTGGAGGCATCTTCTTTCAAGAGAGTTGCAGTTCCTTCAGTTGAGTGGGCCTCCAGTTTTGTGTGCACTTGGACAGTACACCTTCCTCAGAGTGGAAATACTCAAGGCAAGACCAGCTGTGTGGACAGATAACATTTGGCTGGCTCATCCTAAAAGGAAGAGACTAAAGTTTATGAACTTGTAGGAAAAATTACTTTCAAGGTGAGGTGGTAGGAAGGTCCAAGAAACCCTATGTTTCCATAGCTCATCTTGTGTATTTATTAGTTGACCTTTTGTAAATGGAGTAAATGGAAGGAGGCTTTCTGGGTGAGCTCTTCCTCAGATTCTAGTAACCTTGGAGGAGGTTAAGGGTAAGTATAAAAGCTTTAGTTCCTCTCCTGAAAAGCCTTCAAAGTGAGGCATATGGTTTCAATTTTCATGAAAAAAATTGATACCTCGTTTGGGAAAAGAAATTTCAAATGTTATCAACTTAAATCTGAAACTTGAGGTTGAAAGGCTTTTTCCCTGTAATTAATAAAAAGATTACAATTAAATTGCCTGAACTGAAGGTTTTCACAATTCTAGTTAAAATGTGAGTTGCTGTGAGCTTGTCTCATATGAGTCATTGTAATTGTTTGAAATTTTTAAATATTAAATTTGCCCCGAAGGAGTTGTGCTGTTAAATAGAGGAAGTCAACAAATATGAAAGTCCAAAGCTTGGTTCTACAGAGTCGAAGTGGGCCTGCCCCAAAGTAGCATTGAAGTCCACGTGGGGTTTTACTTCCATTTGCAAGATTTGTGTATATGCAAGAAATTTTACTGTTGTGGACTTAGTAGGCAAAATGAGTAATATTTAGAACATTAATTTCCATCAGATTTCACAACAGTGCCAATGTCATAAATTGTGTTTAGGACTTATTAATAAAGTATGAATCCCGTAATCTGTGGGCTCTTTAAATGCTTGTTTTCAAAGAGTCTATTTTAGTTGTTGTAGTACGAATACATTTTAGTCATTGTATGCAGACTCATTAACAGTGGAATACTTATGTTTAGCCACCCCGCACTTCTCATCCTGTGGTGAAGTTCTCCTGCACTGACTGTGAACCAATGGTCATTGACAAACTGCCTTTTGACAAATATGAGTTAGAGCCTTCACCACTGACCCAGTTTATCCTGGAACGAAAATCCCCTCAGACCTGCTGGCAGGTAAGTAGAATACACACTTAACTGAAGTCTCTATAAGGCTATTTCTCTTGTAATGTATTCTAGAATCAAATCAGGGTGTAAAACTTAAATTCACAAAATATGTAAAAATATGCTTAACTTGTAATGTGTTTTATTGCAGGTGTATGTGAGCAATAGTGCAAAATACAGTGAACTTGGTCATCCTTTTGGTTACTTGAAAGCTAGTACAGCCCTGAATTGTGTGAATTTATTTGTGATGCCTTATAATTATCCAGTTCTTCTTCCACTGCTAGGTAAGTAGCAGTCCATAAGATCATTAAGTAGCTGGCAACTGAAAAATTGTTCTGATCTGAAGGGTTTTATCCAACTGGTGACAGTATTAGCCACACCTACAGAAAGCTAGAATGTTAAGCAATTATATCAATGACAATGTTTGTTCCACTTGTAAACAATTGTGTGGTGTTCATAACTTCTGCCCAAACTGCATGAATAATTTATGTAATCATTATCCTTTCAGATAGGATGTAGTCTTGCTACTTGTATTACAGTAGCTCTTATTCTCAATCATCTCGTTTATCAAATTGATAATTTATCAGATTCTGTCTTTTGACTGCAGCTTTAATCTTTTGTGTATTAAACTTTTGTATTAATATTTAGTTTAGTTGCATATATGTTAAAACAATAGCTTTAAGCTTTAAGAAGTTAGTATTTCCTTGAGCATTTCTCCTGTTAGGAAAAATGTGTAGGTGTGTCTTTTATTTTGTCCTTGTTTTCTTATAACCATCAGATGACTTGTTTAAAGTACACAAGGCAAAGCCAACGTTAAAATGGCTGCAGTCATTTGAAAGCTATTTGAAGACAATGCCTCCTTACTATCTTGGGGTAAGATGACTTAGTTTTCAAGTTTCTGTCTTATTAAGCAGCTGTAGTTTCCTTTCCAGTATGGGTGCTTTTTAAAAATTTGTTTAAGCAATTTCAAGTAGAATATATATTTTTAAGAGAAAACTGAACTTCTGTATGTAGGGATACTTTTTTCACTGTAGTCCTGTGAGAAGGCTTGAAATCTGAATTAAGCAACAAAATTCAACAGTTGTAATAATATATAAATGATTTCTGTTCATAACTGATTCAGTATGAATGGAGTGATGCTCATAACAACAACAAAGAAAATCCTGCCCTGAAAATCTATTTTTTGTCTTTAAGGACTTCAGGTCCTATTTGAAACCCATTCTGTTACTTAAAGTATGTCTATAACACTTGTAAAGTTAAATATGACTATGCAATGTATTCCATGTTTCAGCCTTTGAAGAAAGCTGTGAGAATGATGGGAGCACCAAACCTTATAGCCGACAATGTGGAATATGGACTTAGTTACAGTGTCATTTCATATCTCAAAAAGTTGAGTCAGCAGGTAATGTTGAAGCACAAGAGCAGTAAAAACTTGTAATATCAGGATAATACCTTAAAATACTCAAGTTCAAGGGTTTTGAAGGAAAAAGAGCAGGAAGATGGAGTTAATGCCTTCCCCTAAGTAATTAGGAAATAAGTATTTTTGTGAATTGAAAGAAAACATAAGCATAAATTATAGAGTGGACTGTATAGATAGATATGGAGGTGCATATTAAGTTCTCATGTATTTAAGGAACATTTTTACGTGTGCAGTCAGTAGTATGCTTTTTGTCCAAAAGAAAACATGTTATTTTACCTTAGGTCATAAATCTATTCTAGCATTTTTTCAGAAAAGAGGGATTTGTACTTAGGTGCACCTGAATCAAAGTGGCTTTTGAAATAGAAAGTGTTTAGTGAATATAAACTGAACTGGCATAATTCAGAATATCAAATAAGGATACAGACTAAATTTGCAAGTGACCTTTTGTAAAATAATGAAGTTGGTGATGTTGTTCAGAATAGTGCATGTATCTTTGACTAGTCCCTTGCACCAGATAAGGCATTTCTGCCCTGCTACCTTCAGTTCTACTTTGTTGAGCTGTGCATGTTAAGCTTTCTTGTTCAAGATAATAGGAGAATGCAACAGGCTTGAAACTTTAATAGTAGTGCAAGGACTTCTCACTTAGCTAACAAGTTCTTATGGAACAGCCTTTCCTTTAAAAACAAACAAAAGATACAAGCCATTATTTGACAGGAACAAACTTGAAGTCTAAAGTATATCCTAGCAAATCATGGTCACGTTGCTAAACTAATCTCTCAACCTAGCCTGTGTAGACTCCTAAGATGTGGTGACATACACTGCAAATTGTACTTAAAGCTTTTCTAACTTCTGAAAGATTCTGCCAGTAGAGGCACAGTATTCTTAAGTACAAATTCAGATTTTGAGTAGTTTATGAATTTATATAAATCTTCAAAACAAACATTGGCAAATTGTCCTGGCAAATTACTTCTAGCTATTTGTTCAGCTGTATTCTGGCCAAAAGTTGGCATTTATGAACATGTTTAATTTTGGTACAAATCTAAGAATAACTGGGGGTGAGGTCTATCTAGTCAAATGGGATTGAATATTTTCATGTATTTCCTATTTTATAGTTAATGTTATGGCTGTCAGTATCAGCTTTCTTAAAGTACAATACAATTGTGTGACTGATCACAACTATAGCTGTGAAAGAATCAGTCTTTAAAGCTAGCATTTAGCTCTTGCAGCAGAAAACAGTTTGAGTACAGATAGACTTGCAGAGAATTGTCAGTCAAATTATGACTTATGAAAATAAAAGCATTGCATGCATATTGGTGCTTAGTCATGGGCAGAAGACCTAGGCACAAACTGTTCACTATATTTGAAATTGTAGTAAACATTAAGTGGTTATGTATTAAGCACTCCTTTTAAGCACTCACCCTGGTTATGGTCGTCATACTGTATTAGCACATTGTTGAATCTTCTAGGTAGGAATTTAAAATGAATAAGTGACTAATTCTTTTAAGAGCATATTGTCAATTTTATTTATTTATTTATTTTAAATTAAGGCCAAAATAGAGTCCGATAGAGTCATTGGCTCTGTAGGCAAAAAGGTAGCGCAAGAGACTGGAATTAAGGTCAGAAGCAGATCACACAACCTGTCTATGGCACATAGGAACGATTTTCAACATCTGCTACAGGGGATTACTGGGGAAATTCCTCATAGACCTCTAGACTTCAATATGAAGGAGTATGCTGGGTTCCAAATAGCTTTGCTGAATAAGGTAAGCACCACTGTGTGTAATGTTGTTATTTTCAATATACTACCATTGAAATGCTAGATATTGTTTCATACTTTGTGTTAATTGAAACTTTAATTACTGAAACCATAGGATTTGAAACCTCAAACTTTTAGAAATGCTTATGATATACCTAGAAGAAATCTTTTGGATCAGTTAACACGAATGAGATCTAATTTACTGAAGAGTACTCGGAAGTTTCTCAAAGGACAAGATGAAGGTTAGTTAAGTTTTTGTTGCCTTTACATGATATTGCTTTTGTTAAATTTTGAAGACTCAACAAATATTTATTCATAAAAGCTTAGTGGCCACCTGCCATGAAACTGGACTTTTTTCCTTAGCTAATTGGAAGAAAAACAGTTGGGGACAGGGAGGATACAGGTTTGATGCTCTGTCCTTTAGTCTGAAGAGACTTGGCTTTTTAAGTATGGACTCTTCGTTCACTTGTTTTTTTCACCAACTTTCATGATATACCTAACAAAACTTGAGGAGATTTCTGAACATTAAGATTTTTTCCATATGAGAAGTGTTTTGTGAACAGTGGAAAGATGAGCTTGCTCACTATATGATGTCAATGTGATTCTTTCCACCTTTAGGCCAACTGTAGTTGTAATTCTTTCATTTTCCCTTTCGTTTGTCTTCTGGCACTATGTTAGGGCATCTAACGAGTAAAAGATGATGAAAAAAGTGGAGGAAATGGGAAGGGCAATGCAAGTGAAAGTGTATGTTGCATTATCACTTGGTCACGGTTGTTTTTCTGGCTTAAATAGTGACAGAACATTGTTTGAAGTATGAAGTTGGTGCTGTTTGGTGAAGGGGTTAAACTACATCAGAACTTAGGGTTATTTTCCCTACTGTTTTTGATAACTTATATCCTGCTTGATGAAAGGCTTAGCAACTTTAAATTCCTAAGTTTTCAGGTCCTGTATGTTTCAAGACTTCAGTTCCAGTGGCAAAAGGTCACTTGCTTCAAGAAAATGCTAGTCTCTGCAATTACATTCCATGTACCCAGAATTGGATAGATGTCTATCAAAGCTGTATACAGCATGGCCTTACTGCTTAGCATTACTGTTAGTTTTGTTTGTAGTAGTGTTTTAGATAAAATTTAAGCTTTGTTTATTTTCCACCCATCTACTTGTTGAAAAGCTATAGGGCATCCTGCAAAACTAAAATCCATGCATGACAGCTATTGCTTTTTCCATGTCATGATGGAATACACAACAGATTCTTTTAAGCAAGCTTTCTGTACTCAAAACATGATGTTATAAATGCCAATTATGTGAGATTAATGGTGAGTTTTGAACATCTATACTGTTAATGCATTTGATAAAAGACTGAAAATTTGAGATGTTAAGTGGATATAGACTAAATTCTCATGAGATGTGCAGTATAGTATATTAATAAACCATCCTTTTACAACAGATCAAGTTCACAGTGTACCTATAGCACAAATGGGAAACTATCAAGAATATCTAAAACAAATACCTTCTCCACTCCGAGAGCTTGATCCTGATCAACCACGAAGGCTCCATACATTTGGCAATCCATTCAAGTTGGACAAAAAGGTGACTTTTGTATACAGCTTTTTTAAAAATGTGCTGTTGTGTCTGCTGCTGTTTAGACTATTCAGAGAGCAGTGTATAGGAGAGGTATTTTCAAGTATTTGGGAAGGTATGACCTGCAAGAAAGTTCCTCAGATGTTTTTCATCAGTGTTATCATATGAGGGGTGGTCTTTATTAGAAACCAGTGTAAAGTACTGTATAAATAAAATGTTTGTCACTGTAGTATAGCAAATACCTAATCATGTGTCCTTTGACATTTGAGAATTCAGTACATAATGGCATACTGTACACTATTGCCTTATAAACATCACCATATCAGAGTATTCACAGTATTTTATATTGTGTTTCTGGATTAAAGTTTTAAGCATTCTACTCATTAAAAACAGGGAATGATGATAGATGAAGCAGATGAGTTTGTATCAGGACCTCAAAATAAACATAAAAGACCTGGAGAACCAAATATGCAGGGGATTCCAAAAAGGCGTCGCTGTATGTCTCCACTGCTCAGAGGTCGACCACAAACTCCTCCAGTTGTGAATAACCACATTGGAGGAAAAGGACCACCATCACCAATCACACAAGCACAACTTGACCTTGTTAAACCTATTCCTATTCGCAAAAGTAAGTGAATTTTTGTATGTAGAGAATTTGGTTTAGATTTATGCAAAAAGTTTGTTTATATAGAAATATCATTGGCTGATTTCCCAAATAGGGCAATTTTTGGAAATGAAGTATTTAAGTGTGCACTGGGGGCTTGTCACAGAGAGTTAACATAGCCCTTCAGACAGAAGTCTCTGTCCTATAAACTTTCCACTATAAACAATGTATTTCCTGTGTTAAATGAGGAGATAGTGTAAACAGAAGGGCGTTCTTCTTTTTCCTTGGAATTTACAAGTTCCAGAAGTTATCACAACGTGAGGCTATTTTGAATTTCACTGTAGCGCAGTGAATTTATTTTCCTTAGTATTGAGCTGAGGTACTGTGGAACAGTCTTGCTCTTGCTGTTCAGTGGGCAACAGTTGCTCACTAAGTTTGTCGGTTCACTTTGATAAGAAGTATATTATAAAAGTACATTTTTACAGGTTTGTTCTTTGCTGTTGATAATACATACATCAATTTACCTTTTTGTGTGAGGAATACAGCTGTGATTTTATTAAACCATTAATTGACAGGAGGTAGACTGATGTACTCATTGTTACAGCCTGGAAACAACAACCAACAAACATTTTCTTGTGCCTGGCATGTATAGTAGATAGACAAGCTGGAGCATAGTTTTAGAAGTATTGATGCTTGCTGTTGTCTCAGTAATCTCTATCAGATCATAAAGAAAGCAGAACTCAGTGTAATCTGTGTTTTATTGTGGTGTGGTTTTTTCATTTGTTTTTAGCATCAGATGCTAATAATGAGATTGCAATGGATGATGTGGTAGAGAATCATGTTACAGACCCACTTTCATCAGATGGTTTCCAAGATGCTGTGGATTCAGAGTTTTCAATGTCCTCTTCTCCTTTTAATTCATTGGACCGATCAGCAACTCATATAGAGGGTGCAGGCCATGAGCATCTAGGGAATAACTTGAATGTTGATGGATTTTTGGAGAATCATGATGAATCAAGTACTAAAGAGCAAAATACTGAAGATAATTTGCCAATATCTTCAGCAAGCAAAGGGAAAAAAACAATGCCCTGCAGAAGTTCCAGAGAGATTAATATAGAGCTGAGAGCACAAATTATGAAAGAGATCCGAAAACCAGGAAGAAGTAAGTACACCAAATCTCTTCATTAAATGACTGGCATGAGAACTAGGTAAAGAATTAATATTATTTTGCTATTTCAGAAAAATACTAAGCTGTGAAAGTGAAACAGTAATGAAAGCTAGAGAGGCTTGTTTTAAAGCAGCTTGTAAAAACTTGCTGGATGAATGATTAAAATATCACTGCATCTATCAATATTCATGGAAGTAATGGTCTTTGTTATTGATATTAGAATTATAGGTAATATCCTACTAATCTCAGTAATATCCTAGACTCCACTATCTTATTATGTTTTTTTAATGTTAATGTTGATAAAACTGTCATCATTATAAGCCTATCTGTCTTAAAATCCGTAATAATTCTTTGCTTTTGCTCGCATGAAGCAAGATGTTACAACAGATATCTGCATAAACACATTTTTAACTGTTTTTGCTCTTATTTTTTCAAGAATATGAAAGAATCTTCTTCTTACTGAAGCATGTACAAGGAAGCTTACAAACCAGATTGATATTTTTGCAAAATGTTATTAAAGAAGCATCGAGGTATGTCACTGAATTGTATTAATCATAAAACTGCACCATCTACTGCTACTCATAACTGCATGACAGCCATGCAGTTGTTTGTCTGAAACTTCCCACACGATGCTTTGCACTGTGAGTAAATAATTACATAGGAAAAAGAAACCAAAACACTGGAAATACCAAAACTCCCTGATACGTTTTTTGCTTCATACAGAACCTTGATGTTAGTAGCTGTAACTGCTAAATCATCATTAAAGTAGATGAACATTGGTGTAGGAAGAGAAGGTAATTAAAAAAATCAGTTAACTTCTGGAGTTCAAATGAGGGTGTACTGCTAATTTGAAGACCTGAAGACACTGCAATTTACTATGAGTAAAGCTTTCATAAGCAGTTTAAATTCATTATTCTGCATCAATTCAAAATCTTGTCCAGTTCTGAAGTTCGTATGTGCTGCATGAAGATGTCTCTGCTCTTCAGATTTTCTTCAGAAATAAAATAGTTCTATTTCCACAGCCTCAGGAGATAATTTGTCATGGGATAGAGTTTTGGGTTTTAAAACCTGTGTTGTTAAACCAGATAGACAGTTGTCCTTAAGGCATCCTTTGACTACTTGTCTAGCCTGCTATGTGACCATGCAGAGAAAGGAAAAACATGAAATTTTGATGGGAGTCAAGAGTGTTGGATTTAAAAGGAATTAATGATTTCAACATTGTTTAGGCTATGTGATTTGGAGGTTGCTTGAGTTAATAGTTTTTTTTTCTCCTGTGGCACTGTTGATCAAATCTTGAGTAAGTGAGTATCAGTGATTCTTGTGTAAAACTGTGCTGGACATTCATACGTTCATCTTCTAGCCTTCTACTGCCAACCCAGTGGGTCATATAGATATTCAGGTCATGTTTTTCCTGTAGCAGTAATTCTTTATCATGCTTTTGCTTGATCTTTTGTTTTATCACCTGTCAAAGTTGTTCCATAGCCTGTAGATTATACGTACTTCCTCACTGCCTCAGTGCACCAATACAATACTGTTGCTCCTGTAGTTGTTGGCAGCCCTTAGTGAGTTTGGAACATTTGTGCCTCTGAAATTTGACTCTTTGGATCCTCTGTAATTCTTGTTACTGCTGCACAGCTTGTCTATTCCAGTATCTCATGTTGACTCTTTCCCTACAGAACTTAGCAGCAGTTGAGTCTTGCTGTCAGATGCATCTGGTATAAGTCCTGTCTCTCACCATAGCCAACAGTTTTTTCCATCTACTGGTAGAAAACCTTGGCAATTCGATTTCTCTTGGCTGTTGTTAATGTTATTGGTTTGCATGTAAGAGCAGCTTAATTCTTCCCTCCCTTTTTTTCTTCTAGGTTAGGTCGTTATAATGCAGTGGTGTTATCCAACTGGATAACTACCTACAATCTCTGTGCAGTTCTGTCTCCCTCTGGTTTGGCCCTTATCCAGGCAAGCTGTCACTCTTAACCGAAGTTCCCTGCTCCCTGCAGGAAGCATCTCTAAGTTCTTTGTAGTTAAGTTGGTTACGTTTTATTAATTGATAACTGATTTCTGTGATGACACAGAATGCAGTTCGGTTTCTTTCCCTGCTCCAAGGATCTCTGTTTCTCAGCAGAGGCTTAGAGAAGTTCTCAAGCGGTGCAGCAAGAAGGCGTGTGTTTAAAAATAGTTCCCATTCAGTTCTGGGGCTTACTCCAAAAGAATGTTGTGAGAGGGGATTTCTAAAATAATCTAGGGTTTTCTTCTTCCTTTGGCAACAGTTTACCACGTAGTTCTACTACACAGTGAAAGTCTTGTAGGGATGCATCTTGCAAGAGTCACTACAGAGATCTGAAACAAAATGCTATCATTTTTAAAAGGCAAAAGCCAAGATGGGGGACGTAATGGATTTTTTTTCCCAGTTGATTGTGAAATGTTGAGGAGATGCCACATCTCAATTTCAAATTTCAATTCTGATATCTTTTTTTATAGTTGGTGGTAAACCTCTGACTCAGCCTGGAATGGATATGAGTAGTGATTATAAGGACTTCCTGATGAACACAGGGAACGTAAATTCCCAGTAGATGGTTTACAACTTTGCACAGAAAGAGTGATTTAGTAAGGGAGTAGGAGGAATTAGACCATGAAGGTGAGAGGTCTTCAGTGTTTTCTGGAGCTGTAATAGCAGTCCATTTATGGTCTCAGCACTAAGTATTCTTTATTCTCTGCTGAATAGAACCATGGAATCATAAAACAGCCTGGCTTTGAAGTGACCTCGACAGGTAATCAGTTCCAAAGTTTTGTGGGAGAAGGGAGCCTAGATGAGATTACCTAGCACGCTGCCCATTAGTCTAGAGCGAAAACTGACAAAATTTTCCAAATTGACAGCTTCTCAGTTTTCTTTTGTTTTCCAAGCAGAGAACATTAAGCTATTACTATATGTAACAGAACATCATGTCTGTACCTCAAGAAAATGCTAAGCAATATCCATCTGTAGTATAAGTGCTGGAAAGAGTTAATAGAACTTCAAAATAATGACAAACATCAGTGTTCAGTAGCTACTGTTATTTTTTTACTAGGTTTTTACTAGGAATATTGATTTTACTGGGAAACTGCTTTCTTAGCAGAGTTGACTTAAGTTAGGAAGAGTTGATGCTTAATTATGTGAATTACAGTATCAGTTGTTATGCTCAAGTGTTTCTTTTGTACTGAGAAAATTGCTTGTGATAGTGTTTAGTTTGGAAAAGAAGCTTGGGACATGTACTGTAGGGCTGGACATAAGTGCAGGCTCTGGCACAAGGTTTCACACTGATATGGCAAGTTAGTAATCTGTTTTTCCCACCTTCCATCAGGCTTAGTTTTTAGGAAGTATCTCCTGTTAGCTTGTACAGCTGCTTCAAAAGGACTTGAACACTGTTGCTTCTCAGAATACTGACACTTAAACAGAATATAAAACTTAGCTTTTTGTTAGGATGTACTATATAATAAAGCACTTTGCTATTAGCTTAAATTACTTGGTTTTTATTTGAGCAAATGAAGTGTAGTTCCACATTTCCCAGGTTGATATTTTGCTACAAGTAGGAGTCAGTTAGGAAAGCAATGATGAACAGAGGGGAAGCAGCACTTGGAGGGTGGTAGGTCTGTTTGGGGTTACTGGGAACCGTGATGATAAGGATGGGGAAATAACCATAGTGTGAATGTTTGAGAGATAGCAATTGGGAATGGGAGCTCTGTTTCCCCATAGTCCAACTGGGACTGTGGGGAAGTCTGTGCTTTGGGAATTAGGGCAGATGCATGTTTGTGAGGCATGGGCATGGACTGGGAGGGCTGCTTGGGAACAGATGCTTTTGCCAGGGTTTAATAAGGTCATAGTACTGAACTCAGAGTACAGTTCAGAACAGTGCTGAGTTGAGAAAGTGTATGATCTTTTCATTGCTGCTTTGAGTTACGCGTAAGCTGCCAAAGCATCAGTCAGAAGTTGCTGCTTGGAGGCAGAAACATTGCAAGGGGTAGAGTTAGCTGGAAACAACTAGGAACAGCATGCTGCAGGACAGCAGTTTGAGCAAAGCAGACAATGTTCTTGTGCTCATATTTCTGTAGTCTGTAGGGAATAGAAGTGCAGAGACTCCAAGTATGGTTTACATCTACATATTCTTCAGTTTCTCTCTGAGACTTTTTATTTGTATTTTCTCATCATCTTGAAATATGCTCTGTGCTGCTTGAGGGCTATTTTTCCATCAGAACCAAGTTCTCTCAACTTCTGTGAACGTGCCACAGAGGCATGCAAATAATCCCTAAAAGCTGCTACTACCTTTAGGATTGTAGTTCTTTCATATGTTTTCTTTACTTTAGAACTTCTGGAAATAGAAAGCAATTTTTTTCAGTTGTTCTGAAGACTGAGTGATGTTTAATGTCATTCCAGAACAGACTGTGGTAACCCTGGTTTGTGTTCTCTCTCTAAAAGGAGAAGCAAGTTAGTAGCTTACCAGAACTTTAGGAAACAAACAGTATATGCAGTGCCATCATGCAGTGTGCCTAAAACAGTAGTTCCATAAAAGCCCTGCAAACGATGCTTGATGTGTTATATGCCTTCATTATGCTTTGTTTTAAATACAGGTTTAAAAAACGAATGCTGATAGAACAGCTCGAGAGTTTTCTGGAAGAAATCCATCGCAGATCCAATCAGGTCAACCATATCAACAGCAGCTAAAGAACTGCACACCAGAGCCACAGCAGGGCACTGCTGTTCTTACTTGCATTCATTTTTGACATGCACTCTTATCTCAAGTTCTGTATATGAAAGAATGAGAAGCTGCTTTATAAAAAGATGAGAAAAGTATCCATCATCTTTTTTCATTTCTGTTATTTTGTAATGTGAAAAATATCACTAAAGCATTTTTATTTAACTAAACAGAGAACTCCTCATCTGTCCATGGACTTAAGTGTCACTATCCCTCAGGTTCTATTTTCTTATTCCAACCTTCAAAACTATCACCTCTTAAGGTTGAACTTTGCCAAAAAGTTGATTTGTAATTTTCAGAAGAAAAAAAAAAGCACATACGTAAAACAAGGTAATGTTTTGTATATACAGTTATTTTGGATATATTATTGTAAGTTGTATAAATGTATTTTGAAAAATATTTAAGAAAAGCACTTTTGTTATTCCATCAATAAAAGCTCTATTTTAATGTTTGTGTGGGATTGAGTTCAGTTTTTACTGGAACAGATCATTTTACCTTTCTTTTACAGAACTTCAGTTTTTCAGTGTTAGCCTGATACTTAATGATGAGCAGGTTTGTATCACTGGATATTCTCTTAATTAAAAACTATTGAAGCAAAGGTGGAATTGTAACTGTGGTAGGATGAACAGTCCAGCTATCCTGGACATACAGTATCACTTTATTGGCCTTAGGAGCATCTAGCAAAGATGAAAGATAACTTCTTTCTTGTGGAACATTTCCTTTTAGATCACTCCTGTTCTGAATGAGTCCAGCTGATTAACCCAGCACCTGCCAGCAAGATGATGTCAAGCAGAAGCTGTGGCACAGGTTCTTAAATATTTCAGTGGCAAAATCTGTTCAGTTTTTCTTCTAAGATACACATTTAATCTTTGCTCTAGCTGTGGTGCTAATGATTTCCAGACAGATCTAAGTTTCCTGTAGTGTATACAAAGTAATAAGGTAGCAGAGGATTTTTGCAAGAAGCAAGAATAATGTTTTAATAAATACATATATAACATAGCCTTGAATTTCATAGGGGGGAAGTTCACTGTAGGAGGAGCAGAAGATGGTATTTGACTAGCATTAATTATGAAGGATTTGTAACCCTTCCTATGAAGAGCACTGAACCTGTGAAAGAAAACAATGTTAAAATTGGGAACAAGTTTTTAAAGAGTGTAGTACAGTTTATATACTTGAATTTAAAGCATGGAAGTAGCAGATTTGAAATTCCTCATTATATGGAGAAATTGATTGTGCAATTACATGCTTGCCTTAGAATAATTTGAACATTACTGTACTAAAAACTGAAAGGTGTTTCCAAATAGTAAGCCAACTGGAGGCTTGCCCAGGACACATCCTAAAGAATCACTTTTGGGAAAGTTGTACTTCTTATTCATTTTCCCAAAGAAAAACTTAATCTACGAAGTCTGTACAAATAAAATGGCAATGTTTTTTGCTTCCTTTTTTTAAAATTGGAAATATTTATTGTACGTCTTAGTTCTGAGTTGAAGCATAATAATACATCCACTTCAATCATGTAAATCCTATTTTACAACTGCATTTCCTTTTCATGCAGTATATCATTTACTGTAAACTGAGTGAATTTATTCCACAAAATCACTGCTTGGTCTTAATCCTGATGAGTCTACAGCTCAGATTTCGTGGTCCAGATTTACTTCAGTGCCTTTTTTTCCTAATTTTTGTTCTTGCTTAGTGCCTATACTTGGGTTCACCAGAATTTGTAAATTGAAGTGTTAATTACACAGATATTTGCAGACAATTGTTTGTGAGCAGATAAGGAAATTAATTTCCTCGTGTCTTTTTAGGAAGGTCCCAAACAGTGTTTTACTGAACCCTGAAGATGATTGCAAAAGTGAACACAAAAGTTTTAGGTTAGTTAACAGTTAGTGGCATCCAGTGAACATCCATGGCTTTTGAGAACCTGAATGTTTCATGAGAATGCAAGTAAGGAGGAGTCTCCTCAAGGGTATTGATAGTTGATACAAGGGAAGAGAAACTTACATATTTGGAACTGTAGCTAAGTAGAAGGCTGTTTGCTGAACTGCTGAGCTATGCCCCTTAAAACTGCTGAGGTAGTGCTAAAACAGGAAATTTCAGGCCCTGGAGCCCTGCTGCCTGTGCTCAGAAGTCTGTTTACTGCATACCACCTGTGCAGGTGTAAGTTTCTTTTGCAGGGGAGAATTTCTGTTTAACTTCAGATACTGCTGCTGGCCATCTGGGATTTGGGTTACCCTGCAGAGGTCTGTCTCCTGTGCTGGGGCATTTAAGGTCTTCTGTAAGTACTTCTGGTGCCTATTGTAGTAGAAATTATAGAATCACAGAATCATAGAATGACTTAGGTTGGAAGAGATCTCAAGGATCAAGTTCCAACACCTCTGCCACAGGCAGGGCTCCCAGCTGTTAGATCAGTACTAGATCTTGCTGTCCAGGGACCTGTCCAGCCTGGCCTTGAACACCTCCAGGGATGGGACATCCACAGCCTTTCTTTGCAGCCTGTTCCAGCCTCTACCCACTCTCAATGAAGAACATTCTCTCACAAATGTGTGTGGGAACTTCTTCACAGTGCAGTGACAGAGCACTGGCACAGGCTGCACAGAGAGGTGGTGGAGTCTCCTTCTCTGGAGACGTTCCAGACCCGCCTGGACGCCTACCTGTGCAACCTGGGCTAGGGAGCTGCTTTGGCAGGGGGTTGGACTCCATCATCTCTGGAGGTCCCTTCCTACCCCTACAGTTCTGTGATTGTGTGACAGCCAAATCAAATTTCCCTTCTTTTAGTTTAAAACCATTGCCTTGTCCCATCACTAATCACCACACTAATCTAAAGTTACTTTGTCTTTCCTGACTTGACTATCCTTTTATTATTACTGTTGTATATTTTAAAGGAAAATAAACTATTTGTTATGTATGTCTTAAAATCTATACCCACTGTTCCTGGCTGTTGAAGTGTCCTGGGCTGAAGTACAGCACCTATGTACAACAAGCTTCTTAGCAATTTCGGTGCTACTTGTGAATGATTCTGCTGCTGAATCAGAAAGCATGTGTACCTGTGTTGGCTTGTCTTAGGAAAAAAGTGAAAGGTCTGTCTGCTTTGAAAATAGGTGTTCGAGATCTTTTCAGTAGTACCATTGCTGTAAAGCAATTAAGATTACATTAGTAAAGAGCATCAATTTTCATTCCATCTGCTGTGCTGTGCCCTCAAACCTCACAGTACCAAACCCCAGAGCCTGAGCTGCTACTCTAAGAATAAACCAGTAATTTTTGTCCTGTAGAGAAATCAGACAGGATGAATGAACAAGTCGTGCTGTGGGACTGTGAGCAGATGGAACGTGTGTGCTTATTGCTGAGGTGAGTCAGTCTGGATTGGATCACAAAGGTAACAAATCTTTGCTGTTGCCACCCTCCCCAAGTCATGCTGTGCCTTTACCATTAAGTCAGTTGCTACCTCTGCAGTTCCAGTCAAAAGATGAGCAAGGCACAAATGTAATCCCCTCTTCTAATTGGGAAACGGTGAAGAAATATTTATGTTGTCCTGAAATTAGTCATAGCTCCCAACAAAGAGTCTGAGTATCTTCAAAGTGCTGTATGGGGATGATTAAATTGTTTCTGAAATTATGATGGCTCGGAAGCAATTATAAGCCTTGTTCAAGTCAATTCTGCCTTACAACTATGTAGTATTGACTATACTGACAAAACCAAAAACTTGGATAATTGTAATGAGCAGTTAAGACAACAGAATTCAATTGAAAATTTGAGTAAGACTCAATAAAATGAGTTTGAGTGATAGTATTTCAGTGCTTCTAAAAAAAAAACAACAACAACAAAAAGCTTCAGCTTCAAGCCACGGTCTGTCTGGTTGCAGAGCTTTTAGTGTACGACAATAAACATAATCAGACTTTTTGTAAGCCAGTTTCTTAGCTTGATCTGAAGGAGTTCATGTAAGTTCTGGTATTTGTTTCAGCATCATAAAGGTCTGACATCTGACTGCTATTAACCTTAGAACTATAGAATGGGTTCTATGAAGGGACCTCAAAGATCATCCAGTTCCAACCTCCTGCTGTGGGCAGGGCTGCCACCCACCAGCTCAGGTACTAGATCAGGTTGCCCTTACTCTTTGGTATGTAATGAAAGTCTAGAATTTAGGAATTTCCAGAAAGAAAGAAAAAAAGACGATAATATTAGCACTGAAAATATTAATGCCCACGAAAATGATCATATGATTTAAAACTGTACAGCTCTGCAACAAGGTGAACTCATTTCATAGAATCACTGAGGTTTGAAAAGACCTCTAAGAACATCTAGTCCAACTGTGCATCTACCACTGGTATTGCCCACTCAACCATGTTCCTTGAACAAACTGTTCATGGCAAATGATCATTGTACAGATGTGAAGTTTCCAAAAGGGAAAAGAAGATTAACAGGACTTCACTATAGCTCATGTGACTATTTTATGTTATATGGGGATTACACAACTCCGTTTCTCTTTAGTATGTTTACGTTGTGATGGAGGATTTCTATGGAAATGTCATTCAGCTTATGGAGGTGAGTTGTTAACTCTGTAGTCCAGAACTGAGATTTTACTTGGAATGTCCCTGATGAACCAGCCCTGACTGCTCATGTGGAAATTGTCTGTTATGAGAAACTGCTGTGCACAAAAAGCACTGATCTAAGCGTGTAAGAAACAAGCTTGGAATATGTTCAAGAAGAGAAAACTTTCACATCATGAACTTCCAAGGTACCAATGGGACTGTCCTCAGAAACAAACACTGTCACAGCTTAGGAGCTATAGAAGAGCAAATTGTGACCTTTTTAATTCTTCAGTTTTTGAGATCCAAACAAAGAGATTAGTTTTGGGTGGAGCTGTGTGGAGCCAGGAGTTGAACTCAGTGTTCCTTTTGAGTCCCATACAGCTCAGGATTTTCTATGGTTCTATTTAACCAACAGAAGAAATGATATATTTTGTTAAACTGGATTTTTTCCTGGGCTGGCAAAGTTGGATTTCACCTGAGCGTTTGCTTGCTAGTCTAACATCAAACATGGAATGGGGGGAGGTTTAAGATTTCCTATGAGCAATTACAAAGGTGAAATAGAAATGTTAAATACAAATGCTTGCGTTTGGAGTGGGTGTGCTTCTGAATACTGACATGCTTTTGTGAAGTAGTTTTGTGACGAGCAGTTGTTTCTGTAGTGACAAGACCCAGGAGTGATAAAATGTTTATATGTATGATTTACCTGTTGCTCCTGATGCCTTTGTGCCATCCTCTGTTACTTCAATCTTTGCTTTGTGAATAGCTTCTGAAATATAAAGGCCAGCTTGCTCTGCGAAACAAACCAACCCAACAGGTGAATAGTAATAGCATTCTCCTGCATTTTATTGTGAACACCATTTTTGTTTTATTAATTTATAATGCTTTTATCTTTTTTTTTTCTTCCTGCAGAATCTAAAAATCTTAGATTGAACCTAAACTGTGCTGAAGGTGAGCTTGGCCAGAGGGCTTCTCATGCATGTGTCTGGTAGAGATAAATACAGACAGCCCGAACATCTGAGTCAGGTCTACATCAAGGACTTCTTGCCTCTGTCAGTAGCTGAAATAGTAGGGCTGTGGGGTTTTTGGGTCAGCATTCTCCAAGTGCAGGCAAATTGAGAGTAAGTTAAAACCCTTGTGTGTGTCTTGTATCTTTTTGCCTGGATATGTCTTCTGTTACACATTCAGGCTGCAGAATCTTGACACAATATAGAAACATATTTGGAGTGAGATAGTGCATGAGGAAGGCACCATCAGGTTACTTTAGTCTAGGGAGGACAACAGATCTCTATTGCAGATAGAGAGAGATAGGGACTTCCAGATCATGTGTAGGAACACATAAATTTGTGTGCCTCTTTGATTAGGGAGACTTTCAGGGAACCTGAAGTCACTGATGTGAATATTCTTCTCTCTCATTTTTCCCTTCGTCTGTTCTTTTGTCTGTATATTTTCTCACCATGTGGACAGTGTGTATTGAATGCTGGATCCTGATAGAAATCACAGAATGGCTTGAGCTGGAAGAGACCTCAGGGATCATCTAGTTCCACCCCCTGCCATGGGCAGTGCCACCCAGCAGCTCAGGCTGTCAAGGGCCCCATCCAACCTGGCCCTGAACACCTTCAGGGATGGGGCACCCACAGCTTCTCTTGGCAGCCTGTGTCACTGCCTCACTGCCCTCTGTGTAAAAAATTCCTTCCTAACAACTAACCCAAATCTTCCAAATCTTCCCTGTCTTAGTTAAAAACCATTCCCCCTTGTTCTAGCCCTATCCGTAAAAAAATAAAAAATAAAGATTGTGTCATTCCCCTCCAGCTTGTAAGCTCCTTTCAAGGGAAGGGGCTGGAAGGCCACATCGAGGTTACCCTGGAGCCTACTCTTCTAAGCAAGCCCAATTTAGAGAGAAGGATGTGGTACAGAGCCGTGAAAAAGGCCTTGCACGAGTCCAGGTAGATGACATCACTTTTGTTTCCTTTGTCCACCAATGCCATCACAAAGGGTCACCAGAATAGGCATACATGATCTGCTTTGGTGAAACCATGCTGGCTGCCTTGGATCACCTCCACGTATCTTGCATGTGTCTTAAAATCTCTTCCAGGAGGATCTGCTACGTGATCTTCCCTGGTGTAGAGGTGAAGCTCAGTGGCGTCTAGTTCCCTGGGTCCTTCTTCCTTCCTTTCTTTCTTAAAAATGGGAGGGGTGTTTCCCTTTTTCCAATCATTGGAAACTTTGCCTGATGGCCAGGACTTTTTGAACATGATGGAGAGCATCTTGGTAACCTCATCAGTTGGTTCTCTTAGAACCCTGGGTTGCATGTCATCCTACCCCATGGACTTGTACACATTCGGCATCGTGAGGCAGTTTCCATCTTGCTTTGCTCTTAAAATAGGAGAGATTTTACCTCCCTTTGTCCCTCCTCCACACACACTTAGAAGTTCAGGCACACAAGAGGTGTGAGAAGCCTGACTGGCCATGAAGACTGAAGCAAATAATTCACTGAGTACCTCAGTCTCTTCTACCCAATGTATCTGAAGAATCCCTTGTTTTTCATGTCTCTCCCAAGGTTCAATACCATCTGTGCCTTAGCTTTCCTGATCCTATCCCTGCATGTCTGGATGGTATCCCTGTATTCTTCCCAGGCCACCCACCCCAACAGTATTATCAATAAAAAGTACATCTTTTGAATGGGAATTTTGTTTTGGAGTTCACAGAGAAAGAAACACAATCAATACATAATGCCCGAGTCTACTGAATCTCTCCAATATTATCTAAGAACCTATACATGTTGGGTCAGTGATCACTTTGTATTCAGTCAAGCCTCTTACCTGAAATACCTTTAAAATTAGCAGTGATGGGATCAAATGCGTCTCTGATTCCCAAGGCAGAAAAAACTGTCTTTAGATCAAAAAGGCTATGAATGCTAAACCTGAAATTAAGATGAGAGATGTAATTTAAATGCAGGATTCATAGTTGTATAGAGCTAAAAGGTGGAACATGCAGTTTATTTCAAGCCTTCGCACTTCATCTATTTCTGTGTGAGCCCAATGCTTTCTACTTGATTAAGCACAGTTTTCAGAAAAGCAACTGCTCTTCACTTGAAGATGTTAACAGGAAGAATCCCTCCCTCTATTGCAATCATACTGCCTCTTGGTCTTGACATGTGAGCTTTGGGTGTTCCTGAACGTGCTCTCTTTAACATTCTATTTGGCTGTAGCAAAAGGGCCCTTTGCATGGTTTCTGAAAATTAGCTTGGGGGAGATGAGTGTTAATGTCCAAATTGTTTTTCACATGGAGGATGTATTGTGAGAGATGTGTGATAAAGTCCTTCCCTTCTGATGTATACAAGAGGCTCACATGTGCCTGATTCTTCCTGGTACATGATTTCATTTGAATAGCTGATAGAAAGTACTGCCAGGATATGGGTATTTGCTAGTGACGATGAACAACTGACATGCAAAATGGATGCCTGAAACTTGCTTTGCCTATAGAAAGATGGATATGACCAGTGGGGGGCAATGGTGCTTGTTGATGAGTATTTTTGTAGTACTTAGCAAGTTGTAAAAATAAACTATTACTCTTCTGTTTATTTCTAAAAGTCATGTTTACTCTTACTTAAGCAAAGAGAAAGATGGGGTGTGGGAAAGGAAAAGGAACATTTCTCTCTTTTTAGTTCTTTAAAGGATTTTTATGTAAATGTTAGGTAAAACCTGTAGGATCATCTGATTTTCTAGTATTACTATTTTTGAAGGAGTAAAGATGATACTGGAAGGCTTTGGCATTCCCACCTCACTCTTATGGCTAAGCTTTGAGAACGAGACTCGAAGTACCTAATTTGGTTCTGTTCTGCAGGCTGCTCGTGTCATTGGCATCACACATAATTCTGACAACAGGAGTAATGAAGTCATCTCAGAGGAATAAAATTGCTTACCTCGGTAGGAAAATGTCCATCTTCGTCCTCTTCAAGCTGCCGGACCAGAGTGCTATGGTTTTGGTAGATAGATGAGTCTCAATCTGGGACAAAGGTGTCCTTTTGTGGCTGGGAAGCACTATGAACATGCTGAGTTTCTCCCCTAGATAGGGTAACTCAATAACACTGAAAGCATCCTGAGTTGTTGTCTGGAATTGACCTGTATTTAGGCAAATATAGATCTTATTTCATAATTAAAAGAAAAAAGGAAAGAACAACCATCCCTCAAAAAACAAGTGTGGGGAAGCAGATGGTTCAGAACACCAGTGATGAAATGCAAGGAGTTGTCTCTAATACATGGGCTCAGCTCAGATTTAACTTTAACTCACCACACTGGCTCACGTGAGCAGAGCTGACTGGTATTTTTTTGGTCAGTATGCGTGTATATGACAGTAGTGTTGAAGCAATGTTGCAGCAGGGCATGAATATTTTGTTTCTTTCTCAAATGGTATCTGTCCTCCTCATTCACAGTTTAGAATATGAGGGCTGTTCCAAAAGTAATGCCTCCTATTTTATGATATTGGTCAGAGGTGGATGTTGGTGGTCTGGCAGTAGAGCTTGGACCTTCCACCAATATTCCATTACGTTTTGTTGCTGTGTGACAGGTAGAGAGGGTGGTCTGACAAAATGGTGTCTGGTATGGAAGTGTGTATGAAATAGAAGTGTGTCACTGAATTGCTCCATGTGGAAGAAATGGCACCCACTGACATTCATCGACACTTGCTGAGTATTTGTGGAGACCAAACAGTGGATGTGAGCACAATGGTGTGTTTCAGCAGTGGAAACAACTATGTGAAAGACAAGGCACGTTTTAGCTGGTCATGCACTGCTGTCACACCACACAAAGAAGAGCATCTCTTTCTGCTCATCTGTGCCACTCAGTAGATTGTGACCAGAGAACTGTTTACAGAGCTGAATATCAGCTTCAGTGTGTTGGAAGTGATGGCGTCAGTGTTGGACTATCACAAAATTTGTGCCAGATGGTCCCACAAATGCTCACGTGGGAACAAAAAGAGGCACCGTATGCAAGTTTGTCAGGACCCATTGAATCAATATAAGGCTGAAAGTGACAGTTTCCTGGATGGCATTGTTACTAGTGACAAGACATGGTGTCTCCACTAAGAACCAGAGTAAAAACAGCAGTCAATGGAGTCCATGGTGACATGTGAATTCCTCAATGAAGAAGTTCAAGACAGCCCCCCAGGAGGTGATGTGCTGCACTGCTGTTGGAATAGGATAGAGGTGATCCTTCTGGATTTCCTGGAATCCAGACAAACCATTAACTGTGACCACTATATTGTAAGACTTACTGAGCTGAAGGCTCGAACTTCCAGAGTCAGATGAGAGAAGACAACCTTTCTCCTGCAGCATGGTAACTCCAGGCCCCATACCAGTTTGAAGACTGTCAGTCTTGGCTGCACTGTCCTACCACATTTTTGTATAGTCTGGAGTTGATGCCTTCTGACTTCCATCTGTTTAGGACAATGAAAGGTGGACTTTGGGGGCAACATTTTCCTAGCAACAGTGCCATCAGCTGTGAAGCAGTGGTCACCTCAGCTGGTGCAGATTTTTATGGGTGTGGCACGCAGGCTCTAGTTCATTGCTGGTGGAAATGCACAGCTAACGGTTGTGGCTGCTGAAAAATAGTGTTTTATAGCTGAGAATTTGCGCTATCAAATAATGTTATTGTGGTATTTTTTATCTGTTGTAGTTCCCATGGAAATAATTAGGAGGCATTACATTTGGAGTATCCTATCTTTATTAGCTAGGCAATGACAATAACTTAATGGTGATAGTTCCTGCAATGCCTGTTCTTCGAATAAGCTTTCTGTTTTCCCTATGATTTCCATCTAGTATTTTTCACTAAAAATTAATTGCTGAAAGAAACAATTAAAAAAAATGAGGATACTATTTAATTAACTGAAACCTTCTTTGCTGTGCATTTCCTTCTTTACTACCATTAATCAGTTTTGATCTTATTTCAGGAGACAAACAGCTACATTAAATGGTAAAGTAGTTAGGTGTATACTTATAGACGCATTCAATTTATTCATTTTGAAAACTGGAAAACCTATCAAAATCATTCAAATGGAGGTTATAAAAATCAGCCTTAAAAGTAAAAGCTGTTTGGCTTCCAACCCTGTGATTATTTAGACATGTTGTAACAGCAACTTTAATTCTGTATTTCAATGAACAGATAATCAAAGCATTTTTAGTGGGTTGTTACACAGTAGAACAGATCCAATTATCATGATTTTCCTTTCTTATTTTGTCACCTGTAAATTCCATAAATAGCATTTCAGGAACACACGGAATTAATTGTCAGAGAAAGAGTTAAACAGAAGCTACAAGCAAATGACTTATTACTGCCATTGCTGCAGGCTGTTCAAAATGACCTACTGCCTTTTCACTCAGCTATAGTAGTTGAGTATCTACCCTATAAGACACGTGCTTTTTGAGTCATTGTTTATAAATAGTGGAATATAGTTAACTATTATTCATCATACCTAAACATCTGCTCATAAACACATAGATATAGAATGTCTTAAATGTTTTATGTAAAATGTTTGCTAGTTTTGCAAATCTAGGTTAGATAGCATTCATTAAATGCGGGTAGTCCTGCTAGAATCTAGAAGAGTTGGATTCTTAGCTCAGCCCTCCCACCACGCAATCCTGAGAGGGAACTGCACTGGTAAAACCATCTCCCAGCACATGGGTTGTTTTGCTGGAAAAAAAAAATAAAAATCCTCTTCTGGTTTGCAAGCAGAGAGGATTTATATTTGTTTTGCACAAGATGGGAGTGGTTTAATTCATGGACATGCTGATATTTTGAAGTCTGTTATGTCTACAGAGGTTATATAGACCTTATTTGTTAACTGAAAGGAAAATTAAAGACTTGGGATGACTGAGTTGGGATGTTTTGCCTTCCTTCCTTGAACTGATTTTGAGTATCCCATAAGGATAGCTAAATTAGTATTCAAATATAGTTAACAAATCGCTTGGAAAAAAAAGAACATGTAATATTAGCTGCAGTGTCTAACACGTGTGTGCAGATAGTAATCTTGACACTTTCTCAGCAGAGTTGATAGTCCCCAGGCTGATTTGTTCTGCACGGCCACATTAAAAGGATAAAAATGTTGTAAATGTTAGATCAATTTTGACCACAGCTGAACTTTCTTGATCTTTGTTTTGGATCCTGGTGGTGGACAGCTGAAGCCATGTGATAATGAAGGAAAGTTATCTTAGGTCTCTGTTTTGGTGCAGTAAGCCTATTTTGAGACCGTAGAGCATGACCAGAGAAGGACAACAAAGCTGTGAAAGTCTGGAGCACAAGTTGTATGGGGAGCAGCTGAAGCAACTGGGATTGTTCAGTCTGGAGAAAAGGAGGCTCAGAGGAGTCCTTATCGCTATAACTGCTTGAAAGGAGGTTATGGTGTGGTGGGGGCACCATGGGAAATTTAGATTGGATATTAGGAAAAAATTATTCTCAGAAAGATTTGTGAGGCATCAGCACAGGCTGCTCAGGGAGATGGTGGAGAAAAGAGTGGACATGGTTAGTGGGTATGGTGAGGATGGGTTGGTGGTTGGACAAGATGATTCTATGAATTTCAAACTGATTAGAAATATTTGTATTGTTTCTAGTGACAAAGACTGATTCAGCTCAGTCATTTTGAAATTCTCATTTATGTCTCACCCTACTAAAATTTCAGAGAAAAGGTCTACTCCTGAGCTGATAGGTATGAGTTATTATCAAGAAAACCACGAAGTAGTGAAGTATTTCAGACTTCATGAGCAGCCATGTACCCTCCAGAGAGCTGGGGATGCTGCACACTACTACAGTTACACTGGGGATACAGTAGTTTATACTGCTCGGTGATGAGGGTGAGGAGGTACTGGGTTTTGGAAGAGGAAATTCTTTTCTCCTAATTGAAGTTAATTCCCTTCTGAAAGAGTTGAATGAACCAGAGGAATGGGAGCTCTCCAAGCCCAAGATGTGATTGAGTTCAGGAGCAGGTGATCCTATCAGGAGGAAGAAGTGTGTCGGACACACCACGGGTTTTCTTAAAGAGGAAATAGCACAGGTAAAGCCATAGCAACACAGGCAAACTTTCAGAGTGGAAAAAAAGAGATTCCTCAAACTGGTGGGTTCAGAGATTAAGAGCTGCAGAAATAATAAATGGACAACTACCTGTTTGATATGACCAGAAACGGAAACTGCTTTAGCTGTATAAACAAGAGAAAAATGAGGGAAGAAAGAATGGTGCCACTGAACATTGAATTCTTTTTTTTTTTTTTTTTAATTTATCCGCAGTTATTTACTGGGAATAAATGGGAAAGGATTAGTGTGATGATATATTATTGAATAATGGTGAGGTATCGAATGGGAATGAGGAAAGAGCAAGAGGACTTGAAGTTCCGGAGATGCAAATGAATTTTTACCTACTTCAGAGAGACAAATCTGGGTCTTGCATTGTTACCGCTTTAGAATTCAAAAAGAATGAATGAGAAAATTGCTAGTGTGTTAGCAAAGATTTTGAATAAACCGGTAGAGTCAGAGACTGCATCTCTAGGTGAGAGTCTAGAAAACAGAAGTATATTTATAAAGAAAAGTGAAGTAGACTGGGGAATTTTAGGTCTTCATTTGAAAAAAATTAGAATATACCCTGGAGAAACAAATGGCCAAGTACAGAGGGACACAGAAAGTGAGATAAATTGCAACATCAGGCAGATCCTAGTATCTTTTTGGCTGGGTAATTGATTTGGTAAAAAGGCACAGATCAAGCTGTCTGATTTTAAGGTAAAACATTAGACACAGTTTCACTATGGCACTATTAATAGATAACAGGTTAGAAGTTTTGGTAGCTAGAGCCAGAAATGAAAGATAGATTGCACCTGCTTGGAGAGGAGATTAAAATGAGTCAAGATGAATGTGGGTTTCCCATGTAGAAAAGAGTTCAAAGCATTGCCAATACTGAAGGCTTTCATTAAAGATAGACAGCGAGGTTACCGTGATGACTGGGGTGATGGAAATCCTATAGTGACTGAGAAGCCAACACAAAAGGGCATGCACTTACTAAGATTTCTCTGCCCTTGGTTTACCTCATCAGCTAAACCTAAAATGGAATGTAGGGGAAACAGAACACCTAGGGTACAGTCTGAATAACCACTCAATGCACCAAACAAGGTATTTCAGCAAAGACGTAGGAACTCTAAGAGCAAAATACCGAGAGCATGTGCATGTCCCATTGCAATTAATATATAAATTTCTTAGCCCTTACTTTCAAGGAAGATTAACTTAAATTGAAAAAATACAAAAAGGGACTAGTGGAGAACTGGATTATCTATTTAATGAAAAGATTGGATGAGCCTGGCATCTTCATTTTAGCCAATTTCATTATTTACTCATAAATATGTTTAGGAGTAAATATCAAACTGAAAATAAACTATTTAAGTTCAAGTACATGTCTTGCACAATGCTAAGAGATATAAATTGATCTTGAAGAAATTTATACTTGGCATTAGAAGGATTTTTATCCAAGTGAAGCTCTCAAATTTAGGGCAGAGGGGAAAGGAGATTTTTATATTGAAATGGATTATAGAGCTATGTGGAAGAATTCCCGGTGGCTGAAAATTAAACTTATTGTGTGAGTCGTTGTGTCACCAGCTCATATACTCCAAGCCTTTGAAAGGAGAATACACTGTATATTATACTATATACATGAATCTGGAACAAGAGCAGTTACCGTAGTTAACTTCAGCTGTGTGATGCATTGTGGGCACCTTCAGGGTTGAGCCCTCTGCCACGGTAAAAGGCAAGACCTGGGTACTGGTAAAGGAAAACTTCTTCAACCACGTGCTTTTGAAGTACACAGTGCTCACCACAGCAACCCGACTGAGTGGTGATGCAGCTCCCTCTGAAGGCACACCATGCACGTCCCCATCTGCAAGGAGAGAGATGGAGAAAGAGACATGGGCTGTCCTACTCACACAGGACAGGTCTGTGTGAAGAAATAAAAGAAACCAGGCCTGCCCACCAGCCCAGATGCAAGAAGCATAGTACATTTTGGTAGGTGAAACTCCTCAGGGTTGCCTAATGGTCCTTATGGGAGCTCAAATTTATCAATGCTGAAGGCCAATGCCATGCCAAGATCATGCTGCTCCCTGCACAGTGCAAATAGAATGAAGGCAGCCCAATGTCTTGGTCCTAACTGGTTTTCTCACTTAACAATTCCAGTGCATATTTTGCTGTCTTTCATCTTTAGATCCAGAAATTCCTAATGTGATCAACCCATGATTACAGACGACCTGATGAGGTAACTAAGTCACCTGTAACACATGTTCTAATTCTACCCCTCTCTAATTTAATCAACAGTTCACCTCAACCTGCTTTGAGCATCTCAAAGATTCTCGAAGGTGTGATTCACTTTTAATTTATTGATACAACTCTCTGACAGGAGGCTGTAGTGAGGTGAGGGTCAGCCTCCTCTCCCAGGTAATACTGATAGGACAAGAGGGAATGACCTTAACCTGTATTAGTGGGGGTTCGGGTTGGATATTATGAAGAATTTCTTCTTACAATAAGTGGTGATGAACTGGCACAGGCTGCCCAGGGAGGAGGGTGAGTCACCATGAGTCACCATCCCTGGAGGTGTTCAAGAAAAGAGTGGATATGGCACTGAGGGACATGGTTAGTGGGCACGGTGGGGATGGGTTGGTGGTTGGGCTAGACTTTAGTGGTCTTTCCCAACTTTAATTGCTCTATGATTCTATAATAGTCATGTGAGTACTACTACACAGATTCCCATTTTAGTGTCTGCTTCTAGAGCAACATTCTCCTATTGCAAAGTTGGCTCAGTTATTACAGCTCATTTAACAAGGATAGATTTTTTTTTTGTTAGTAGCAGTTTTAATGAGTGTGTTTAACATCACATTACATATTGATGCCCAAATTAACACTCACATAATTTAAGCTGATGGGCAGATTGGAGATTTATTTGGCCTACTGCTTCAAAGGACTTGCTTTTCTTAATTTTTTTTTTTACATTTACATACATTTAATTTCACTACCTTTCTGCTCCTCATTGAAACTGAGAGCACTGAAAAGGATTCCCATTTTTAAAAGTTAGAGGAATAAGGCCAAAGAGCTGATGGCTTGATATTGCAAACTTACAGTCACAGATTCAGACTTATTCTGGCTCTTTCCTCCCATTAGAAATGAGCAGCAGCAGGAGAATTAGATTTCCTGGCTGTTAGTCTTGGTTTGCACAAGGTGGAGTGGCATAAATCTTCATCCTTGGTTAAATGCATGTTCTTGCATTATTCTTATTTTACATTTTATTCACATACAATCATTCTTGTGGGTTGCTACACTACCTGCGAGGTTACTGGTGATCCACCTCTGTATTTGGGCTGCAGTTTGGTTGGGGTTGGTGAAGTCGGCTTGCTGCAGGCTGCTGTTGGCCCAGCGTGTGGCACGTGCAGCAAAGCGGGGCGAGAGCTGCACACCAGTGTGCACAAAGAGGGAGCATGCCAGCTGGGCCACGGCACCCCGCCCAGAGTCAGCTGCTCCTTCGTACACCTCGTGCAACATATCCTGCACATCTTGATCTGCCAAGGGAGAGAGAAGGAATAACTGCAATTATTATGTTGACGCATCGTATCTCAGTGGCTCTCAGCTCTACTGCTGGCACCACTGTCCTCTGAAAGTTAAAGCACTACCACAGCTGAAACAACCTTGACATGATTGTGTATTCCTGTAAAGCACAATAACATATTCGGCATAGAAATCGTTCTCTGGGCTACTGTAGAAGTCACTCTAGTGCAGTCAAGTGGCTGATCACACCTTTATGTATGTGAATATACCTCTCAAGGTTCATAAGGATGTCATTCATTTGGGGCACTCTCTAAGTTCTCACTTGTGAGTCTGAGCACCTCCAGCAATGACTGGCTGAGCTGCTGATGGTACAGTACTGATATGCATCTCTTTTTCACATCATCACTGATGCCACCCATCCCAGGAAGAGTATCTCCCTGATTGCTCCAGCTCTGTCTGCTACCCTTGACCCTTTAGTTTTGAAGGACAGTGCCCCAAACTGATCCTGGCAATGGTAAATAAAGTTGGTAGGTTTCTTGATGTCTGTTAGAAGTAACTCTTCTTATACAAACCACAGTAATTTCTATTCTTTCTGGAGTACAAATTCAGTATTTTTCTTTAAATTTTAATTTCTGTGAGCCCTCTAATCCTTTTATAAAAAACTACTCGTTAGCATGTATTTTCTTGACTTGAACAGCTGATTGCTCCTTCTAAATGTAGAATTTTCCATTATCCTGATTGAATTATGTCCTATTCACTTCACAGATTTCTCTGATTTGCTAAGATCCTTTTAAATTTTATTCTGGCCTTCAAAAATGCTTGCAGAAACTACAAACATTCAATAATTCAATAACGTAGACTCTAGTGGATTGACCAAACTTCTAATGAAAACAGTAGACTAGTGCTCCAGTCTCCAATTCCCAGGGAACTCATGATGAGGGTTGCTGTGATGGGTATGAGGTTATGTTGTAGGCCATGCAGGGATGAGTCTTCCAAACTTGGGAGGATCTTGTGTTTCTAGAATCACAAAGTTTCTGACAGGCTTCCCCAGGGGGTGATTTAACAATAGTTTTTGCCTGTCATTCATTTGCTCACTCTAATAGTTTGTGATGAGACAATTCATGCCAAAGTGACTGCCTGAGGCTCAGCACTTGCACCCAGTCTGAGTAATGTTGATGGTTTCCATGTATCCTCAGACTTCCCAAGTGTGTGGGTCAGCCCCTTTCCTATATCTCTTGGAGGAAACTTTCCTACATCCACCCAATAACATCCTTTTGAGTTTTCTACTTTCTCATAAGAGGCTTCTTTCAGGTTCTTCCTCCTATAAATAAGCTTGCTTCAAGGAGTAGAGCTCTGCTGTCCTTCAGCAAGACACCACTGCCTCTTGTCTCTGTGGGAGGATCTTTCTGATTTCCTTAGATGGAAAGTCACCACATGTCTTAGTCTCTGTGTGAAAGCTCAGCAATTCACTATCATGTACAAATTATTGTCCACAGCTTCAGGGAGAAAAGTATTGTGCCCCATGCTTCTTCAGAGTGCTGCAGTCAGCTCTGGTGCTCCTCTGCCTTGGCAGAACAGCTGGGAAACTTGGGGCAGCTCCCAGACTACCCAGAGTGGGCATAACTGGACTCACAGTTACAGTCCTGGTTGGAAATACTGTTTTTGACACCAGGGAGACTGTTGTTGAAGGAAGGAAGCCCTCAGATTCCCATGGGAAGCACCAAGGGAAGGCAGATTTGGACATGAGTGATTTGGGGCAAGTAACCCAGGGAGGATTTTGGTGGTCTGAATCCATCTTGCCTTTATTGACCTGTCCCAGGCTGAGCATCAAGCCAAAGGTAAGGTTGTTATGAGACTCCAGTTCCTAACCAGTTCCCTCACCTCATCGGGAGACTTCTACTGCACTGGTTCAGATTTTTGCTGAGGTAAAGGAAAAGTTTCCTTTCTTCCTATTTCTACCACCCAAGAATCCAGTGTGTGTTTTCTAGCCTAGCAGTGCTCTTCTAATAACCTGCAGGGAGACTAATCACCTCTATGAAGATCACTATTAAAACTTAGATCTATTACTCATGAAAGGATAAAATATTGAAGTCCTTGAACAGATGTCAAGAAAACTCACACAGTCTGAGGTGTAAAGTGCTTTTCTTGTGTGTTTTGCATTAGTGTGGGAGCATTTGGCAAGCTCTCTGGAGGAGGAGAAATCAAAGATGGTAAATTGGAAGCAGATGTTTAATGTGAGGTGTGGTATCCTGAGCTTGGAATTTCAGTCATATCAAAGCACTTAGCTAACCAAAGTCCTGAATTCTTACTCAGAGAGCAGCTCAAAATTGCTTTTGCATTCTCTACCATGGATAAAATAAAACAGCAAGGAGAAAACATTTTAAAGTATACTATTTTGCCTGTTTTTTTTTAGAGACATCTCTTTGAATACCGCTTTTCTTAGTGTTAGAATAAAGGTGAACAAATCTTCCAAATATTAAAAGAAGATTATGGGTGCATTTAAGAGCTGATTCTCTGTGAACAGGGAATGAACCATCAATGTTTTCATTGTTTTTAGTCTGCCAAGATTTTAACCACATCCTTCATTATTGTGAAAGAAGGACCAACTAAAGCACAAATGCAAACATCTAGTGGAAAAACAGAATATATATGCAGTTCGTTTTTCCTCATCTGAAATTTGGTCTAAGTACTTATTTATTAGATGCAAACCATCCGAGGATATGATTTCTTTCTCCCCCACAATAAATGTGTTATCATGACTAATAACAATAGGTCCCATTCTACTTTTTTCTCATGTAAATACATTATTATTACTAAAAGCCTCAACGAACATGGTTTATGCCATAAACTAAAGTAGAGGGAAATTAAAGTAGAGATAAAATGTCTGTTTGGTATTCTGTTACACATGAGAAGAAGTAGGACAGTGGAGAAGAGCCACCAAATCATTAATAATACCTATACTTTCTTAGTTATGTCTTGTGTGGAGATCTGTGCCTAAATTTCAATGTGTAATATTCTCTCTAATTTAATATTCTCTCCTTCTTAGTAATTGAATTATTATGTAACAAAAACTGTGGCAATTGCTGAGGTAAAATCCTTGTCTGAAATAATGCTGTTTAAAATTACCTTTCTGAATTTACTGAAAGTCTATCAACCAGAATTGGTTCGTACTGCTATATCTGTCTTGAATATCAATGATATAGGAAATGGTTTTGATGACTAAGGTAGGTTACAACACAGGACAGTGAATTACTGTAGGTTTTATCTTTAGTCTTCGTATACAGAAAGTAAACTTTATGCTGAGAAATACTGGTGTTATCTCTCTACGTAAGTCTTGAATATAAGCTGCAAATTTTGAAGATGAGGAGCCATCTACTTCTTTAGAAACATGCCCATAATGTAAAACAGTTTTTGATATGTGATATGAAATAGTAGGATAATCCACAATTAAAATGAAAACAGCATCCTTAAATTCAGCTGATTCATACTGGATTCTACGATATCTGCCTTTTCCATATCTCTTCCCAGAAAGCCTTTTATTTTAGCTTGCTTTCATGGAAAGATATAATTGCACCATCACCTGTCCATACAACTTATTTCCTGCAAATCTCCTGCTAAATTTTCTGCTAAGTATCACTAGAATAAGTCTTAAAGATAATTCAGTTTCTCAATTTGAGATTAGGATAGGAGACAAAGTAACTGTCATCTCCTTGCAAAGCACACGGTGGAGGCCATGTCACAACGGGCAACATGAAACCCTGGGAAACAAAGATAGTTCTGCTGTTCATGGAAGTACCTTCTCTAGGAGTAGCTACACTTCAGTAAAAGAGCAAGCAGTACTTGAAAAGAAGGAATAATAATGTGTGTGTCTCCTACTGTACATCCTTTGTCCAGCTGACACCTGCCTATCAAATCTGGAGAAAACAGTTCCAAATTATATTTTTGCAGTGAGACAGAAACAAGTAGATAATTAGACATGTACAATTGTCATCTCCTTAGTAAGGCTTTCCTGCAAAGCATAGGTAATTAAGTATTTTTTTTTTAATGGAGTACATTACCGTGAATATTGTATCCTAGGGCATTCTGCAGCTCTGTGAAGGTATTTCCTTGAGCTCCAAACTGTAGCATCTCCAAAGAAATGGCCACACTTGCAGGGGAAATGACCAGGTTGGTTCTGTTCTCTGCTTCAGAGGCATGGCGGTAGAGATTGATTGCAAATTCAATCTTCAGGTCCTTCAGCTCATCATAGGAGATGCAGTTGCCCTTGGTTAAGCACCGAGTAAGGATGAGTGCAAAGAAGACAGTGGGCAACATGAAGGCGTGCTGAGAATGCACTCCACCAGATACCTGCAATTAATAGTAGAGGTACTTAGACAACTAGTGATAGCTGGTAGAGTGTCTGCCCATACCTAGTCAGTAGATGTTGCCATTAAAAGATAAGGTGTAGGGACTCACACTGATGACTGTTGGCTAACAAGAATCAAGCTCTTCCACGATGCTGTACCCTGTAAGATGGTTGGTCAGAACAGCACATGGAGACACTGTGCTCCTCTACTAATAAAACAGTGACCTGCACTGTGAAGGGACACCTTGAGGAAAGCTCTGTGCTCTCCACACTGCCGAGCACCCCCAGCTCCTTTCCATCCCCAGCAGATAGGGGTCCATTCCAGCACTCCTAATAGGCAACCCACCCCTCATGAGGTGCAGGTGTCCAGCTGCAAGCTCCAACCTGAAGGTTCCATCCACATTTGCAAAAACATTTGCCTTCAAATTTCCCACCTGCATATTCCTCCTACGCAAGGAATAAAAGGTTGCATTTGTGAAAGGCTTTAGTGCAGCAGAAAATCACTGCTTTGGAATTTTATGGGAAGTCAAGAATTTGTCCACGTTGTTAAGAGACACTCAGATTTGTATTTCAGAGAAAAACGCTAAAACGACAAAGCGGCTCTTTTTCTTTTTGCAGAATTTTGCCTTCTGAACAATGTATGCAAATACATTTAAAAAAATGCTACACCTTCTTTCACTTGAGGATTTCCTACAAATCTTTCTCCGTGCCCTTTGCTCTAGAGAGCACCTCTAATTCTTTGCATTTACTCACAGTTAGCTCTGTTAAATTGTCTTGCCTTTCTGAGTCCTTCTGGGTGTCTGAATTGAAGCTGTCTATGTACGCCTTGTCTCCTTCTTTAATAGGTAGTGGAGTAAAGACTAAGTCATGAGACTGCATTTAAAGGGATAGTCAGTGACCAGAGTCTCTGTCGGCGATGTCTGTACCACTCTGTCCAAATTCCTGTAGGCTACAAGCTCTATAGAGAGCCAGGCAAAGCAGCATGCCACGGACCAGCAAATCCAAGGCAAGGAACAAAAAGGTACACATGGAGATAGAGCCAGCAACTGCCCCAGCCCCATGAGACTTGTGACCTGCTGGTACCAACCAAAGCATCTCCTATCTCTCTTCCCACCCCCTCCTGCTTTTATATGAATTCCATTGATTCCTCTGCCACAAAGGGGAAGAGAAAGGGCTCTCTGTGTACCAGGCACGTAGCTACTTTTTCTTCCTATTTTGAAATCTTATTCAGAAAACCCATTAAAACGTCTTTATTTGCCTCCCCTCATACCGCAC
>VXAB01008346.1:0-38597 GCA_013399175.1 Odontophorus gujanensis | reverse complement strand
ACACACTTTGTTTTTTAATGCCATCCCAAATAGGAAGATTTTCATTCACTCTTTAGTTTCCAGAGGGAGAGAAACAGCAAAGCAGTGCCTTAAAGAAGAGGAAGTCCTTCACTTCACTTCACTTCACTTCACTTCACTTCACTTCACTTCACTTCACTTCACTTCACTTCACTTCACTTCACTTCACTTCACTTCACTTCACTTCACTTCACTTCACTTCACTTCACTTCACTTCACTTCACTTCACTTCACTTCACTTCACTTCACTTCACTTCACTTCACTTCACTTCACTTCACTTCACTTCACTTCACTTCACTTCACTTCACTTCACTTCACTTCACTTCACTTCACTTCACTTCACTTCACTTCACTTCACTTCACTTCACTTCACTTCACTTCACTTCACTTCACTTCACTTCACTTCACTTCACTTCACTTCACTTCACTTCACTTCACTTCACTTCACTTCACTTCACTTCACTTCACTTCACTTCACTTCACTTCACTTCACTTCACTTCACTTCACTTCACTTCACTTCACTTCACTTCACTTCACTTCACTTCACTTCACTTCACTTCACTTCACTTCACTTCACTTCACTTCACTTCACTTCACTTCACTTCACTTCACTTCACTTCACTTCACTTCACTTCACTTCACTTCACTTCACTTCACTTCACTTCACTTCACTTCACTTCACTTCACTTCACTTCACTTCACTTCACTTCACTTCTTCTTCCCAGTGCAGTGACGGAGCACTGGCACAGGCTGCACAGAGAGGTGGTGGAGTCTCCTTCTCTGGAGACGTTCCAGACCCGCCTGGACGCCTACCTGCGCAACCTGGGCTAGGGAGCTGCTTTGGCAGGGGGTTGGACTCCATCATCTCTGGAGGACCCTTCCAACCCCTACAGTTCTGTGACTCTGTGAAATGTGGAAGAGGGAGGTTGCTTTGAAATATACCAGAAGCAGAACATCCAGCAAAAATGAAACCAATGTTACGGCTCAGATTTGGGGTAGGTATCTATGGGACATATAACTGAAAGTTGGGCCAAGTATAAATATTGTGTAATATAGCATCATTTCTGTGGAAAGCAGAAAAAAACACATTCTGGCTTATCACAGAGGGATCTCCAAAATTGGGGTGCGTGAGTTTCAAATTTTTCCTCCTCCCCACCTGATTTAGAAAAGGAAATCCATGGAGGAACCTGGTCAGCAAAAGGGATGTTAAACAATAAGAGAGGACCTAAGAAAACTGAAAATAAATCAACGTCATTCATAGAAAGTGTGGGGAATAACAAAAGCTCTTTAACTATAATTAATGAGAAAGAAAACCCATTAGTAAATGATTAGAGGCATAAAAGGCAGCAGAATAAGAAAGTAAAGTCATCAAAACTAGATGTGGCCAAAAAAGCAAGCTATCACATACTAGGGGGAAGATATGAATATTTATCGTGATGGAGGGTAGATCCAAAGATCTTATGCCCCTTTGATTTAGCAACCTAAGTTTTGAGTTTCTCTTTCCCAAACAGGGACCAAAATTCTAAACTGGATGTCCAAGGAGAATATGGTGCCCCATGGGGGTGATCCGAGAACTGTGCTTGTAATCCTGGAAGCCAGGCCCCGAGATGCTTACCTGAGGGTGGTTTAGGGGGCACAACTCAGGGGCTGTGAACCAGTCAGGCTAATTACAGTCATTTCATGTTGAAAAGTAAGTGTCCTGGATTTGCAGAGATAATGGGATTGGGCCACAGTGGAGAAAGGGATTCTGGTTGGTTGCTATTTTTAACAGCTTTTTAGGGAATTTAAACTTGTGTTCTAGCTTAGGACTCCTTCTTTAAGTCTTCACCTGGATAAGAATCACAAGGTCCTGAGGAAACTATTGATAAATTTTGTCTTTGAAAAAATGGAAAAGCTTATTTTTAAGAAATTAATTGATTAGTCCCTGTTCTTCAGGGACAGAAAGAGGAAAAGAAACTGTGTTTTGAGAGATGCTTCTTGACACTGAGATGACTGAAGCTGCCCTCTGAGGGCAATGAGGAAAGGTACAGATGGAGGTGTTTGGAGAATACGAGACATGGTGGTGCTTGAGTGGCAATCTGGAACATGTACACTGTGGGTGAGTGAGATGCCTTTGGGATCATTTTCCCCCAGTTGCTTCTCCTAAAAAATTGGAGTTTTCCCTGGTGTGATAGGGGCAGCAGTTCTGCTTTTAGGCTGTGGTCAGCTTGGACTCCTGCTGCACTGACTTTACATAGCAATTCAGGGCAGAATATAGCTCACAGACTCTTCAGAACCCTCTCATTTGCTTTCCTGCATCAGATTGGTCTCCAGCCATCTTCCTTTCACTCCAGCACAACCCTGGTATCAGCAGAATTACTGTATTTTACCCTCTTTGTAAATGAGAATAGGATTTATCCTTTTATCAGTGCCATTTTTTGTGCTTGCGCTCTTTAAAATATATAACCCTTGGGAAATTATATTGAATACAAACCTCCTGCTTGCCTCCTGCTTACATCTCTGATGCACTAGAGAGCTCTCACTGCAAGATACACACACATTTGCTCAATTAGGAGGAAGGTTGTGCTGAATTTCAGGATAAGAATTATTTGCATCATCATTTCAGAATACAGAGCTTATTCTGCAGGGAGGTGGCTAGCTGCAGAGACTCAAAACACCTAGTTGAGCAAGTTCAGGTGAATTTGCTTATGCTATCCACATGCCTCCTGCACTGCTCCCCTGCTGGGGCATGAAAACAAAATCTGGTTTTTCAAAGGATGACCACTGCAGAGGTTCTCCTTCAGAGGACAAGCTCAGCACAACGAAGTGTGTTTTCAGTTTCTGTATCTTTACTGCTGTGAGTAGAATAGGAGAGCAGTGATTTTATAGCACAATGTTGAGATTTGGAGCTTTCTTCCCCGTGAGATGCCCAAGAGCTCATGGGTGCTCTGTGGGGTGTTAGGGTTGATGGGCTAGCATTGTAAGACTGGTGCTGGAGGACTGTGGGGGATCCAGGCTTTGTCACGGGTGCTCTTGGGATGAGTGCTGTAATAAAAGAGCCTGGAACAGTACCCAGGGGTCGTCCTGGTGACAGGTAGTGGGACCAGCTCCAAACTGAGCTAGATAGTAAGCTAGGAAGAGGTGTGAGCTATCAGAGGTGCAATTGTGCAGTCTTCTTAGTTAGGTTGCAGATTGGGTATTCCTGGTGTGCTATGTGTTGTGTTCTGCAATAGGCAGAATGGTGCCTTTCCCTGGTGGAAAGTTAAGCAAACAAAAGTTCTCCTTTCTCTGAAAGGTGTTAACATCATAGCGTAAGTGTTCCCCAAGCATAAGTGCAGACTGACTAAGAGCCCAAACCCAAGTCCAGCCTGATGGTGATCATTCTCATTATATGGTTTTTAGTAGACAGAATTCAAAAAGACTGCAAAATTACAAGGACAAGATCACCTTTTTAGGTCGCAGAAACATACTTGAATTAATAGAAAGAAAAACTGATTGAGAAGAGTTGAGATTCTGTACCTTACTGTAATCTGAGTACTTCTCCCATGCGAGTCTCATGAGGAAGATAGTTTAAGAAGCTCTGTTGAGGAAAAGCAATGCATGAGCTTCGAAGAGATAATCTCAGCAGTTCAGCATCCTGCTTTATATACATTTCCTGCAGTGTTATGGGAGGACTTTAGCAGTAGAGCCTGCTCCATGTGAACTCTTAGTACAGTATCATAGAATTGCACAGAGAATGACTTGGGTTGGAAGACTCAAGACCACCCATTTCTAACCCCCCGCCATTGGCAGTGCCACCCAGCAGCTCAGGCTGCCCAGAGCCCCATCCAACCTGGCCTTGAGTGCCCCCAGGGATGGAGCACACACAGCTTCTCTGGGCAGCTGTGCCAGGGCCTCACTGCCCTCTGAGTAAAGAATTTCCTCTAAATATCTAACCTAGATAATTCCCCCTTGTCGAATCACTGCCTATACATGTAGGCAGTCTCTCTTCTGTTTATAAGCTCCTTTCAAGTACTGAACGGTCACAGTGAGATCTCCCCAGTCTTCACATCTGCAGGCTGACAAGCCCAACTTCATCACCCTTTCTTCATAGAAGAGGTGCTCCAGCACTCTGATCTGGTAACCCTCCTCTGGACATGATCTAACATCTTTTTCTTGCACTGGAGGCCCGAGACTGGTCACAGTACTCCAGATGGGACCTCACAAGAGCAGAGCAGATGGGACAACCCCCTCCCTCTCCCTGCTGCCACCCCTCTGTGGCTGTAGCCCAGATACAGTTGGCCTTCCAGGCTGCAAGCACACACTGCTGGCTCATGTTCAGCTTTTCACCCACTAGGACCCACAAGTGCTTCTCAGCAGGGCTGCTCTCAATGAGTTCTTCTCACAATCTCCACACATATCTGGCATTGCCCTGATTCAGGTGCAACACCTTACACTTGACCTTGCTGAATCTCATTAGGTAAACACGGACTCACTTTTTGAGAGTGTTCAGTTCCCTTTGGATGGTATCCCTTCCTTCTGTTGTGTCAACTGCACCACTCAGCTTGGTGTCATCCACAAACTTGCTGAGAATAATACGCTTGATCCTGCTGCCTATGACATTGATAAAGGACTGAAGAGCACCAGTCCCAAGATGGACCCCTGGGGGACACCACTTATGTCTGACTTTCTACCTGGACATAGAGACATTGATCACAACCCTCTTGCTGTGACCATATAAGAGTCTTATGGCCCTTCTTGAGCAGCCAGCTGACCTGTGATGGTTGTGGTCAGAGATAGCCCCTTTGCTGTCTGCAGGATTTCAGAGGTGCTGCATCAGCATGTTCAGAGTTTACTTGCCAGTCTGTGAAGTGTCACCTCTGCTCTGAACAGCTGTTCTTTTGGTATCTATTTACTTAGAGGGAGATAGTTCCAGCACCAGGTAGAAACTCACACTCAGACAAGACAAGCCATTGAGATATAAGCAGGGTTGGGGAACAACATGGTGGCACATTTTTCTCACAGCTGGCTATATAAGCTGACAGCTTAAATATATTTGCTGTTGACAGGGAATATAAAGTGTAAAAGCTGATTTTAATTCAGATACCCCCCCAAGTGCTTATCTAACTGACTATTACAGTCTCCTACAATTCCAAATAAACGATGCCAAGTAAATGACACTGGAAGTGGTCTTCATATGTGTATACTGCCAATGCAGTTTCTGCTGCTGATCTTGCTGAGATGACAGGGAACAAAACAGAAGATGTTTATAAAATTACAGAGCTGACTTCTCATAAGAATCCCAGAAAGAAGGATTTGACTGAGTGAGCAAGAGAGAGATGGTATCAGATGGAAATCTCCACAGCAAATGAAGTGGAAAAATATTATTTTCATGGCAGTTCTTCACTGACTGATTCATTATCTGAGGTTTTGCCTCTCATGTAGCCTGAACCATCCAGGTGTACCCAGGCTGAATGATCCATTGCCAAACTGAGCCAGAGCAGACATATCCTGTTACTTTCTAGAGGAGTTTTACACGTGGAGTTTGGTGATTCTTCACCAGAGAATGCTCCACACTTTTAATCCAGTCCACAGAGGGTGATCCTGTACATCCAGTACTTCTTGAGACCCTCTTGGCCCCCTCTCTTTTCTAAGTAGACATCTATATTCCTGGTGTGGCCATGGCAGCACTGAAGAGCAGCATTGTGGGTACATGCTGCAACCATCGAGGGCCCAGTCCAGGCCTGCTCCACTGGGTATTGATAGCAGAAGCAAGGAGCCCTTCCTGTACCAGCCAGCTCCTCCTAGAAAAACTGTGATGGTTCTGCTCAGCCATGACAGGTGGAGGAAGAAGGGTGGGCAGTGGGTGCTTCCCTCTTGCAGGGCAAAACAAAACCTTTATTCTTTGGGGGCTGATCCATTCTTACAGCTTACACCTGACATAGGTAGTAATCCCTTTTGGTGACATCATAGGTGTTGCCACAGTGGCCAAGGTGATGTCACAGAGAGAAGCTTATGACTGTAAATGGGGAATAAGTCACAAGAACAGGCGACCTCAAAAGGAGCTAATGTCCCGTTATTATATAAATGTCCCATATATAAACANTGATCCTGTGTTATTTTAATGAGAAAAAAAAAAAAAAAAAAAAAAAGGAAAAAGTAACCAGCAGTCTGTCAGTGTGTATGGAGAAGTAAATTCACCATTCTTCCATAGACCTGTAGGTTCTTTATTGGTATGTCCTATTTCTAAAAAATGTTCTACTATTTTCAGCCAAGTAGTTGCTCTGCTATCTTAACCAACTCTAAGATCCTTTCTTGTTTGAAATATCTGCTACATTAAAAAAGAGGAAATCACAAAGGATCTCCATATTTCAATATGCCATTAAAGAATTACATGCTTCGAAGTAACTAAGCGTTTGAACAAATTGGAATCTATATTTTGTTGTCAGGAATCCATGAAGTAATTTTACATTAGCGAGGAAAAGTCTTTTCTGTAAACCTAAGCTCCATGGGAGTATCATAGACCGAGTGTAAATGCAAAGCTATCTAATTATTAGCTGTTGTATTTTTATGATAAATAGGAATGAATAAAATAGAAAACTAGGTACTGCTGTATCCCAGTTACACGAGTTATACTTCCTAAGCTGAAGATTAAAGGAATGTTCAGAGTCTTTAATGTGTTTTTTTTTTCCCTTGCAGATGCCTCCCTTGTGCTCATTATTCTGTGACCAAACATCTGCTACATTTCCCCCGAGAAATTTTAAACTGGATTTTCTAGCTTGATAGAATGCATGTTTAAATGCTTCTTGGGGTAAATAATTTTGCACACTTCCAAGCACAAGGTCTGAATCTTCACTTGGTTTCCACATTATGCAAGTAGACATTCAAGGCACTTAATACTTTCTAACCTCTAGTGCCCTTTTTACACAGAGACAGGCAGTCAGCGGGGATTAACCTGATCCTAATTAACCACTAACTCTTCTGATATTTGGTCACTGCACAGTAGCGTGCTGCCAGGTACGCAGAGGTAAACTGATCTGGATTATCTGCTGGTGCATGTGCTTCTCAGGGGGAGGTCTAGCACCGGCCCTGGGAGTGAGTTACAGGCAGATACGGCTTTGAACACAGAGCCTAGAGGCTGCTACATAAACCTGGAAGGGCAGGGAGAGGGGAAAGCATGAACTGGAGGGTTTCTTCCAAACGGCTTTCTACAAAGGTTTGTATTTTGTAGAAATTTACCACTCTGACATTGCTACAGGGCAGAAAATAAAAAGCATAGAAATCCAGAAAGAACTGTGTCTTCTTTTTTTTTTGTCAGTAAAGGAACATGACTTTGTGAATGTAAGACCTCCCCCTTTTTCTTTCCCATGTGCAAGCACCATTTCTGACAGAGCCCTGGGAAGGCAGAAGCAAGGATGTGTCTTTCACTGCATGCTACCTACTGTGGCTTTGATAATTTTTTGCAGTCTCTGGGGTGAACAGTTGAGTTCATGGAGGGCACAGCACTGATGGCCTTCCCCAGCCCCACATCAACCTGTAAAGCAAAAGCAGCATGCTGCACAGTGAGTAAGGCAGGCAAGAGAAGACACTTGGAATGGAAGCTGCAAAAGCCTTGAACCGCTGTAGCAAGAGAGCCCTGAGGAGGATGAGGAAGATTCTGCTCAAGGTATGTGAGGAGATGCAAAGGAACACTCTGAGAAGCACCTGGACCACAGCAAAACACTGAGGGTGATACCTTCCTGGCATCCTGGTGAAATGTGAAAGCCCATAATGGCCTTCCTGGGGCCAGATCCTGTTCTCTCCTTGGGATCAGCCTGAGGTGTCCTGCAGCACTGAGCTGATGGCAGGCAAAGTCTTTGGCTTGCTGTCCAAATTGAATTGCAATGTTCAGCTTTTCTGAGCCGGTTCTTGAGACAGCTATACAGCTGAAGGGACAGCCCTGAGCAGGGACAAAACGTTGTGCTGGAGAAGTAGCGAAGTCAGCTTAGGGAATAGGAACAAGACTAAAGCAGGAGAGCCAGAAGTGGATCGGTAAGTACACTCTCACGATGGCATTGACATCCTCTTTCAAATGAAAATATCCTTTTGGTAGCTGAAGCCGAAAGTCAGTGTAGAAAAGGGCAACAAAGGGTTGATTTACAGCAAGGTGGAGGGGCTGCTTTTCCTCTTGGTTTCCAGTTTAATGTGGTGTGGCTGGTTTGACTAAGAAATGGACCACTGCTTCCTGAAAGAGTAAATTACACCCGGTTATAAAACATTGTTTCCCTGTGGACAGTTTTCTATGAAGAATGTATGCATGTATAGCAAACTTTTTTTTTTTTTTTCCCAGCAAGAAAACAGCTCCTTCCTAGGCCTGAACAGATTTGTACCAGCAGAAACCTCAGCCTGGCATTCAGTTCCTGAACAAAGCCATACCGCTGTTGAGAAAACTTTGTCCTTTCTTTCCCAGTGGAGCATCTGAAGGTATCATTTGTCTCCTGGCACGACAGCTCCCATACCTCTCTGCTGCATCTGAGAGTTAGCTGTTAAGAACAAACCCTGGGTTTTTCTCACTAGTAAGCACAGAAAATTTCTTCAGTCTTCAGGAAAGAGATGAGGAAATTATCCACCTGAGTCCCCTGCCAGCAGCTGGCCCGAGGCCATCAGTTTCTCTCCCTGCCTGTCTGCACAGGCTGTGATGGCCCAGATTTGTCGGGGGTTGTCCAGCCTTCCTCCCTCCTAACCTAGCACAAGTTGGGGCTTTGGGCAGTGTTTGGTCACTGGCACCAGGATCTTACCGATAGGAGCAGCATTTCTCCCCTCACTGCAGAGTTAGGTCTGAAGCTTCTACTTAGATCTCAGTCCCATGGGAAACAAACAAACAAAAAAGCATTGATTTGCACAGCATCATCCTACCCACCGGGGTTGGAAAGCAATGCTGCACATCTCTGCCAAGCTTTGCCCACTGTCTGCTGAGACAACAGAGAAAGCTGAGTACACAAGTGGCAGAAAAAGCTTGTTATGGAGCCAAAATATGCCTTGCATGGTTTTTATGATGGATGTTAATGACTGCAAGAGGCAAGGCAGCTTGTCTGCAGGCTATTTGCAAACTCTCAGTCCCTCTGGACTGTTGCCTTTGTAATAGTGCCTCATTTGTGATGGTACCATGGGACTTCTGGTTCACACCATGGATGGATGATAGGATCACCTTTGGGCTCTGGGAAATGACTTTGAAACGGAATTGTTTTCTGTATTGCTGCAGATGTTCCTGCAGAGGAAAAAAGGGAAGAGGCAGCAGAGCAAAGGTCAGAGGTGAAAAAGCTCCCAGAAAAGGTATCTTGAAAAGAACGTTGCTGATCCCCAAGCAGCTAACAATTAAGCAAACTCATCAAGGAGCTTCAGTAGTAACCATGGTACCTCCAGTTAATTGCCTGGGGTTCATCTTTGTTCATACAGCTCCAAATAGGAGATCTGAAAACCAGATGGAGAAGTAGATGAGCGAGTTTCCGTATGAACAAGTGCTAGGTTCCAGCATGAAGTTGCTTGTCTTCTTCTCTTTCTTATTTAAAATTTTCTCCTTAACCCTGAAGCATTGTTCCCTGAGCCACAGCAATTCTTGGAGGTTAAGAGACTTAAAATAATACCAAATTTGGCAACAATTTTGGAAAGTAAGGATGATGGAGCACTGGCACAGGCTGCACAGAGAGGTCGTGGAGTCCCCTTCTCTGGAGACATCCAAGACCCACCTGGATGCCTACCTGTGCAACCTGGGCGAGGGAGCTGCTTTGGCAGGGGGTTGGACTCCCTGATCACTGGAGGTCCCTTCCAACCCCTTCAATTCTGTGATTCTGTGAAAGCTGCCCTCTCCCATGTCAAGATGCAGCCTGCATTTTTTCACTCACTTGTTATGACACAAGTTGAGTCTTGTAGAGTAGAGATGGACTCAAGGTGAGATGACAAGGCTCTGTAATGCAGGCCTATGTCTTAGAAAAAAAATATGTATCTTCTCTTCCTTTAAACCAAAGTCTGATGGAATTTGTACAACACTATTGTTCTGTTTAGGTTTCTCTATTATATGCAGCTTGACATTTGGCCTAGGCTCAGTGTTGTTACTCCCAGTTTTTCTCTGGGGACACCAAGGAACCATGTGGTAGAGAGACCTGTGTGCAGCCATTCATATGCTATGTGCCATTAACTACAGGGTATCTGCAGCATTACAGTTTAATCCCCATATCTGGAATTGTTCTCTCTGCACTTTTGTCCTGAGATGCCTTTCACAACAGGACCCTTAGCACTGCTACCTATTCCCAGCCCCTGGTGTGTTCTGGAAGAAGATGACATTCAACCACCAAACTATCTTGCTTCACCAGAAACTTTATTAGTAGTAGAAAAGCAAAAGTGCTAGAAAGCTAATTGCTCTTTCTGAAGGTCACTTCTTCAAGGATACAATGATGTGCTGATATTGCTTGAGACGTGGCATAGCACATATGCTCACTGCACGACTGTTGTAATTAAATATCAAACATTTATTTCTCAACGGGTTTTTTTCTTCTTGCTTAATTTGTCTCTCTTGCTGCTTTTTCTGTTAACAACTCTATTAATTAAGAGAAAGTGTCAAAGGACCTGCTGATGAATGAATCATGAAATTAAGAAATGGCTGTTTTTCAGTGTTTTTTTCTTTTTTCTTCTTTTAGAGACTGCTACATCTGTCTGGAAGCACACTTGTCAAATACAAGGACATCTAAAACTGCACTTCCTTGAAAATAAGATTCTTCTTTACTTTGGTGTTTCAGGAAGGGAAAGAAAAAAAGTATAGGGGAAAAATAGAGCAAGCAGATGTCACGGTGTCAAAATTAATTATTTTGGATTGATCCATATACCTTGATCTTTATGACCCTCAAGAATTCTAAATACCTATCAGTCAGTCATTTAAATTCCTCAGCTAAACCCCGTACCTCGTTAAAGAATGAAATAAGAAAGGTATTGATATGCTTTTCTTTAGACCTGTCACTCTGCAGTCTGAAAATACAGATGATGGCATCTAAAACTATTCTCATGAGTTCCCTTTTTAAATAGCAAAAGAGCCTATTGTCCCCCTAAGAATTCCATCACATTCCCATTGGTGTCAGTTTCTTGCTGATCCCTCCTGGTACTGACTTCAACTTCCAGCTTCAGCAGCAGGGATGGAAGGAGGCCGGTGCAGCATGGGACATTGTACTCACCACTGACTGCGCTGATGCCAACAAGCAACAAAAGATTGCTGGGTGTTGCGATGGGGTAAAGAAAAGAAAGGTTGGATTGGGCTCTGAGCAATGTGATCTATCTGTAGGTGTCCTGTAGGAGCCCCTCCTTCCCTGCCTCACTCCCTCCCCTGAGCTGCTCAAGCAGGATGCTCTGGAGTTCTCCTGCTGAAACTTTATGCTTTGTGTAAGGCCTGTGAAAACTGTAGAGAGGCAGGATATCTACCAATGATTAGAGCTGGGAGGAGCTACTGGGTACATGAGGCTTTTTTAGACAGCTGTGGCTGTAGTACTGAACCAACCACTTCAGAAATTTGTAACTGCTGCTTAGGGAACTGGATCTGGGAGCTCCTCACATGAGTGCCTGCCTATACACCATGCTGCAGATGGATCATTAGCTTTCTCTGCGGCTCAAGGACTATCTGTTATCAACAGAGAAGTAACAGCCACTACTGCCTGGTGCTTCCTTCCCAGGAGGATCCTAAACATGCCAAGAAGGGGCTCCAGAAGCAGCATTTCCATTCAGTTACAAAGCCATTGTTAGTTAGATCACAGAATCACAGAGCTGTAGCAGTTAGAAGGGACCTCCAGAGATCACTGAGTCCAACCCCCTGCCAAAGCAGCTCCCTAGCCCAGGTTGCACAGGTAGGCGTCCAGGCGGGTCTGCAAAAGATCATTACTAACTCCCACATACCTTTACTAAATTAAACAAAAGCACATTTTACTGGGTTTTCTAAGTGCCACAAATGCTCCCTCAAGAAAGAAGCTAGGATCTTGTAATTCTTTCTGGAATACCCTGTATCAACTGTCTTTGCACTTCTTTGGACCTAGACCACGGAGTTTTGGTGAGCCACAGTCATGTGCATTATAGGATGTGAGAATAGCATCATCTTTCTCTTCCCAAGCCACGCTACCCTCACAGCCAAAGTTCTGCTGATGTGTCAGATCCAGTATTCAAACAATGCCAGTAGATTCATTTCACATACATCACACATTTCTACTGATGCATGAAAACAGGCTTTTGCTCTGACCTGTGTTTTCTTACAGTAGATCTTACAATAGATTCTTCTCTGAGCATTCAACTTCTCTAGGATGATATAGTCAGTTTGTTCTCTCAGCTTTTCACTTCCCTTCTTCTTTCTCTCTTCTGGACTGGACTGCTGCCAAATGAGAAGCTGAAATCAGAGGCAAATCAGAGCCTATTATAAACCAAACTTGAATAGATTTTGCTGTAATTTATTTTTTGGCATTCAGCACTGTGATAACTTGAAGGGGAAAGGCATAACACTTTCAGGGTGCTAGCATTTAAGCTTAGTCCCTGAGGCAGAGCTCATCCTCCTCAAACTTCTCTTCCCCTTGCAGGTAAGACCTCACATGGTGTGGTGCCCCTCATCTGGAAGTGATGAGGTGCCCTTGCCAATAGCTCTCCTACACTCACCACCCTCCTCTTCATTGTTCTGCTTACCTTCTTCCCTCCTATCTAGACCCAGGACCATGACACTCAAAGCTCAGTGTAGACATTGGGGCACATCAGCACCCTTTACTTGGCTTCTCTCTAGTGCCCATGAGCACTAGAATTTTGGACTTCTGATGTACCTTGCAAGACAGAAAGCCCCTGTGTCTGGATTTGGCATGCAGGTGACTTTGTATCATGCATCTTCACCTGCCAGGCCCTGTGCCTCACGGTGATGACCCTGATACATATACATACAGAGTGCATGGAGATGCACTATACCAAAGTCACAACACGTGCACTTCAGTTTTCTTGCAGTCCTTACCTCTCAGGGGCAATGCCAGCACCTCCCGAGCTCTGGGATGGCCGTGTCCCCTTGGTGAACACTGGGGGACAAAACTGCCACTGTCACATCAGGTACTGAACTCAGTGTGACTCCTTTCAGTGGGGAGTCTCTATCTTCTTACCTGTGTGTTTACCCTGCATGAAATTCAAATTGCATGCGGCATCTTCAGTGAAGCTTTTGAAGAAAATGATGGTTGTCTAATGGAAAAGCTGGTGCTCAGTCCCTGAGACTGCAATTCCCTAAAGAGTTCTGGAAACCAGAAATAAGAAATAATGCCGGCTCTTATTCCTATCAGGTGTGGAGTATTCTTTTATCTAACTTCTTCTAATTCACTTTTCTTTTTATGCTGATTTTTCTATAGCATTCTTTTCAGAATCTTACCCAGAATCTTAGCTCCTGTATTGCAGATTCCAGTCCCCTGTCTGTACTTCCCATCCATCCATGTCTCTTCTTTTTATTCATTCAAGTCTTTGCATCATCACATATCATTTTCAGAAGATTTCACACTTTTGAAAGTCCATATGGTTGTCAAATTCTTTTCTGATGCCACTTGTTTATGGCTTCAAGATAGTCAACATGAATTCACACTTCTTTTTTTCCTTTTATTTTCCCCCTTCTTTGTCCCCACTCTCTTTTGTGCACAACTCCAATGAGATTAATTCACTTCTTCAAACCATACTGCCAAATTTAACACATCAGCAAAGGAAGCCTGGGGCAAAAAATCTGTTCAATCTTGCCATTCATTCATGTCAGGCTGCAAGCTAGCTGTCACTTCTGAGTGTCGCCAGGTTTTCTTTGCACCATCTATCGGAATCCAAAAAAGGTGTGTGTTAGCGACCCGCTGTATCTATCAGACAACAAACAGCAACGTGCAGAGGAGTGTGACTTGCTCCTCATGAGTGTTGTGAACTACAAAAGCACAGCTGTTAATTCACCAGAGTAGGAGGAATTACAGAACTGGTGCTATGTGTTGCATTCTTCAAGTGCACGGGTTCCTGGAGGCCCTGTCACGGAGAGCAATGCCCGGAGGAGCCGGCCGGCACTGGTAGCACTGCTGGGTGCTGGGGCCTGACAGGCAGCATTGTGTTGGCAGGACTTGGGTCATACTTAGCAGATTATCCCCGTACCAGGAGGGCTGAAATTTCCATCCAAGTAATAGAGGAATTTGTGACAGGCAGCCGGTTTACCGCCCCGTGCTCCAGGGCTGGCTCACAGCAGATGCTCGGCTTGGTCCCAGCGCCGTGGCAGAGCCATTCAGGTCACCAAGTGATTCAGTGACGAGGCTTACCAGCTCTGGGAGTGAAGGGAGGGCAATGAAGCAGGTCAGCTGGGTGGGAGCCTAGCACAACACCAAAACGCACTAGGTAGTAGTTGGCTGGAGTAAGGCTTGAGGTCTACTGCCCTTTGAAACAAGTGTCACCACTCACACAGCGTGCTCCTCAATGCACCTTGTGGGAGGGGACATGGCATTGCTTCTTGCTGCTGGGGGCACCCGGTCCCCCATTGGGGTTACCACCTGCTGGGACTGACAGTTCCTTGCTCCATCGCTTGTGTTCAGGAGAGCCACGAGATGGCACTAGCAACTCTTGCAGGCTGGTGGCTTTAAAGAAAAAAAGCTAAAAAGAAAGATTAGAAAATAGTATGCTGCATGCATTGCTGTGATCTCCTTTGAATATGTGCAGGCAGTTCGTAGTCAACTCCTCAGAGTCTTACAGCTGCCTGGGTATTTCTCTTACTGACTGGTCAGCTTTGGCTGAACCCATCTGAGTCACCATTTCGCTGAGTATTAATGGTCAGCAGTAATTACTTATGATGGGCAAGTTAGATTAACAGCCTCACTCTACCAAGCTAGTTTGCATTTTATGCCTCATATATTCAGGAGGAAAGTAATTACAAAGGACAAGTGATTCCAAAGTGAGCCATGTTTAATTCAAAAGGCTGAGTCAAAGCAGAGGCTGAGTGCCTATGTTCAGTTATGCATCTCTCTGTAAGACTCCATTCAGATGCCCTTTCTGTGGCCAGAAACAATGCTGTCTGTCTGTAAGTGGTCAAATAGAAGTAGGCTGAATGTTGACCTCCAGCTCCAAGGCCAGCCCAGCACTGCTGTGACCCACTGGTCACAGATACTGGTCAGCATCTGTCCTGGGTTCCCTCTTGGGCTGCTGCAGGATATTTATGACTGTAGGACACTGTTATTCCATTTTGCAGGAGAGGCTGCTGTCTGAGATAATGCAAGAAGTGTTTTCACAGTGTGACCCCAATGAGCTGTGTTTCATGCCCTGTGGGATGCCCAAGGGCAAATGAGAAGACAGGAGGGTGCAAAGTCTGATCACAGAATGGTTGAAGAAGGAAGGGACATCTGCTCCAACCCCAGCTCCAGAAGGGACTCTCAGAGCAGGATGGCCAGGACCATGCCTGGGCAGTTTTTGAAGACCCTACAGCCTTTTTGGGTCCTATCACCCCCTGATGGGACAGTGCTGGAAACAGGGGTCCACTCTTGATGTAGCCTCTTAGTGGAAACAGTCGATGGTATGAAAGGCATCAGGTAATATCTTCAGGAAAGCAACTTGAGGAGGTTCAAAACAGAGCCAAAAATCAAGAAGAGATAATGGCAGTTCCTGAACTTTTGCCCTGACCCACTTCCATTTACCACTGTAGACATTTCCCACCACCGAAATGACAACGCCTTGACAAGAACATTCCACATCTAGCAGCTGGATTCCTTCCTCAAGTGTACATGTGCAGGTGTTTCTTTCCAGTTATCTGAGCAACCTGATTCAGCTGTGGATATCCCTGTTCACTGTTGGAGAGTAGGACTAGATGACCTTTAAAAGCCTCTTCCAACTCCAAGAATTCTATGATTCTATGGTCTCTCATCCTGCAAACAAACATGAATATATTTTCACATAATGTACAAATTCAGTGCTGTTTGTTGCCATAAGCTGTTGTGGAAATCTGAGGGATGACAAGAGATCCAGCAGGGAATTTGACAAATTCATAGCAGATAAATGCATTGGTAGCACAACATAGCAGTTGGTCACACAGTGATCTGAACACAGGTTTAGCTCAGGAAGTATGGATTCTGTGTAAATTCTTCAGTTTACACTGTGCTGAGTCCTGGATGCTGGAGAGGGATGCTCCAAAAGGACACGGACACTGTTGAGAAAATTCATTATCAGAACAGAAACCATGTTGAGTCAGTTTGGGGAAGAGCAAACATGGTTTTATATGGGGAAATCACACCTCAAGTCTATTAGATATTTTGGAAGGCACCAGCAGCGATGTGTACAGCTCACAACTGCTTTCCAAGGCCTTTGCTCATAATCTCTTGAAGAATGGTTGGTTGCTGCGATGGTTTAAGACGTAAGGTGGTATGAATAAAGAGCTGATTGAAAACAGAAAACAGAAAGTAGAAATAAATAGTTCTGACAGTGGAAGGAGGTGGGCAGTGGAGTCATGCTGGGATCTATCCTTGAGCTTACGCTGTTTTGCATGACTTAAAGCTGGAAAGAAGGTGGGCTCCTGAAAAAGAAGAGTCTTGAGGATACTAGGTATTCAAGATAGAAAGAATGCTACACAACTGGGGAAGCTGCACAAGAGTCTTACAATACACAGCAACTGGGCAATAAAATGGTAGATGAAATTGTAAAAGCAAGTGTAATCAATTCTAAAATAAACTGCGTTGAAAAATAACTCTAATTTTACATACATGATACCTGGTTCTCACTGACTTTCACTACTTGGAAACTGAACCTTGGGACTACGTAAAGTTTTATGAAAAGTAGCTCAGTGCTCAGCTGCTGTTAATGAAACAAATTACATTTTACAAATTACTAGGAAAGTAATGGATAAATGGAATGGAAAACAACTTCAAACCCTTCTGTAAATCCACAGTGCACACATCTTCATACCTATGTGTAAGTATATCTAGAAGTGCACAGCAGAATAGAAGAACATACAGAGAGGTAAGAAGGATAAACAAAGCATGGAATGGTTTCCCAGGGGGACAGTACAATAGAAACCTATAAAAACGTGGGTAATCTGGAAATGGTGAACAAGAGAAGGTTATTGAGTATCTCTCCCTGCAGCAAATCTAGGGTTTATCAAGTGGAGCTAACAGCTGGCAGGCTTAGGAAATGTCACCCTCTGTAAATACGTAGTTAGGCAGTGGAACTTCCCTTCAGAGGATGCTGCCAATAATAAATCAGAAAGTAATTGAATGCAAAGGAGGAAAAACATTTACAGAAGTGCCATCCATGGTACCACAGGGTTTCCTGAGCCAGACATGTGGAACCAGATCATAGAACCACAGACCTGTTTGGGAAGGGACCTTGAGGACCATCTTGTTCCAATCCCAATGCTTTGGGCAGGGACATCTTCCTCTAGAAGACCAAAGCCCCATCCAATTTGGCCTTGAATACTTCCAGGGATGAAGTATACGTAGTTTCTCTGGGCAACCTGTTCCAGTATTTAACCACTATAATTATTCCTATAGCCTTTTGGCATGCTCTAATGGTGAACAGGCTCACCCACCGCAGTGCTTACTACCTAGGCATGAAACTGCAGGCCTTAAAAAGCTTCTGAAGAGAATCAGAAGAGCTCATCTCCTTGCTGAATGGAAAACATGGAAAACACCACTGTGGTGTTATCAGTATTCTGATTTTCTGTAGTTTAGATGTCCAAGGTTTTTCTCTGCCTCCAAAGGTTGCACAACTGCAGCTGCCTTGGCTGGATACAGGTCCTTTAGGAAAGACTGGCAGATAGTGGTTAGTGATGGGGTTTCTGCTATAGGCAATTGAGCAGTGCGAATGTATGCATATTTGCCAGGGAACAGAGGATGAAATAACTGAGAACTCAAAGAGTTGGGAGAAGCTAACAAAAGGGATATTGTTGTGGGCATCTCCTACAACTCACTCAAAGAAGAAAAGACAGATAAAGCCTCTGAATAACTGGAAACTGGCTCAGAATGGACTAGCGCAGTTCCAGTTCTCTGTAACTAAAAAAACCTGTCTACTGGATAATCTTCAGTCTTCACACACAAGTTCTTCACTCACAAGATCTACTGTCAGGCCTTACAGGCACCTGTGGCTAGTAGCAAAGTTTGAAGGAGAAAGGTACTCATCACACTAAGGAACAACTGAGACACATTCAACGAGCTGGACATGTACAAGCCTGGATGGGTTACTTCAGATAGTGCTGAAGGAGCTGGCTGATGTCATTGTGACATTGCTCTACGTCAGTTACAAAAGACTGCAGTGACTGTCTCAGGTAGTTAGAAGAAAGACAATGTTGTAACTTTTAAGAAGGGGCCAGGAGAATCTGGGGAACTACAGGCTGATCGATCTTACATCAGTATCCTGGAAGATCACCATGAAATCTTCCTCAGAGTCATTTCCAGGCACAGGATAAACAAGAAGGTGATTGAGAACAGCCAGAGAGAACATGGGATATTCTGAGTGCAGATGAAGAAACAATTCTTCACCATGAATGTGATTAAACACTGGCACAGCCTGCCCAGAAATGCTGCAAAATTGCCATCTTTGGAGGTTTCAAACATGACTGGATGAGGTCCTGAACAACCTGATCTGACTTTGAGACTAAAGATTTGAGCCTTCTTCCAACTTGGTACATCTACGATTCTGTGGCTACAGCTTTGAGCAGACACTTTGGACTAGACAAGCCCCAGAAGCCTCTGCCCACTCCTGATGTTTCAGTGATTCTGGAACTGCCATATATGTTAGACCAACACCACAACATTAAACCATAAAACCAGAAAAAATAAACAAAGCCAATCCTACACAGCTTTCCATTTACAACGTTATGCTGGCATGCAGACAAATCTCACAAGAGGAATAAAACAATATATACTAGATAACACCACACAGATGGAAATAACAAGATAATACTTAGGAAGATCAACGTACATGAAACAAACCAAGATGGGGTTTAAGCACACAGGATTAGCAATGTTTGTCACAGATCCTATTCCACCTTTCATCTTTACTGGAGTAAATGATCTACAATAATACAGTGAGAAACAAACAATTCGGTCTGCAGAGGCAAAGATGAGTCTAACATAGAAGTATTTTTTCTGTGTTTTAGTTTTTATTTTTTTTTTTCAATTATCTCATGACAGGCACTGGGGAGACTGTGTCACTGCATTCAGTTTGAAGCCCCGTTAAATGTAGTCAGCGAGTCTGCAATACTCCATAAAATGAACACACAGAAGGATAAACACAGATAACTTTTTGTCCCTGTTTTATTTCAGAGAAACAACACATTTTAGGGTGAAAAGGAGAGAAAGTCCAGGTGTAAAGTTTGTAAAAGCAAAAAGACCAGCATGAACAAGTAGGTGTTACAAAAGGAGGAAAATGAGCGTTCAACTGTCTCTGAAGATCTGGGTTCAGGACCAGGGAAGGAACTCCACAAAGGAGGGATCTCCAGCAAGAGATCCTTCCTCAGTGGCAGTCAGCCCTTAAATGAGGCCAGGCTCCACCCCTTCCAGTCACACAGGTGAATCGCCTTCACCTGCTCCCAGGGCTGACCAGATCTTTCCTTCAGGTGCTCATTCAGTGGTTCAGGTTGTGACTCAGCAGTTCCCATACAACAGGGAAAACCTGTAGTTTTCATTATTCATAATTTAACTAAAACAAAATGATACATAGGTGAATACCGTAAAACCTGTGCATATTTAGTTTTCTGATGAGATCACTCCCTTCTTAAATAATGGATAGAGAATGAATACCACCTTCAGTGAAACACTCTTCAATTTCTGGCTTTCTCTGTTACAAACAAAATGTTTTATGTACACTATCTTTGCTGTTTTTTTTTTTTTCTTTTTCCCTAGCAATAAGACACTCAGTTATTTCAGAATTTGTACAAGCACCAGGAATGTAAACAGTGAAAACTTTCATTTCTAGTTAAGTATCAGTAAACAAAACATAAACACTTGGAGACATAATCAGTGGACATACCATAAATTCAGTCTATGGAAGTTCATTTGGCTTTCTTCCTGTTAAGATTAATGGGATAAAATCTGTAGGTCAGGTGATTGGGGAGCTCCAGGTTAACAGCACACATCACCTCACAATCGTCACTTGAGCTACCCTGCTCTTGCTTGTAGACCTGTGTGGAGTCAGGAGATGGCCCCAGAAATGCTGAAAACCTTCCTGCAGAGCTGAAAGGCATTTCAAAACCTACTCTTCATTAGATAACCCTATCAGCTTTTGTCAAGAGGTTGGATGTTGGCCTGATTCTGACTGTAGAGCAGGTAAACACATGCATATCATGGCAAATCCTTCACTGGGGCTACTTCTGGTCCCAGACGTTTCTTAACAGAATGGTTTACCAAAAAGTGCAGTGAACCTAAACAGCTGTGAGGACAGGTGAAGGCTGATCATCTCCTATGCTTTTACAGCCTCAATAGAATTTCCCATTTAAACATCATATTTAGCACAAAAGACCAGCCTACCTCTGGTACGCACTATGATTGCATCTCACAAAGAGGAGACTTGCACTTAAGCCTAATGCCTTTTTCTATGTGGAGAAAGTGACAGCAAAAGGAAAAAGTCTTGGGGAGTGACATCCTGGCTTTGACAACCCCTCCAGCCTCATCTGGATTTGAGGAACAAGTATAAAGGAATTCCCCCTCTTCCCCTATAAACATGTACTCAATTTCCCTCAGACTTTCTTCCATAATTGTTTGCACTAAATGCATTTACTGAACTAATTACAATGGGCCAGGAGGTCTGTTCCAAATTTCACAGCTATCATTTAGACTATGTGTGCAATAATTTGTTTGTTTGTTTACTTAAATCAACAATTCACAGTGAGACTCCCTAGCAATAAAACAAACATTTTTCTTCACAAATGCATTTATATTCAGTGCCATCATGGTAAGCCTTCAGTGTCTGCACCTTTGTATAGATTTCATGCAGCATTTAACATACACCTTTTAAGACAGACATTTGCTTACTGGATAGACCAAAGCTGCAGCTGTTGCCACTTCCCTCTGGCACATGAATAAGTTTTCAGAATCTGCATGATGCAATCTATAAATCTGACTCAGAATGAATCACGGAATGAATCATAGAATGGTTTGGGTTGGATGGGACCCCAAGGATCATCAAGTTCTAACCCTCTGCCACAGGCAGGGCCACCAACCTCCAGACCAGGATGGCAAGGGCCCCATCCAACCTGGTCTTGAACACCTTCAGGGACAGAACATCCATGGCCTCTCTGGGCAGCCTGTTCCAGCATCTCACCACTCTCTCTGTAAAGAACTTTGCCCTGACATCCAATCTAAACCTTCCCTTGAAAAAAAATTTTCTAAACCTTGAGCTTAAAGTTGCAGTGAAGTTACTTAGCTGCCATATCAATAGCTTTTTACTTACAATTTATTTATTTATTTTTAATATCAATATAATTGTAGCAAAACAGGTTATCAAGAACGTGTATTTCAGAAACACAACTTGAAAAGCCAGTAGATCTTGATCTGTTTTCCCTTTGGACAGATTAAATTGAGAAGATACATATTTTACCTGAAACAATTAAGCTTGCTCTGGAAATATGAAGAGTATATCTTTGCATCAATTATTTTAACAGAAAATAACAACCCTTAAAAAAATGGCATTGGTATATATTTTGGATCAGTGGTGTGGCAAGGTATAAAATGCTGGGTTATTTTTCTTGTTTTGTATTCCAAAAAGGTAAAATGAATTGTCTGATTTAGAGGTAGTAAATGATGTTCACTTGAATTATCACTCGCTTACACAAGCGGCTCAGACTACAGTCCCAGCTGGAAAAAATGGGCTTCATGCGCACATGAGTAGAAAAAGTTACATATAGTTTGGCACTTCCCATACTCTGTACTGTCAAAGCAAAGATATTCAGTGGATCTTCCTCTTCCCTGTGGAAGGAATGGAGCTTCTTTCCTCCCAGCACTGTACATTCTCAGATGTTAGATAGAACGATAGGCAACCTCAAAGGAAACTTTTCTGAGCCTACTGGAGACATACTACTGGGACCAGCTGTCCTCATAGCTAACTTTGGAACTTGTAAGCAGGAAAGAAGATCCCTTTCTACTCCCATCATTCTGAGTTAAGGAAATTTCCCTGAAAAGTTAAAGCAGTTTGGTGTCACAAATTACTTTTCAGTTTGTGTCAAAGAAAATTGGATTATTATGCACCTTTTCTGGAATTTTCTTCACCAACAGTCCAAGGGTCAGCTGCAGAAACCCTCCACCTTGCACTGCCATGGACATGCTCAGCGCAGATAATCCCCTCCAGTGAAGATGTACTGGGCATCAGCTGACTGCTTTATGGTACGTAGTCTGGGGACATTAATCTCTTGAGGGATTCAAAAGGTTTCTTAAAACATTTAGCATACTCCTCTGCATCACCTTCTCTTCCACGAGGAAACTCAAGGAGGGTGCACAAGAAGAAATTTGCCCCAGAAGGTGCCAGACAGAGAAACCTCAGATGTAAAATTCTTCATTAGTTGGTGAAGCTGGGAAAATGCCACCACAATCATCAAGGGAAGAAGGAGCTGCTCTCGAGTTCTGTTTGGGCTGCTTGGAGAGAGATGCTGACGTGAATGAGCTGGAAGACCATTCAGAGAGAGATGGCAGTGAACCATCCAGGGGATCAAAGGTATTGCACATGACGGATACAGGCCTTCCGCTGGCCTTTGTACTTGTACTGCAGGTTTGCTTCTGAGGGGGAAGAGAGGCCTCCAAGTCATTGCAAAATCTGTTAAGGGCAGAGTATGCAGAGACCACAGACAGGTCTGAGAAGGACAGCTTCCTCCCTGTGTCCACATCAGTCTCCTGTGCATCCTCCAAGTCATCAATGTTAAGCCTAGGGCTGCACCTCCATGTTTTTAACCTGGTTGCAGGTGACTCAGTATTTAAGAACTGAAACGGTTCATTGAAATGAGCGGTCTCTGAGGCTGAGGAGGAACTCACTGTGGGCAAGCAGAACAGAGACTTGCTTCGTTGAAATGACCACAAAATGCTGGAGGCACTGCTGGATCTGCGGGTGAAGTCTTCTTGATCACTGTGTCTGAGGTCTTGCTGGGAGAAACCAAGACAATGGCCAAGGCCATTTGCATGATGCACCTTGCTTTGACTCGTTTCTTTTGGCTTTTCAGAGACAGATTGGTGGCTCTGAGGATGAAAGCCTGGCAAAGTAGTGAAGTGGGAATCTGTTGACACAGATGGATATGGTTGCTTGTTCTGCTTTGCAGACTTCCTACACCAACTGCGTGCTTGCTGCAGCAGGAGAAAGAGAGAAGAAGATCATATTAATACAGAATTGGCAGTCTTACAACCATAAGTCTCCGTTGCTGAGTTGTTACTGCAAATAATTATGAAGCAGACTTCATTCAGTATGCTCACAGCAAACGTTTCACTTCAATAGCAAAGAGAAAGCACCCTGCCAAAATCCCAAATATTTACATAAGAAGCCTTGAAGAAAACAAGAATAAATGGAAGAGGAGCCCTGCCTTGCAGCCTGAATTACACTAGCTTGAAGACCTCAAATAGTAATGACTTGTCCAGATTCATTCATATTCTGCTTTCCAGTGTTACTACCCTAGTGACAACTAAAGAACATAAATAAAGAAATGGGAGATGTATGGTACTACCACTATTATTCCTCATTTCTTCATTACTGTGGTGCAAATGTTTTTATTTTTTCCTCTGAGACAGCAAAATGCCTTTAGCAAGTATCTTAATTCTCTGACATCTCCAAGGGAATATACCACTTCTTTCAACTGGCACATTTTCTCTTTCATCCAGTTTGCTGAGCAGAATACTCCAGAATCCACATGCTCAATAAGCATGCTCCTAAGGACTTTAAGGACAGCTTTAGACATCTAACTTGCTCGTAGGCACCTAGAGTAAAGAGAGCTGATGGTTATGATCTGAATCTGGTTCCAAATCTCATCCCTCCAGAGGGATTCAGTTGCCTACCCGCCAGAATGTTGAACAGCTGTTACATGTGGGGAGCCAATGTCCTCAAAGATTAGCTGGAGGCCAGGTGACTCTCATCTGGGGTTAGACACTGACGACTATGCTGAGCCCATAGTGTCTCAGCAACCATGAACTCGTTTCATCAATCCATTCAGCCAGCTAAAGCTTTCAGAAGTTTGCATTTTAAAAAGTTCGGTTGAGATTCTTCTTTCTGGAATTTTTCATGTAATACAAAATGCTAGATTTCAGTCCCAAAAGGGAGAGGAATTAATGGGACAAACTGCAAGAGCCCTTGAAAATAAACAATAATCCCAGCTATGGGACTTGTCAGTTAGAAGTAATGGAGGAGAAGCAATTAGAGACCTTGGTCACCATGCGCTATTAAACTGACAAGGCTGTGAGAAACACGATTCTGGGCAGTTTCAAGTTAGGTAAAAAGGTATTAATGCAGCGCATACAACACCAGTAAGACCTCACCCAGAATGCTGCACATGACTTAAATCATCCCTATATGAATAAGAATCAATTCAAACTGAAAAAGGTGCAGGCAAAAAAAAGAAAAAAGAAAAAGAAAAAAGAAAGATGAGTTATCCACTAAGAAACATGTATGACAAACTACTGAAGGGTTTCTAATCACATCAGAAGAATCTTCCAAGGCAAGTAATGGTAAAGATGGAGCTTGATCATTTTACAAAAGAGATTATATGACATGACAGGAAAGGATGAGGCCCAGCAGTCAAGGACCATTTTATATCCCCTTTCTCTAAAAGAACTCCATACATTGCTGCTTCAAACATCTTGCTAGTGCACATCGTATTATCTTAGTGACCTAGACCTGTCACAGCAATCTTGTCTTTCTCATTGCAGTGATTTTACAGAGGGAAAATACAAGATAAAATGAAAAAGAATTTTCATGTCTATAACATTTTTTTGCTTGTTTCTGACTGTGTACCTGGAGGTGATTTATAGGACAGCCAATCCTTAGGAATTCACTTAGGCATTGTAGATAAATATATATATACACTCCAGCGTATCTGTAATGAAGAATGCTAGTCCATAACCTACTTCTGTTTAACAAAATAAGCTGTTTTCTTTAATGCTATAAAGAATTAAATGTATTCATGAGTAAATTCACCAGTTTCATAAACTGATAGGGATTCACAGGTGCAAAAGAATCAAATAAAATGAGTTAAACTGTCAACAAGACATGACTGGGAGTCACTTTAGATGTCTTTATGCAGCATCAGTTTATTTTTGCAGTTGATGAGTTAATCTGTCTAAGAAATTATTCAACAAGATAAAAGACCTGTGTCCACGAAGAAAACAGCAGCTATCCCTTAACTGAAGACGAAGTGTGGGTAGGCCAGAAATGATCATATGGCATTCTGAAAGTACAAAACAGATCACTACATTCTTTTGATGGGCCTGTACAAGACAGCATTCATATCGCTGGTTGCACTAATCAAGGGTACTCCTTTTTTTCTGTGCAGGAGCTCTGATATCAGATACACTGTGTGGAATCAGTTGCAACTCCTGATGAATCAACAGGAGTACCTCCAACCTTGCAGAGAGAAGATCATGGATTGCCTGACCACAGCTTGCTCCCAGGCAATGTCTTTGTGTTCCAACAGACTTCTTGATAATAGAGAAGATTAGGCATCTAAAGAATCCAAGGATGTGAGCAACTGCAGTCTTCTTGTTTGAGAAAAGATAGACATGGGCAACATTAAGACAAAATCAGCATGGAAACACAAGGTTTTAGGGGACAGTCCTGACACTTTCACAGGGGAGAGTTCTGTGGGCCCTATGAAAGTCTTGCTTTTACTTGGAGCAGACCATACCATCTACCCGTATGTGTAAAACAGAGTCCAAAGATATCACAGGTAGGACTTAATTGTCCAGGTAACACAGTCAATGGAGTCTGGAAAGCAATTCAATTTTCCTCAAAGGAGTTTGCTGCTATCAGGTTAGCTGAATTGCTCTGTAGATCCTTGTGCAACAGGCACACACCCATCAACTACAATGAGACTGGACTAGATGACCTTTGAAGGTCCCTTCCAACTGAGCCATTTGATTCAATTAGCTTCTGACCTACTCCATTCACTCCATTTCATTCCATTCCATTCCTTGACATGTGGTCCACAGAATGAGCAATTTATTTGACCTCTCACCACCATTAGTGAGAAATACTGGGTCTGAATCAGCAGTCTAATTGTAGGTATCTGCTGTGTCCTGCTTGTCCTGCAAGCACATGCATGAGCCATTACACACAAGGGATTTCATTGCCTGGGAACACTCCTGAGCGTGTTTAATTTATTAATACTGCTAAACCTTAACAAGTTTGGGAATAAATCACAGACACGAGAATAGTTGTTTTGAGCTTTAATATTTACACATACAGCAGGTAGAGTGTCAGAAGCTTCACTGCATGGAACACTAATGAAAGTAAGATTATGGAGTAATCCTGCACCATAGACAACTGGATGATGTGGACTAATAAGACTTTTCTAGATCTACATTCTGTGACTTTTCAGAGATCACAAAGAGGATTTGACAATTTAGTGAGGATTCAAACTCAAGCAAGACTAGTTCCTAGCCCTGTGCCAAGCTTATTGACTGCTCCTTTGCACCACCCCATCAAGGCATATGTTCATGTGATGGCTACTCTTTGTCTTAGCTATTCAGTGCCTGACAGGTCCAGAAAGTTTAACTACCAACAAGTTTCTCCTTGTGTTTAAAGGAGAAACAAGGCCATGTGAAGGGGAAGATGCTCATCTTTTGCTTTCTTTTGGGCCTTGTGGGGCTAAAAATAGCAAGACTTACTTTTACATAGATTGGAACTAGATGATCTACAGGAAAGAAGGGGCAGACACTTAGCAGGGTCTGATGTGACAGAGCAAGGGGAAACAGTTTTAAGCTTAAAAAGGGCAGATTTAGGTTAGATATAAAAAAAAAAGTATTTTACGGTGAGGATGGTGAGGCACTGGAACACGTTGCCTGGAGGTGTGGCTGATGCCCCATTCCTGGAGACTTTCAAGGCAAGGCTGGATCAGGCCCTGGGCAACCCGATTTAGCTGTGGATATCCCTGTTCATTGCAGGGGAGTTGGACTGGATGGCCTTTAAAGGTACCTCCCAACTCCAAGAATTATATGATTCTATGATTTTTAAGGTCCCTTCCAGCCCAAGCCATTCTATGATTCTATGTCATGCACATTTAGCTACTCTTCAGCTTTCTCCCTGCTTCTCATAACTTCCTTTGGCTTTTTGATTCCATGAGCTGAGTTTCTTTCTGAATTATTTCTTTTATTTAATTACCTATCTTCAGCCTTCTCACCATTTGATTTCCCCATTGCTCACTATCTTGCCACAGCCTGACCCAGCTGCCAGCATCAGGAGCAAGCCTGGTGAAGATACTGGCAAGAGAGATCAGCCATCTGAGATGACAAAACTCGATCTCAGCAGGTGTGCACAGCTTCCACCACACCAGGAAAACTGGTTTTGATAGGAACTCCAAATACAGGGAGAGAGATCTGCCAGACCTTGTCACAGACACACACATCAGAATGGGCTGTAGATTGAATTGATTAGCTCTCTGACGGAACAGGCTTTCTTATCTAACGCTAATCTGCTACTCATTTATATAATCTCTGCACAAATCTTTGTGAAGCAGGGAGGGATTTAGAGTCTTTGTGTATTACAATAGGTTGTAGAAGAATTTCATGACAAATATCCGGGAATGCAACAAACTTGGGGTGAACCTCATAGAGAAGTACTTTCAAATTCAGATGGGCTGCCTGTACTGGTCAAACACTCCATGAGTGCTCCTGTATCCTACTCTAAGTTCCTTGCTTTTTAAGAAAAAAGATCAAGTCACCAGTCAAATTGGCTGTACTGCAATTACATCACTATTGCAAACACAGGTTTTCCCAGCATCACTCAATAGGAGCATGATGATGTTTGTTTAATTGTATTTAAACCAGTGGGACTGATGCAGAAATAAAATAAAAAAGTCAACTTGAAAAAAGTGGCAAAGGCTAGTCTTTAACATCGCCATAGTAAGTTTTACTTGTAAGGTAAAACGCATTCAGAAGGGCAGGATAGAAAAAGACTAAATCCACAAAGGTAACTTAAATCTGAATTGATCATATTTGAAAAGCAGTATGTAGTATGTATACAAAACAGAGTGGACAGGTGTCTTGTTCCACTTTATATATTCCCTGTCAAGATGTATGATGAAAACAGTGATCATAGATCATACCATGCCATGAAATATAACTGCACCAACAGAGAAGACAGATAAAAAAACAGCTGAGAAATTACCTCCCATTTGAGTTGACTTGAGTCAGCTGTGTCCCCACCAAAACTAATCATTAGCACTAAGAAGACCTCTACTGCCACAGTGAGACTGTGCTTCTCTCCTTTATTTTTCTACCCTGTCCAAAGACATTCTCCTAATTTCCAGAGTCCATCTGTGCACTTTCTTCTGCGCTCACTACCCCTTGCTTGTCAGCTGTGCCTGACTAAGCCAGTCCATCACTTATTAAATTCTACACTGTGTTGCCAGGAATACATGTTCATCAGCACTTCAGATGCCCCTGTGGGGATTAAGCCCAGAGGCATCCAGGAATTTGGATGAGACCTGAGAAACTAGGAGCATATTCCGTGTACCAGTATCTGTATATTCCTAGCCACCATATTTACATATTCTTCCCACAGCTCCTGCTTCTGGGCTTAGCAGTGGTGAAGCAGAGTGGGTGTCTTCCCATAAGTGCTGCTCTCAAGCCTTGCTTACCCCTTTGCATTGGTTGGTATATGGGTACACCACTGGAGCTAACTTGCCAACATGCAAAACTTACTGTGACAAAACAATTTTAACTGGCTTCCAAACAAATGAAAGAATGAAATCTATGATATTAAACAGACTTATCCTGCCTGACTCTATTTAAGCCCCTTGATAATTCCATTTGTAAAATGCAGTTTTGAAGAACATGGATCAATTTGGGTGGCAAGTATCTGAGTCCGTGTAAGTGCACAAAGAAAAACACAGAGGTCACATCTTGTTATTCTAATCATGGACTTACACTCCAATTTCAAATGTTAATCACTTCCTGTTATTGACAGGGTCATAAATCTACAATTCTCAGTATAACAGTTAATGGTGCTCTGTAGAAAAGTACAAGTATCAATATCCACTAAATAAAAACATTCCAGTGATTACTACACACCAACTTATGTGCAGGCTGAAAAATGTGATGCAGTCATTCTTTGGACTTGCAGAATTACAAAGAGGTGAAAGTCCTTACTAACAGTGTGGTATTTATAGCACTGGTAATAACACCACCCTGCAAAAAGTCAAAAGATAGTCCTATATCTTACTTTAAAGGTAGACACAATAATTTGCCTTTAACTTCAGTTCAAAGAGTGTAAAGAAGTCTACACATCTCCAAATGCTTCCTATAACCCATGCCCTGTCATACATAATTCCTTTTCCTTAACTGACCATGCTGTCTTGAATTAAGGTGTTAAACTGTTTGCACTCGCTGGGTGACTGCTATGAAGTTGGCCACGAGCATGAACAACTACTGATATAAATCACCTTTTTGACAGGTTTCTGCTTCTGTGACAGAAGAGTAATTGAGGTGAAACACCTTTTCCCACTCCTGCTGTTGACCTTCTGATATATTTTCAGAGCACAGCCCCCACAGATTGACCTTGGCTTGACTCAGTTTGCCTCCATATTGTGTGGTGCCTGTTATTTCTGAAAATTTGCTGTTTTGAAATTAAAAGCCTTACTTATAAGGCCTGTTGTGTGTTTTCCATTTTTTGTTTGTTAGTTTATTTATTTTCCTTCTGCTTGATTTACCTGAAAGCAGTGCAAGGTCCCATAAACCAAAGTTATATCACATAGAAAACATTTGGCAAAAAAAGCCTAAACCTACAAAAAACAAAACAAATAAAAACAAAACAAAACAAACAACAGCAACAACAACAAAAAAAAAAACCAACAAAAAAAAACCAAGGAAAAGGGAATACAGGTGAAAGTGGCTGCTGTCTAAAGGTATTGTGGTGGCTCAGGTTTACAAGCTATCCTGGCTAAATGCAGATATGCTTACAGAGCAATGAGTTATCCTGACAAACTGGTGCCTACTTTAGCAGAAGGGTGGGGAAACTGAGTTCCCAAATGAAATGCACTCCAGAACAAACACTCTTCCTCAAAAACTGAACAACAGTCATCCAAAGGCCTATGCTCCTTGTTTCATACGCTAAGCAGCAATAAATTCCTTCACCTCTCCAGTGGAGGAATGCATGTGAACCTCGCTCAGGTCCACCACACCAACCCCCTGCAGAGCAGGCAGCTACTAAAAACTTCCTGCTTGTTTTCTTGCTCAGTTCCCTCAGATGTGATGCACAATGATGCAATGCCCAGAAATCTTGACTACAGATGTCTTAATGAACAGATTATCTTCTAGGACTTGATTATGAGCACCTGAGAATACTCTGAAAGGAGAATCTGTGTGAATCTGTCTCCTAGGCTGCTCTCTAGGTTGCATTTATTCTCCTTTTCCTCCTTTCTCCTCATCCTGATAATCACTGGGCAAAATACATCTTGTTTTTTCAAACTGATGCTAGAAAATAACTTAAACCATCAGGAATTCTTCTTGTATCCCATAAAAAATCTCATAGCTGAGAGCTATTTTATAGAACTATCAGTTCTGTGCGTATACTTATAAAACTTTACCCATCAGCCATCATTTCTCTACTCGGACTCATAATTCTCTCTCTCCTCATTCTTTAAAACAGCTACCTCATCTCACATCATTCTTTGCATAAACTCAGGTTGACTGATACCTGGACTGTTATCAACAACTGCCTTCCTGAGTAGTTACACACACCGCAAGGGCTTTTGAATTCTTTAGCAGTAACGTCCTGGCTCTCACCTAGCACAGAGCAATAGAAGAGCCTCCACTTCTGGTTGCTGACACAGGCTAGGGTTTTCTGCACAAAGTCAATAACTGTGCTTCTGTTTCACTGTGTACTGGGCTCACCTGCAAGAGGATTCTATTTCCATCATGATCTTCAGTCTGCCACCTGCCTTCACTGATTGGGCTGCAAGGGTTGGGCAGGAGAGGAACAAGCTGTCCAACATCTTTCACTCTGAACTCCAGTACTGCTGACTCAGTCGGCATTGGCACGTGGCCCTTGGGAAGTTTTTTTAAAGAAAACTGGATGTCTATTTCCATGTTAGAATAGACAGGAAAAACACAGAAGTCCGCTTTTTTCTGACACACTGGTCTTTTCAGTATTAACTCATAAAACTTCAAAATATCAACGAAATTTTCATTTCTGCAGTATATTGTGAAGCGGATAATTTCCTTCCCGTAATGCACTGGACGAATGGCCCACAGAGGAGTCTCTGGAGCCAAAGTGTAGAAGTCCTGGCTGCATGGCATGTAAGGGAGGAACTTCCCATGCACTTGCTCTGTGTGGTGGTAATGCCAGGGCGGCCGCTGAAAGGTCTCATGGAGTTGCAAGATGGGCTCTTCTCCATATTCCTCCTGCAGGAACAGAATGACAGCGAGGGCTGGCTGGGAAACACCAGGCTTACCTGGCTTCCTGTGCTTCTTGGACACTCGTCTTTCTGAGACTCGAAACAGCTGGAGTTCTGGATGGATCCAGGCTAGGAGCTTATCGATTGCTTGCTGAAGAGTCTTGGATTCACCAGGGTCTGTGATGATATGTACACTGACAAGGAACGGGTCCTGTATGTCTTCCACAGAAAGCTCACCTGTAAGTTCAAAAAGAAAAGAAGTCCTTAAAGGTGTCAAACATACTGATTTCCTTGCTTGTTGTCAACAACAAGGTGATCCTTCATGGAGAAGCAGTCTTCTTGGTCACACTGGGCTTTTTTCTCACCTCTCTCAAGCACGCTTACAATAAACTAATGTGCAGACATACATCAGTTGAGAAAATAACCAGAAGACAGAGAAGTTTCATTAAGCATACCACAACAGTTGCTCTTCTATAGAGGTAGCATCCAAAAAATATTACCCAAAGTGCATTTCAGCATTAGAAAAGAGCTGCCCCTTACAGCTAAGATGTAGGAAAGACAAAAATATTGATGTAGCATGGGGGTGAAAGGACCACTAACAACGTGCAGAACAATTGGGGTGGATAGTGTTCATCCCACCTTGTTTTAATTTGTACCGCTTGGCTTGGGGCATGGAAATTACACTGCTGAACTACTCTATCAGCTTGACACTGCAGTTTTCCACCAAGTCAGAAGTGTTCTGTGTCCTGAAGGCAATGGTTTTAATAAGTAAGGCAAAGTTTGTAGGGAGAAGCAATATATTTTATTAGACCAACTGATACATTTGGGGAAAAAAAACAGACAAGCCTTCAGGCACACAAGCCCTTCTTCAGGAAAAGATATTACTCCTTCCTATAAATCCCGTGCTGTTTAGATCTTTAGACCATCATAACTACAATACTACTGCTTCAAGGTTTTTATAAGATTAGGCAAGAGTGGTAAAAGCAGGAAGCACAAAAAGTTACCCTTACTCATGGGAAAAAAGAAATCCCTACTTAGCCATGGGAGTGTTCAAAGGGGTCGAATGTGCTGCTGTCCCCTAGACCTCTCTGACAGCTCAGCAGCAATGGTTGGATGGAGGGCAGGGGTGGAATTACCACTTCTGCTCTGCTGGAGATGCATGCCAAGAGACATGCATGCAAACAAAGATCCAAGACAGTTCAATAAATCATCCAGGTAATCTGGATATTTTTGCTGAAACAGTTCCCTCTATGTGGTATTCAGAAACTACCTACATGTCTGAGACCTCAAGCCTGGGCACAAAGCCTAAGTGTATGAGGACTCAGAAAGGCTTCCCAAGCTTTTCATTGTGCAGACCACGTTTAATAGAGGGATTGTCTCATAGGCTGCCTCCCCTCCTATTGGCAATCCTACGAAGCTCTCCCTCCTCCCTCCTGGCATCCAAACAACATTCCTGTGATACTTCAGCATTTACTTTAATGGAAAACCAGAACTATGCAAGTAGCATGTTTTAGTTGTCTGTTAATACAAGATACTGCAAGACACAGAGAAAGCTTTCCAGAAATTACCAGTAAATACAGCATCAATTCAGAAGATGCAAAAATACACAATATGCAGAGCAAACAATAAGCATGCATTTTGCCCAGGGCAGACAGAGAAAACCCAAGGGAATTATCAGAAATACAATTACAGCAGAGTTCTTGTATCTCTGCATTAAATGGTGAAGCAGACTGGTTGTGTCAGACAGCTACGGTAAGAAAAAAATTGAGGCAAAATAAATCTGTGTCAGTATATGGCAAGAGACTCTGCTGTGATAATTGTTACTGGTAGGTATTGTGGAAGATATCCCATGTTTGTATGGGAGAAAAACAAAGGGAATGGAGGGGGAGGTCCTCTCATGGACCTCTACATGGGACAGCAGGACAGGAAGGAAAACAAATTGTGGAGGACATTGATCTAATAAAACCAGAAAGAAAATAATCACCGTTAACTACACAGCCATTCATTTTCTAAGTCTGGAATAGAAGATGTACAGCTCTTTTCTCCCTTCATTTCCTTTGTCACACAAATGCTATCAAAGCATGCAGCAAGAGACAGGCTTGATATTTATGCATATAAATGACTGCAGCTTTGAAAGGAGCCTGGGCACAACAATGCAAAACAAGGGGCCATAGCTGTTGCAGGCTTCTTGCTCTGAATTGAAAAAAAAAAATAATCCCTGAGCATGGTATCTCTGCCATCCTGTTGCTCAGCATGGTGTACGGATGCTCAATGGTCTAAAGCATTTTTCAGCAGAGCCATTGGAGGAGCCAGCAGCAGCATTAGTATTCTGCGGCAACCACTGCCTGTGTCCATCAGCACCAGATGCTCAGAGGCAGCCTCAGAGGGCCACCAAAGCACTGCACAAAACCATCATTAGAAGCTAGGTTTATATACATAGCAGAGAAAACCACATTTTTTTCTACTTTTTTTTTTTTTTTTAAAGCTAGAAGCAGCTAACTATGCTGAAGGGAGAAAAGTGTAGCAAATCAATAAACAGAAAGCTTCAGTGACTATTTTATGTTAGCAAAGATGCCTTGACTGCAGTACAGGTGCCACTTTCACACCTTTCATTATGTAGCTTCTATTCTTATAAAACAGCAAGCTGCCCTTTCTGATTTGGTAAGAGTAACAGAAATTCAAGGAAAGCAGAAATGAGAAGCAAGGAGCTAAGAGAAACTTCCCAGAGCTGATGATAAGCTGCGAAGTGTTTCTATGTTACTAACAAGGCTTTTTGCTTCACCTCACAGGGAAGGAGGGGAAATGGCACCATTCCCCACGACATAGCTTAATGTGCCCCCTGGCAAATTGTCACAGAAGCAAATGAAAGCTCTGCATATGCATTAGCCTTTCTGCATTAGTGGTTAATCCCACAGAAAATATCAAAACGCTGAGGCATCTATTTGGAAATAAGCTCCCCAGTTTTCACAGTCATGACATTTTTTCCCCTATGATAGAAGGGGATTAGTTCTTTTTGACTTAGCAAAACAGTAACATTGCTTAGAGGTAATCACAACTGAAAAATGAAAGAGCATTTCACAATCCTAGACTTTTTGTTCCTCTGCCAGGTTACACTGTCACTCCAGAGAGATGACAGTTAAGGTTTGGGACACAGGCACTGCCCCCAGGAGATGCCAGGCATTCAGAGCCTGGTATCCAGGTAACACCACTCTTGCCAAGGCTGGCCAGGAATGCAGGGCACACCATGCCACAGCTGCCTGAGAACCTTTGGATCAATGGCTCCAGCAGCTTGGCCCAGCTGGGAATTCACACAACTGGAGCTGCAGCTCCTCCCTGGAACATGCATGCATTCCACATTAGAACACATGAGATACACATCCCATCACTGGAAGCTGGGAGTGGAAGTTTCCTTCATGACAGATGAATTAGAGAAGTCTCCCTCCTGTTTTTGCTTTTTGGCCCCAGGGCACTAGTACACCCAGCTCTAGCAGAATGGTACCTCATTATCAGGCCACACCCTGGCAGCTGGTCCCTCTTTTACAGATTGCTTTTCCACCAAAGCTGTTCTACATGCAGGTCTGTTCACTTGCAGGGCAGGGCTCCAAACACTTCTTTATTTCAGGAGAAATCCCCACCATCAGCAGCTTAGGTGGCACCTGGTTTTCCTGGCTTCTCCAGTGGATTTATCTGGAATTGCCAAATTCAGCCCATAGTTGATCTTGGGAAGGAGATAAACACATGCCTTCCCAAAACACAAAATCATAGAATCAAAGAATCATAGCTTGTCTTGGTAAGTGGATGGTTGGACAGCACTATCTTGTTGGTCTTTTCCAACCTTGGTGATTCTATGACCTCAAAGATCATCTAGTCCTACCGCTGCATACAGAGATGTTGTCCACTACGTCAGGCACTAGATCAGGGCCCCATCCAGCCTGGCCTTGAACACCTCCAGGGATGGGGCATCCACAGCTTCCCTGGGTAGCCTTTGCCAGCCTGTTCCCTCTCTCCTAAGCCTGAGTTGGTGAATGAAGACAAGGATCTACAGACTCCTGACACTCATCAGGTGATATTTGATGAAGGGTTGCCTACAGCATTAGGCAAACTTGGTAATACGGGAAGTAGGATGGAGCCTAGAATAAAGTGAGATTTTAAGCAGGCTGGATGGATCCCAACCCCAATTTCTGCGTGGGAAAGTAGATTTACAAACAGAGGCAGATATTTTCAATCTTCTATGTGTCTATATTTTCATTTTTCTATCAAGGAAATTGAGAGGAAGTACTCAATCTATAAAATATTTGACATAACATTTTGAGTTGAACTGGAACTTTGCACTTTGAATCTCAGCACTGTAACATGGCCTTGCATTTACTTCATGGGAACTGAAGTCTGAACTTTTTATACCTTACAGAGTAGATTCCCTTAGCACTGCATCAGGTAGTAAAATTTCAGACTGAATTCTGACAGAACAGTCTGATGGGTACAGGTGATGTATATCAGGGATTGAGAGAAGATCAGAATGAATGTGTCAAGCTCTGCAACTGCGGCTCCCATCAAGAAGTACTTCATTTTCAAGAAATAACTGCCAATGGAAGATAATGAAATAACTCAATACTGAATATTACAGATCAGCAAATTTTCTTCATTGACAATAAATAAAAATAATTCAACTGTAGGAATATTAAAAAAAATAAATCAATCAAAAACCAAAGCAATGAAGTCCATTGTATAAATAGGTCAGTAAAAGAAGAATGAAACTCTAATATTTCCTAAGTGAGACCACGTGAGATTTTTGTTGCACAGATAATTTCAATATTTCCCTATTTCATTTCTGTTCCAAAACACAATGCTGAAATGATAGCATTTCTCACTGAACAGGACTTTCGCATTTCATTTGACTGTAACACAAGACCGAGCCTTTTAGGTGTGTTAAGTGAACAGCTCCAGGGCAGACAGAAAGGCAGAGGCTATTTTCAGAAACAAGGACCATCATTCTCTGGGCAGCTACAACAGAGGCCACCTCTAGCAGCAGAATCCACTGCCAGGTCATGCTCTGATTAATCATACAGCATTAAAAACCTCTTGATCAAGAAGGATTTGACAGATTCACCAGCTCCTCCATTGTCGCTCCCCACTGTTTAATAGCATCTGACAAATGCAGGACTGCAGGATAATGTGTTTCTCAGCATGCTCTGCTTAGCACACCACCTCAAGCTCAGGAAGGATGCGCAGAAGCCATAAGAAGGGGGATGTTCTGCATGGCACAGTAACAAGAAGAGAAACATCTTTCACACTACTGTCAGAGCAGAGCTGTGGAGCTGCAGCTGAATGTTCTCTAACAGAGGTAATGGTGCCAGGATGCTCACTCCTCCATCCTTGCTGAAGTAGTTCAGAAAATGCATCACAGGTAGATCAGCACACTGACAAGCACGGCAAAACTGTTGATCTGCTCCTTCAGATGAGTACATAATATTAGGCTCTTCATGCTATTATCTACTTGTTCCAGGGAAAAAGTTATTGAGTAAAACCAAAGCTGGAAAATTAAGACCATTTTCTGCCTGATGGAGATAAAAAAAGATTTCTGATATATTAATATGTCTTCTGAGGAGATGTCTCTGCCCTCAGTGTTCAGCAAGCAGCCAATCCTGCAGGAATGAATCTTATCAAAAAGTGATACTTAATGCCCTCAGAGGCACTGTGTGATCAAACAAAGGCAATGGCAAGTCTCTCTATGTAGTACCATTGCTGTTAGATGGTGAAGCAGTTACTGAAACTCCCTGCTACACTACAGATCCAGCGAACTCACATCCCTTTCCAGCAGCTCCACTGCCCCGGTCTCCCTAAGGGCAGCGTTTCATGATCGGTTCAAGCTGCTGTTGAAATGAGCCATCTCACACCCATTCATCTCTCCATGCACTCTTGCACACTCTGTTTTGCTGGCCTGGTAACATGTGGGCCTAAACATCCTAAGCTGAGCACCCTGACTTGCTCTCCTGTCTGCAGCTGTTGAGTCCATTAGGCCATGACTGCCATCTCAGCTGGTCTTCAGAACCACACAACTCCCTTCTTCTCCCCTTCTCTTGATCACAACCACTGCAGACCATGGTCATTCTGTGGAAGGTTAGGTGCCTAACAGATGCCCCTCCAGCAGAAATAGACTATCCTGGGTTCTGTTTGTAGTCGAAGCCAAGAGACAGAATCAAACCTGAGATGACACTCTCCACTGTCTACAGCTGTGCTGGGAGATAAGTAACTGCACTTCCATCTTGACCTCTCAGCTATGCAACTCATTTCAGAGGAAAAGTATGCAAGCCTATATCCTTGATCTTCAAGATCATTGTTCCAGTAGCTTTTCTTGCTGTATCGCTTTGTCAACAAATGAGATGTGCTAACCATTATGGGATGAATCTTAAAACTGTGTGTTTCCACCCTCTGAAATCAGCTACTCAGGCTCTTTTAGTCAAGCTGCTGATGATCACACCAAGGTGAACGCTCAAAGTCTCCTTAGTTTTTGCATGTCCCCACAGTCCCTATTTCCCTCAACTCCTCATGCACAGTGTTTCAGCTTTACCACGCATCCCCTAACAACCTGGTAGACAAGGAACAGTTCACACTTGGTATAAAGATATACCTGTGTTGCCTGTGGGCTGACTCTCCAGTTGGAAGTTAAGAAAACATACAACTTCAAACCAAATTGCAGCCTTTTTAATCCTTGGAGGCAAAAGTTTGTCTCTCTGCCATTCATCTAGTTGTGAGGAAACCTGTGGGATCTTAAAATAAGGATTTTCCCACCAGTGCTGTGGTCTCCTTCACTGGCTCCTTACTCTTCATGCTGCTTGACATCCTTGCAAACTGTTCTATTCTCCTAAAACATGCTGTTGGCACCACACTTTACACTGCAACAGCTATGTTAGAAATAGAGTTTCAATATTAAAATAAAAAAATCCTTTTCATCTATTTATTCTCTGGAGAGAATTGTAGTTTTACTTCAGTGCTCTCCTCAACCACAGATTGAGCTGCAAACTTGTCAAATATCAAGAATACCAAAATGCTGATTGCAATGCAAATGATCTTAAAGATGA
>VXAB01008343.1:0-12575 GCA_013399175.1 Odontophorus gujanensis | reverse complement strand
TTTTATTTAAAAAAATAATAATTTATTTTCCCAGGTTGCATTTGGGAAAGTAAAAAATTCATCAAAGTATGCCGCCTTGCAGCAAGATTGCCTTTTCTAGTTTTACTTGTTCGGTTTTTAGTCTTGGCCTTGTGTTTCATTTTATGCTGCTGAAGTCTTATATTTTTTTACAAACTGCTTGAATTTGTGCTCCATATTTAAATAATTAGACCTCTTTACATTGGATTGGAAAGTACACATTATTGGCCATAACAACAAAATAAAATCTTGAATAAAATCATATACAAAAATAGGCCTCAGATTTGCCTTTCAGTCTTGTCACATACAACCAGTAAATGAGTAAAAGAGATCTCCTGGAAAACAGCAGTAAACACTTTGACATTTAAAATGAAGAATATCTAGAAAGCAGAGGGAGTCATTCAGGCTGTCCTACTATTATATTATATGCAGTTTGATATGCTTACAAATTCTTCTTTTTTTTTTATTGAATAGATGAGCAGTTACTATCCTTCCAGGAAAGTGGCCTCATTGCTCCAGTACTTCTGTAAAGGGCAAAACATAGTAAATCAGACAGATTATAGATAGAGATGCATTCTGAAGTCACTTGAACCTGAAAGTGGCAAGCATTAAAAGCAGGACTGAAGATACTACAACAAAATAATATTTTGGCACATCTGTAGGCAGAAAAATGTCACTTCATTAACTTCCATGGGATTTAGCAAAGGTGGACACAGAATGCAGATGAGACCTTTTTCTACTGCTTAGGTTTATAGAAAGACAGGGGTTTAAAACTTAGTATAGCTGGTAGGTGACTGAAGTGAAAACTCAGCTGCTGAGTGTTTCCAGAGCTAAACCTGGGGATTTTTGAGCTAACTGAAGATCTGTTTAACAAACATTGCTTGAAAGCTGTGTATAATGACTTCAAGATGGAGCAGCTGAACATTTGTAACTGATTTCAAAGAGGGGGGAGGAGGGAGCAGGAGATGAAGGAGTCCAGATGGGTACTCCAGCTGCTCTTCATTAACTTCACCAAACAACAAATGGAAAATCAACAAACGAGTACATTCCAGCAGAAATTTGAAATGAAAGTGCTAATAGGAAGGCTAGACAGACTTGTTCTGGCAAGTTGAGAGAGTATTGCTAGGGAAAGTGCTGAAAGCATAAAAACTCAAAATGAAGGGACTGTCTTCTCTTTCCTGCTACCTTCTAACCCACTTGCCCTGTTTTCTCCTCACAAAAGGAGTTATTTAATCTGTGAGAAATTGTTTGTTGGGATGTATTCACTTTCAAGCATGCAAGGGAGCAGAAACATGCAGAACCTAGTCTCCTAGTAGGAGAAAAGCTAAGAGTCTAAGTAATATAAGGAAACATTTTATGTTGTACATGAGTACACGAGTGAGAGAAAAAAAAAGACATCAGAGAAGTAGTAGAAGGTTAGATTCATTCTGGAGGAGATGACTGGCCATGTAGTGGGGAGGCACTGTTCCCTGTTGGATTGTCTTAGTACGTAGATTACAGGAAATGGTGTGACTTCTGCTCTCGCTCATCAGTGGCAGCAAAAACTAGTTTTGCCCTGTGCTGTGGTTAACTCCATGTGCATTTAATCAGTGGCATGTTAAGAAGTCCATTCAGACACAAGGAATATAGCTTGGAGACAAGTGGTACTACAGTAAATTTCATACAAGAGCTGTCAACAGGCTTGGATCTAATTTAAATTACATTCACTTTTTTCACTGTGAAATAGTCTATGCCTGCAAATATGAATCTGTACAGATCAATAAGGCTGATCTTTAAACTACATGGGCATAGAATACGAAGAGGAAGGACATGAACTGGTCATGTAATGTAGAACTTGGGAGCTATCACCAAGGAAGGTGCCAGCCAGAGCAACACCTTCTATGGCATTTATTAAGAGAAGTCATTGTTGCTCCAGAAAGTTTTCCTCCTGCAATCAGAGCACACAAGGATACATCAGTGTCACTTTACTTCATAGCATTTGTCCATGCTGACGTCCCTGATATCAAAGATTGTTCATTCAAATCCCTCTTACGAGCTTGCTGAGGACCTGATAGAAGTCTTGCATCACCTGAAAACTTGTTTCCAGTGTTCTTCTGGATGCAGATCAACCTACAGTGTTGAAAGGCATGCTTCTGAGGCTTAATGGTTTGGGAAACAAGCTTTGGGTTTGTAATAAACCGAGACTGTTTTCTGTTCCTGCCTGTAAACATTCCGTAGGAAATTGACATAGTTTTCACTGGAGACAACCAGTAACCAGGAAATGTTGCTATTACTAAGAAAAATGGAAAACTGCTGCTTTATGACACATACATGGAAAAGTACACTTTTATCCAGGGGAATGGAATTACACCCTCTTCACAGAAAACAGCTGCATGTGCTGGTGGGAATGGCAGTTTTGGCCTGCATCCAATTTGATAATATAGAAATACAGTATTTTTTGTTTGCTTTGTTTTGTTTACTCTGAATATAAATGCTTTCAACAGAGGTTAATTGACTGGACTATCTGCCCTTCAAGGTGATGAGTATTCTGGCTCTGATCCAAAAGAGCACTTAAGCACATGCTTAACTTTGAGGACTTAATTGCCATTTTCCCCGGGGATACTTACATGCTTAAAATTAAGCAGATGATTAAATCCACTGATGAAAGAATGCTTAGCCCTTTGTAGGATTAACACTAGCTCTATGCTATACAAATGATCTTTTGTTCTGTTTTGAATGTCTAAAACAGATATCTGAAGAAAAAAAGCCCCTTGCTTTAAAATAAACATTCTTCTGATCACAGAGGTAGTGCACACAGTATTAACACTGAAACTGTCATCACATTTCATCAACAGCCCTTTAACTGCACAAATNTTATTATTTTTTTAAATAAAAAAGCAAAGAAAAATTATCTAGCCTACAAATTATTTCTCTAAGTTTCATACTATTTGTATACATTCTCATACTGCTAAAACTTTTTCCTGGAAACTCAAAGGTTGTAATGGTTCCCCTGTCTTGTTAGCTGAAGGAGGGAAAACAATATTCTTCAGTTTTTTTTTAATGGAACAGGAATTAAAAATCCTACCATGTTGCAATTAATATTTTCTTCTAAGACACAACATGATCCTATACTCTGCACACATTGCTGACTATGTCCTCATGCTAAGCAAAGTGAAAACACTTGCTGTTTCTAAACAGCAAGTCCACACAGTCTTTGAATGCCATGAGATATCTGAAACAGCATTCAAGGCTTACTAAAGAAAATATGGGAGTAGTCATGAGAAATATCTGTTTACTTCCCACTGGAGGGATTTGAGACTGTTCTGAGGAAGTAGCACTTAATAACAAAGCAACATTTTTGCACTGTGACATGAACTCAGTTATTCTTGAGAAATTACATCATCTGGAAGACAGTGCAGTGAGGGACAACACATCTTTTACTATTCAGAGACTTATGCTGGTTAATATGGCAAAATTGCTACATCACAAAAATATGTTATGACAAGGGATATTTTAACAGAATCTTAGTGAAGAAAAATCAATTCAATTAATTATGAAAAAGATTACAGTAAATAAAGTCAAACTTTTAAACCTCCACAACAAAGTATATTCCACAAGGAAGGTTTCTTTCATCAGTTAGTGTTGAACAGTGTAAAACTGTTAATTACAGAAAAGCTAAACACAATAAAAGATGCTTCTTATAGCATATTGTCAGCTCCATGACTAGAGAGTAGTATAATATAATGCTGTACATTGATTCTAGATGAACAGAGAAAATTCTGATGGTTTGCAAATTATTTCCAGGAAAGAGACTGGTATGAATTAGTTATTAAGCATTATTGAAAATCTTCATTGATTTCTACCATGACACTTCCATTACTGCAGTATCTGAGTACTTCCTTATTTTATTTTTTTCTTCCCCTTTTCCATGTATCTCTGCACTGTATGTTCATTTTCAAGAGGAGGAGTTAAAGCAGAGATTGTGCCTTGCCTTTACAGAGGGCTTGAAATTTACCACTGTCAGCACTGCAGGATTTAACATGCAGGTGCATCAGTTCTTTAATAACCATTTAGCTGTAATCATTTACTGTGACTTAGATTCCTTCAACAATACACTTAAAAGGATTTTATTGTTTCAATGTGGGATCACTTCATTTCAAAGCCCCTTTGAGTGGGAAAGCATCTAAACTAGCTTATAGGAAAAGCCCTAGGAGGAGGTAAGTTATAAGTCATATCAGTGCACAACTGACATTTATGATGCAGAAGGTTCTCTGCTAAAAAGATGTGAGCCTACACAGGAAGAATAGTTATGAATATGCAGTTGCTCTGGCTTGAACACCGTACAGAATATTTTAATTGAAATCTAGTTTTGTGACACATTTTCCTGTGAAAGAATAGCTGAAAGATGAATATGCAGTTACCTTGTGTCCATTTCCATTCAATTTCCCATTGCTCAGAGTCCTTATTTAGGAATGGAAATATCCATGTTCAGTTCTAGCCTCTGCCTGAGGGTGTTCAAATACCATTGTTTACTTTCTGTGAGAGTACCTAAATCACCAGTCTGTAAAATAATTTTATTTTTTTTTAATGCTTCAAAGACTCTCCCTCAGTAGCTGTTTCACTCTGGTTTATACCTTCAGAGGGAAGGAGATGAAGCAAAGTTCTGTCTTGTTCACAGTTTGTTCATTTTAGATAAAGTAAAACATAAACAGTAAACAGACTAAAAAAGTAAAAAGCCATGCTCTACATATGTATATAGCTTGCTGGGCTCAGCAAAGGATGAAATTCAGCTTGGGCCTTTCACATCTGGGAGCAAGCTCTAAAGCACTGAGGTCCTAAAATGGGGAAAAAAATAGCAACAGAAATAACAAAGTTTATTTTGCTCCATAATTGTACAACTGCAGCTCATCATCTCAGTGATTTCAGCTCTTCCTACTTGTTTTTTCTGCCTTTTGGAGCATTTCTGAACGGTTTTGATACATGCAAAAAATCTCCTTTTCTTTGAGATATGAGCTAGAAAAAATTCAGTGGTCTAAAAGGAACCAGACTAACCACATGATGAAAGAACAAATATTATTTTTCTGTTTTAAAAATGAAACACTTTTTTCATTGGATGAAAGCTACTCAAAATGAGGTATAAAACCCTGGCTTACACAAACCTGACATAAGGCCAGTCTTTTTCAAAACTTCAGAACTGGGGAATAGACAGCACACACTAAAAAATGCTTTTCAAAGTATTTAGGAGACAATGAGTAAGTAGATCAGAACAATCAGTTCTGTGAAAGTGATGTGCTAGGAAGTTTGGAGAAAATCACTTTTAACTATAGACTGAGAAACATGACATCTTTGTGGTTGTAAATAAGGGTAACATTTGACCTTTATTCTCAGAAAATGTGGCATCTGCAGCAAGCATGTTAGATGGCTATTTTTCTTATTTAGACTTCACTTTGCTATCATTAGTTCATAAGATGCTTTATTATTTTTTTCCCACCAGATTTTCAGTATCTCTGTCAACTTCTACAGAATTTCTCAGAGACAATTAGGACTGTCATACAATAATCATAAAATATTTGAATTGAAATAAATGGTCATATGAGTGTATATATACATAATCTTTCTCACTTCATCATTCTGAGTGATACTTCAACATTCGCTGAGCAAAACAAGAACATTTTTAAGCTCTGTAGTAGAAAAAGAGTGAGAACTGTGCAGGTCAAAGGAAGTGTTGGATGCTATAATTTATTCATGGAATAATGCTATCAGTAACTACTGTCACAACATTTCATTTAAAGAACTATTATTGTTGTGTATTTGAAAATCTTGGTGATCAGTAATCAAGTATGTTTTTGCATTAACTTCCTGAAAAGAATTTTATCTACTAGTTCCAAGGAGTAAGAATTATTATCTCCAGAACTAAGTTAGATATGATTTCTGATTTGTTAGGCAGCAGAAGAAATCCATCTGCCATTGATTCTAGATCATCTGACTTTTGCTATTTTAAACAGTGCTGGACAACAACAGTATGAATCATTCAAGGCACTGATTACCAGACCAGTGTATGGCTGTTGAATAGGCAGGTGAAGCCCGAGAAAACCAACAAAGTAACTTGACACACCAATGAGTTATGTCAAGCAGGTATTCCCTTTATTAAAGCACTGGGTGCATGGAGATCACTCACCAAACATGCACCCCAAATGACTACATATTTAAAGGCATAGCACATGCATATTTACTACATTCCAAGGAGATGGGAAGAAATTCTAAGAAATGACTGACGTCTCTGGTTGTCATAGGATTAAAGCTAATAGTAATTTTCACTGTAAATTTCCAACCCTTAAGGGGAGTAGCCCAAACTGGTTCCCATTGATGTTACGCTGAGCTGAGGCATCTGTTCCGCCATTTTATCTTCAAAAACAGGACATCTATTCTACTTTATCTTCACATGACAACAAGTTTCATGGCCTCCACATTTTGTTCTTGAGCTTGCATTTATGCAAGCCTCCTGTCCTTCCACTTATACGTGCTCAAATTGTTCTCACAATATTCACATGATTCACAGGATTAACTCCACAACTTTGCAACGTGGGGAAAAAAAAAAAAAGTATTCCGGGAAGGGAAGAAAGAGTCAAGATGGAACCTGAATCCCAGATACAATAAACAAAGAAAAATACTAGAATGTTGTAATGCAATGGAAGGTGCAACAATGACAGCAGAGGCACTGGATATCTTCCCCATGGTGACCAGTTTGGCCTGGAAACATACTTGGAGGGATATCATTCCTTCATGGCTGACAAGAGTCACCTCCACAAGGTGAAGACTTGTGTCCCTTTTCCAATTGCTTTGTCAATGCTCCCTTCCCTGGAGAGGGATCTCAGCTACCTCACTTTGCTGTCTATTAAGTCCAGGCTACTGGCCCCTTTATACCAGCACTGGAGCATGAGGTGACAATATGCTCATCTGAATGATGGCTGAAGTCTTTTCACATACCTCATAGCTCAGAGTCAGGAGTCAGTTCTGACTCTCCTCCCTTCCATCCTTGTGATGGCCCTGCTTAGTCCACATCTTCTCCTACCATCCTTGTTTTAATAGGAGTTTCTGTCCCTACTAAATAGGCTAACTTTCACAGCTTTTTTTTCTTTTTTTTTTTTTTTCCTTTCTTGTTTATAAGTGTGACAGATGACTGGCACAGAGGCACAGTTCTCTTATTGAGCTGCAGAATTTGTTTCAGGGAGTGGTCCAACTAGAGGGTATGCTGCAGGAGTTGGAGTAACCAGAGGACCTATTGCACTGTCATCAAATCTTTCCCTTTAGAGTGCTGAATAGCACTGAACAGAGTTCAGAAGGCATCGTCCAAGCCCCAGAATGTTGCAATTATTTGTGTCTCTCTCTAGACAGCAAATCTTTTCCAAATATTTCAGACTTTTTTCAGATCTCCGAAAACAGAATAATACTGTGACTAACAACTATTAAAGTACTACAAGACATGAGTTGTGTTTTAACACACTCTCAGATCTGTAATTATCAGCTTCTTCTCATACAAAAGACACTCCAGTCCTTCAACCAGCTTCATGACTCTTCACCTCACTCTCTTTAGTATGTCTGTATCTCCTTAAATACTGAGACAGGGCAGAAACCAAGAGAAGTTTTAAAGCACCCAAGACTTGGTGTGAAATGCTCATTCAAACACAACAGCCATCAGGCACTCCGTAATTCTTGGTGATGCATGGGAGATGCTCAGAAATACTGGTGTGAGCTCTAAGAGTACTGCTGCATGTACATGCCACCACACACTGCTGGAAGGAGAAGCCAGCTCAGCCCTGAAAGCTGTGCACCTGCAGTAGTGCAGCACAGTGTCAATTCCCATGGCACCTGCTTTGCTAGACGATTTATCATGTTGAGGGGCTGCCCTGCTGACATTTCTAACTTGCTCCAGCTTTAGAGGCCCATTTGTCAGAACCAGCTGTGAGTTGTTTCAGGACACTTGGTGGTGGAGATGAGACCCTGATGTTACACAGAATTTTCACTTATGTGTGTCACCAGAAACATTTATTTAGGCCATATAAAAACTAAGTTTTGAAAACTATTGAAAAGCAGTGTCCTTGTCAAGAGACTGGTGAGCCAAGATTCATGACAAGCCATGTGAATCCTTGATCAGATTTAGATTCTTCAAATTTTTATCAGCTCAGATCAGATTTGTAACCTTCCTGGTTCAGTGTCCTATTTCTGACTGTGGGCAGTACCAGTTATTTCAAAAGAAATTCAGCTGTAGACTCTTGCAATTTATCCCTTTGGAAAGTCCAGTTTTATATTTTTGGCTTGTGTTTCAAACAGAAGATTTATATGCATTTTAAAAAATGCTTGATAAAGACTTAATTTTTTGAACAAGACACTCCCAGAGGAAATGCATTCTGGAAAACCCTAGAAGGAATGGCGGAGGCCTTAGAGAAACTGTTTCAGATCCAAACTTCATCAGTATGGGAGTAGCTTGTATAAGAGCAAAGTCTTTGCTGGCTTAGGCTAGAAAAAAAGAATTTCCAGGAAGATGTGAAATTTGCATCTTCTGCTATGTTAAAGGATAGTTTCTTTATTCAGACAGCATTTTCTCCACCTTGAAACTGAGGACTGACAACCACCTGTTATAACTTAATCCCAGCAGGAGTCCAATTAATACAGAGCAGCTCACTCTTCTCAATTGGGATGGGAGAGAGAATCAGAAACGTAACTGAGACAGTTTACTAGGTAAAACAAAAACTGAATGCTCAAGCAAAGCAAAGGAAGGAATTCATTTGCTGCATACCAACACCAGGCAGATGTTTGACCATTTCCAGGAAAACAGGGCCCATCTCACATAACAGTGAGACAGGTTAAAATAAAACCAAACCACTGAGCAAGAGAATGGGATGCATTGATAAGACTATCACATGGAGCAAGCTGAAACTGCAAAGTTGCAACAGGCCAACAGCCAGATGAAACCAGATCAGCATCTCCAACTGGGTTGAGGTGAAAAGATCGCAGCAAGGAAGATCTACAGCCTTCATCTTCAGGACCCACACCCATGACCACCAGGAGGGATACTGCGTGCCCACCCAAAGGAATTCAAGGCAGGCTGTATGGAAATGACTTCTTGGAGTTGATTGTAATAATCCATCCCAATTCTCAGAAGTGTAGCAAATATGCACATGTTATGCTTTTAAGTATGTAGTTGCTTCCCTCCTTGGGAGGTGTCATAAATGCTCAGAGTCCAATTGGAGATTTTGGAATATTTTATTATAATCAAAAGGTGAAAAGCAATAAGCAAGCAGCACTGGGTGTGCCGGGGAGCCTCCGCTCCACCAACGACGCACACCAAGGATATGGTTCCCTTTTCTTTCATACAGTGTCTTATTTAAAATTCCCTGAATTCCCCTCCTCCTTTCAGTTAATCATTTTATTCTTCTACACTTGCATGGCTAGTCATTAGGGGATCGCACATTCCTTCAGGTGGTCTTTGGGATGAAGTCTGTTTGTCTTCCTCAGTGCCCTCTGATTCATTCCTCCGGGCTAGGCCTTGCAAGGTTTGTGTTTGAGCTGCCTACCTCTGCTACCCCTTGATTTAAGGAATGCCACTCCGTCTCCATCTTGCAAGGTTTTGTGTTTGAAATGCAGATAGAGTTCTATTCTCAGTTTATCCTTCCATGCCTTATAAGGAAATTTTACTCCTTTAAGCGATTTTCTCTGCCAATTGTGGTTAAGGCTAGTTTACAGTTATTGTATCAGCATCCTTGACCCTTTGTCTTTTGACACAAATCACATCTACATGTTTTACAGAGTGCAAGTTAGGTGGGGTTACCCCCCCCCCCTTTCACCCAGCATATGTGCACAGTGCTGAATAAACATACCTGCTTTATAAGTACTCTATGTGGCTTTGATTTCACAAGTCAACGGTTTCCTGGGAGGACAAATACCATCACTCTGTATGTCCCCTCTTTCTCCTTCTTTGCCCTCTTTTTGTTGCTGAGCACCATCTCATATGGTATGGGATATGCCTTTGGTCCAATTAGGTAAGTTACCCTTATTCTGTCGCCTCATAGCTCCTTGCATAGTTCCAACTGCTTGCTGTCAGAACTAATGTGAGAAGTGGAAAAGCTCTGTGTGAGTAATGCCCTGCAGCAATTAAAGCATTGGTGTTATCATCACTACTGTCACCCTAAATCTAAAATACAGCACAATACAAACCTCTACAAAGAAAGCCAACTCCATCCCAGTGTAAAACAGACACCACAGTTCTCGCACTTCCCAGGAAACACTTCGTGCTTTCCAAGAAATCTGGTTCACCAGTCTGTCCTTATCTGTCCTGCTAAACCCCATGCATCCTTGTTAAAGAGATGACCAGAAAAATACTTCAGACAAATCTTCTAAATGCACTGCCTCTGATGCCGAGAAATCCGACATAGTAACTTGACACACCAATGAAATACGTCAAACAGGTATTCCCTTTTATTATAGCGCTGGGTGCATGGGGGATCTCTCCACCAAACATGCACACTGAAGGGAGAAATGGTTACACATTTAAAGGCATAACACATTAAAATTCAGTACATTCCAAAGATGGACAGAAATTCCAAAGTGCTCCAGTGGTAAATTTCCTGTTTGCTCAAGCTGTGATGCCTAGTTTAGATTCAATCCAATTCAATTCCTTGATTCAATACCCCCTTTTTTTTATCCCAGGCAAATTCTTTTGCCTACTGTACCTCACTTGTCCATTAGTGTCTTCCTGTATTATTTCTGTTTCCACTTGGTCCTTTATTTGCCAGGCCCTTCCAGCAGCACCAGAAGGTACGCTGTATTAAGTTAGCCTTGAGAAATCAAAAGTACTCTTACACAAGCTCTTGTCTAATTTGTCAGTAAAATTTTCTTGCCTTACCATCTTTGCTTAACTACCACTTTCCTAGTCCCAGTCTGCACTTTGTGATGTCTTTGCTAAGGTAAAACGAACTCCCTGTACTGTGTTCCCTGAAGTGTTGAAATTCCTACTTCTTGACTAGAATGTGATTAATTCCTGTGATATATTACCCTCCTCTCATTCCTGTAGGATGTACACAGGGCCTAAGGCTTTTCCATGGGTACAGTTATTCTCCACCCAATTTCTACTGAGGGTTACATATCCTAGTGTCTCTCTTTCCCCCTGAGGCTTGACAGTACATACCAATCTGAAAGACTAAAACCTTGTGCTATTTTTCTGAGCCACGTGCACATACATTCTCTTGCTAAGCTAAAGCCAAAGTTACAAACATTAAGCATTTTTTCTTATCAAAAGTTTCAAGGGTTCTTTGATGGCAGAAGTCCACTGAGTGCCTGGAGCCTTCTTGATCCACGAGTAGAGTATCCATGAAGGTGTTTCCTTGATCTTGATCACTGTATACGTGGTGAGCAGGAGGATCCATTCCGTTTTTCTTCTAAGGAGTCACCTGAGAAATTCTTAACATACACCCAATCCCCTAGATTAGTTGAATAGTTCCCTGTCTTGAGCAAATAAGGGAACACCATTACAGTTTTTATCTTAACAGATTTACATTTGTTAATTACATTCTAACACTTGTTTCTTACTCCATCGTGCTGCCAACTAGTCCATCCTATTGTTCCCAAGATGTCTCAGAACACTTATCATATTTACACGGAGATTCTCTCCAAGGCCTCTTTCCTTCTGTCTGAGGGACATTTCTTTTGTTAAACAAAGAGCACCAAGGAGTGTCAGGTCTCCTCGATGCCTTTTCAGACAGGCAAGTTCCAACTTGCCCTTACTTCCTGGGGCATGTCATGTGACAAAATATATTGATACTAGCTAAACACAATCACAAGGTTTGAAACGACCTATAAGATCATCTAGTCCAACCATCTTCTCATTACCACTGCTACCACAGGCTACTAAACCATATCTCTTAGCTCCTCATCCAGAGGAACATAAATTGTTACTAGCTATACTTGTACATTGCCAATCAATTTACAATCTCCACTTCCAACCTCTGTGATGCCAGATGGCTGCAAGGACCATGAAATAAATTCTTATGCAGAAGCAACATTCTACTCCCACCCTAGGGCTTGTACATAGTGCCCTATTGCACTCTCCCCTAGCTACTTTAGTTCCCCTTGATGTAATGCCTGATAGAGCCTTCCGTATAAGATTTCAAAAAGGCTTAATCCCATTTTACTTTGAGGCTTAACCTATATTCTTAAGAGAGCTGGTGGGAGAGTTTGATACCAAANACCTATATTCTTAAGAGAGCTGGTGGGAGAGTTTGATACCAAAGAGAGACTGGTCTCCTGACATATTCAGTCTATGTTTAAGTTCACCTGTTCTACCTGACTGCTTTCTTGGGGCCTATATGGGATGTGCAGTTGTCAATCCATTCCTAGTAGCTTATTAACCTGTTGTATTACTCATGCACATAAAATGAGTGTCTCTGTCTGATGATATTACATCAGGCACCACAAACCTGGGTATTATTTCACTCAGTAATACCCATGAAATCTCCCTTCCCTTATTTGTCCTTCAAGGAAAGGCTTCTGGTCACCAAGAAAAGTGTCTGTTAAAACCAGCA
>VXAB01008341.1:69089-162358 GCA_013399175.1 Odontophorus gujanensis | reverse complement strand
TTTTTAAGAAAGGAGTTTACTTTATTACGAAACAGTATCAGTTCTCTTGTCCATAGAAAGGCAATGAAGCTGGTGGAGGGTCTGGAGCACAAGTCGTATGAGAAACGGCTGATGGAACTGGAATTGTTCAATCTCAGGAAGAGGAGGCTCAAGGGGGTCCTTATAGCTCTCCTTAATGACCTGGAAGGAGGTTGTGGCAAGATGGGGGGTCAACCTCTTCTCCTAGCAAACTAGCAGTAAGCTAAGAGGGAATGGCCTCAAGCTCTAAGGCAAGAGGATTTGTTTGTAAGCTTTAAAGGGTTGAAAGGGACACCACTGAAAGAGAATCCACACAGGCATAGATGGACCTGGCACAGAGCCACTCCACATTGGTTGAACCAGTGTTGAAATTTCTAGCTTGCAAGCAATTGACTTTTATTAGAAATTTCTTACTCATTTTTTTGCCTTAATTCTAGTTGTTGCTTTTTTTTGTTGTTTTTTTTTATTATTATTATTATTTTTTTTGAGTTCTTTTATTGATTTTTTTAAAGTTGAAACATTAGAGTGCATTTAGGTAATCTTCTTTCCATGCTATGCAAAATCAAATCAGGTTATATTTTGTAAAATGAAGCTTAATCCTTGATACTAATTTTTCAGTTCTAAATATCTATATATTTTTCCATTAATTAACTATAACAGATCATTAGCTACAGTCATTTCTCATAAAGGGAAAGGAGTAAACTGGCAACTTCTTAGGTGCTGTAGGATGCAGTTTTCATTTTCAACAGTCATACATAGTGCACAGTCTCTTTCCTCCTGACACCTTTTGGCAAGGAGATATCCTGGGCTGGTGCATACCTCCTACTCTACCTCTGAGGGGAGCCATCATCCAACAGTTCTGATTAATGCCATGGAAACCATATCTTTTTTAATCCTTGAGGCATTGCATGAGCCTCATTCTACTTTTTCTTAAGAGTCAGAAGTAGGTCTGAAGAAGACTACAGCCCATGTCAGTAGAACATGAAGTAAGATGAGTTTCTTTGCAGTACTTTTGCTGTTTTCAGTATGGCACAAGAAAGAAAAATAGTAAAATGAATTTACACGTGAGAAATAACGTGTAATTATTTTTCTTTTTAATATCTGTTTGTCTGTAATTTGGTGAAGTTCACTCAGGAGAGAAGATATTCTCAACTATGCCAACGTTTGATAATATATAACTGAATATGTTGATTTCAACATATGTTTTAATGGTACATTCTCCATTCTGAAATTAAGAACACATTCTGAAATTTGAAATTTCATTTTCAGCTGAAATTCTGAGTGACAAGCGTCATTTCTGAGACCACAATTTCACTTGGAAAAGTGGAGCAGAGTTGGAGGAGAAGGTGGAGGAAGAGAGATAAAACAACTCAGCAAACAGATGGGGAAATGGAATAGAATCACTGCAGGTAAGTTGTGCCTTGGTTTGACAAAGAAGACATACAATGACTTCATGCATTTTTTATAACTCTCTAGTCCTCCTGAGTTTGGTTTACAATGGTTCTTAAGTGCTGAATTGTCCTAATACACTCTTAGGAACATACTTTATTTTTTCATGAGACCAGATGGAATAGAATCACAGAATCATAGAATCACCAAGGTTGGGAAAGACCTCCAAGATCATCCAGTCCAACCATCCACCTGCCACCAATATTTCCCCACTAAACCATGTCCTTTAGCACAACATCTAAACGTTTCTTGAACACCTCCAGGGACAGTGAATCAGTCACTTCCCTGAGCAGATAAAGGATTGAGAAAATGTTTTTCTTAATTACATTATTCTGAGAAGTCCTTAAAAATGTCAAGAAGGAGTGGCAACTTATGCAGTTCAGGGCTTTACACAAGTCCCAGGGTGAGAAATTAGTGAAAGCTTTTCCTGCACTTTGATCATGTGCTTATTGCATAGATATTTACTTAAAACGCACACTAAATGTGTTTCATTGATTGCAGTAAAGTCTAGGTTGTATAAGAAGTTTTATAAAAAACTTAAAACTGGATAAGTTTCTACATTTGAAATACACCAGTGTTCTTCCTGATTATTTCTACTTGATCTCTGGATTTGTTTTTATTTTTATTTTACAACTCCTAGAGGAAAACTGACTGATTTAACTGTGGATGAAATATTTAAAGGCTCTAAAGTAATTCAAAGCAAGTGGCCTCGTCTTCCTTGCGTTTAGATCCAGCCTGACCAGGTTCAATAAGTGTGACCATGCCAAAAAGTGCTTGGAGAGAACCCACTGCCAACTTTAACTAAAATGAAGAAAAAATTCACGACAAGGACAAAACCTTGAAGCTGTTGTAGTTGGTACTTCTTTTTTTTTCTTTTTTTTTTTTTCTCAGCAATGTTCTCAGAGCGGACCACAGGTTTCTAGCTCTTCTTCTATTCTGAGACTTAATGATGGTGCAAATTGTGAGGTTTTGCAAGGAACAGAGACATATGGATTTTAATTTGGCTGAGACCACTGCTAGATCAGCTCGTGCAGACTTCAAAAAATAAATAAATAAATAAAGGAGAGAAATAGAATCCCCAAAACCCAATCATATGATAACTTCTGGCTGAACTCCTGCCCAATCTGAACTGTAGTCAAAACTTTAGTTAAGCTAAATCTCCCTCAGCCCCAGCTTTCAAATAAAACAGTTGTTATTTTTGTTTTGCTTTTTTCCAATTAAGTGAACAAAGCTCCTTGGGATGTCTTTAAACATCATTGTACTGATTCACTCCAAAATAATAGTAGGCGACTTAGACAAATGATCTGAGTGACTGATTCCATGGATGGAGAGAGTGAGTAAGAAGTGTACTCTGCCCCTTGGCTGTCATTCACTGCTTTATCATTTCTCCGCTCACATCCCACCAAATCTGTTGATTATTGCTTTGGACTCTCTATTTAATAAACTGCATTAAACTCTCCCTGGAAAACAAATGAGCGGTCTGGCATATCAGCTTTTATCTTGGCATAATAAGACATTTTTCCTAATCAGCTGATTTGGAGAGAAGTTTGCCATGTTGAAAGTGGGGAGAAGTTTCACTCAAATTGAGTTGAACTGCCTGCTGCTTCCAACTATACAACTCTTTGCTGACAGCTCATGCACTTAGAATTTGGGCAAGATTTGCACAGCCCTGAACCAAAATAACATATTACAGTAGTTTTTTGAGTGCTTGAAAGGCATGACGATGACCTAAGACAAGCATTTAGTCCAAACCTAAAGATCTGTTCCAATATATTCCAGTCAATCCTTACCTTGGGATTTCAGACTAAAGGCAGGAGTTCAAAATGTGCTTTTATGAACAGTGTGTGGGAGATATGAAGAGAGCAGAATAACCTTCTATTCTATAGGGATAAGTATGCTTTAAGGTTCTTTCTTAGGTAACTTTCTATACCCACTTGTCTTCATGTTTCCTCACTGATGCCATCAGATGAGAAAGGGATATGCTAAATATCAAGACATCTTGAAATTTAACCTGTAATCTAGATATATGACAGCTTTAAATTCCAGCCAAAACATACTGGCATTTACCAAATTTGGAGAGGAAGACAGTGCACTTCAGACTGTAAGTTAATTTTTTTGTTTTGGAGTGATGAATATTTTACTGTAATTGCCAGTCACATGCTTTGTAAATTGCATAACAAAGCTTTTATTATTCCACTTTTTTTTTTTTTTTAAGCTTGGAAATTGAGGTTGAGATGCTCTTTCAGTTCTTAAATGTTTGGATAGTTAATGGTTTGGACCATTTCAGAGAGGAACAGATGGTATGGATTTATTTGATTCCTACTGAAGGATGCTCCTGGAAGCTGCTGATGTGAAAAGCAAACAAATGAAGCTTGAAATGGAGGAATAGCTTATGCCTAAATTTGTAACCATTACCTTTTTGTTTCTTTTCCTGGCTAACTAAAAGACTTTACAAAAGTTGTTCATACTTGTGAAACATACATTTATACCAGTTTAGGTTATAAATGGCTACCATCCCAATCCATGAAGCAGGAAGACACAGACATTTAAAAATGTCACTTAACAAAGCATTATTCCATTCTTAAGAGTGGAAAAGGATGGGGGTAAAATCTACAGCCACCTGTTGTGGACATTTCTTGAGCAAGTCAAATTGTTTTCTATCGAATTAGAAATGTGTAAGCTATTCTTGTATATCATTGTGCTCCACCTACTGGCACACTATTTATTGCCTTAGTACAGGTATACAAAAGCCTCTCTATTAAACTGTCCTGCTAAAAGTGTTGTGAGTTCCCAGGTATTGTTTCATCCGCCCTCTTATTCTTCTTGTTACATTTTCTTCATTCTACTCTGCTTGATAATTAAAAACAAAAGAGAAGAAATAAAAATACTGAAAAAAAATGGAAAAAGTAAGGTGAGAAAGAGAAAATGCAAAAATTACTAACCTAAAACCTGAAAAATATGTGGTTTCAGTACCTTTAAGATTTTTTCAATTTCTCATTGAGATGTCAAAAAAATGTAGAGTAAACATGAAGTTTTTTGAATTTTTCTTGAAACATACTTGCCATTTTTCACCCGGCACTGCTGCCAACTTTCTGACTGTGTAGTACAAACAGCTTTTCAGCTACTCCTACAATGGAGCATTCAGAAAAAGATGCATGTGCTAATGGCACCTGCACAACCACTCATTTATGGCAGTAAAGGAGCAAGTGGACATGCCAGTCAGATAATATATGCAGTCTGGATAGCTATACACCTAACTGCCTGCCTGTGTGTGGTACCATAGCTAACTGAAGGTATTGGGGTGACATGGAGGCAGATATATTCTCCAAGGTGCATCCATTTCGTACATAGGAGGAAAATGATTTTACAATATCACTATTTAATACACATTATCAGTAAAGTATAAAATGAGCTGTTACCTTTCTAAAGTGCAGCTTTCAAAAAATAAAAAATATTTAGGACCAGTACATTTCTTAGCATCAAGAGTAGCTCATTCTTTTTCTTGTTAAACAAATTTCTGAAATTCTCTTTGTATATACAGTCATCTACTTACATTAAAAAATATTGTGTGTATATATGCATACATAAATATGGCTTATCCATATATGTGTATATGTGCATGTGCATGTGTGGTATTTCCTTAAGGCGAGCAGATGACCACAAAGAAAGCGTTCATCTCTGATACTGAAAATATTAAGGCAAAGGGGATATTGGCTAGACACACTTTTAGAGATGAGAAATAATTCTTGCCACCAGTTTTTCTAATGAAGTCCATCTGCAAATAACTTTATTTTAGTTCCAAAAAAGATTTCAAATAGCTTTTAATCCAGCTGAACTTTTGAGGGATTAGCTATTATGTTCTCATTACTTCTTTCTCTGACAAATGATTTTCAGGAGCAATTCCATGCTTGAATAAGTTCACCAAACAGAATATTCCATTTCTGAAATGAAAAAAAATATATATCAAAAAGCAAAATCCACTAATACCACCAAAAAAAAAAAAAAAAAAAAAGCAGAATAAACCAACCCGATCAGCCTTCTACCTCACTATTAGTTCAGTTTTAAGTAATCTTATTGATTGTACAAATTTTACCTAGTATCAATCATTTTAAGCAGCGTAGGGCTTCTGGTTATTAGAGTTTATCACTTTTTGTTTTCTTCACTCATCTGAAAAAATAACTGGAGGGATGCAAAATATATTTGAGGTGTTTCTGATTGATTCAGTATAATCTTTAAGGAATTTACTTCATTATTTCTGTTTTGCTTAGGGAAAATATAAATGAGTGTATGTTGGGGAAAAATAGTCTGCATGCATTTTCATTCATACTTTAGGTAAATCTAACTTATTCTAGCTTACTCTTCAAACGGAGAGTTAAGTTTCTAAATTCTCTTAGAACTGTGTTAATAATAGGTTATACCCTTGTACTGATTCACTGTACACAAAATGTTGTTGCAGTTCATTGTGTAGGAAATGCAAGAGTATCGACTGACAGCGCATCCGGCTTTTGCTGGGTGAATAAACTGCTGTAATCTTAACTTCGTGTCACTGAAAGAGGAGATATAGGAATATCTATCCAGAGGTAGAGTGCTCCTTCATTCAGTTTGTGCTCATTTTCAGGCTGGTGGTCTAGATAAATGTACTCTAGGTGGTCTAAATGTTTGTTACAGTCTCTTTTGTACTAACATCCCGGAATTTTAGCTGCCAACAGTAGGATATTAGTTTTAGTCTTATAGTGCATTTCTAACTCATTCAGCATTAAAGAAAATAAAACAACCTTGATTCTTTGTATATAGGGCAGAGTTGTCATATGATGGAAAATGGAATATCCAACAACAGTTAAAATCAAGGTGCTCCAACAGAAGATTCTTCTACAAGACGGAACACTCAAAATTGATGTGTTGATTTTCTCATTACTGCAATCCCCAGTAGGTTGTTCCTGATAATGATGCTGGAATGATCAAGAGGGAACAGAGGAACACCCTGGTTTGATACATTCTGCAGACCCAAAAATCACCTCTGCAATTTTCCCAGGGGTGTCTGTGCAGCATTCTGCCCAGTGTGCCTTCAGACAGTGTCAATTCCACAGTGCACTGTAGTCTCTCTTCTCTCCTTCTACCTCTTACTCACTCAGAAAGAGATTTCTAATAGCAAATCAAGAACAGACACACATTTCTTGTAAGAATCAGAAAAATAAGAGGATGTGACAGATGAAGCAAATAAGTACTGCCACTTCCCAGGCCAGCATCCGTATTTCTGCAGGCTGTGCAGAGGATGGGTGTGGATGCATAGAACAACTGTTGAGAAGAGAGCACAGGGCTCATGTGCATACTAGATGCCTAGCAAGGCATGGGGTGGTAGGCTCCTGTTGTACTGGGTTTCAAATATGGGACTACTTGGCAGATGCAGCTTATCTGGCAGCCTTGAACTTGGTATTTTGTTGGCAGTGGAGTAGCAGTCCTTAAATAAGAGTGATAATTCAGACATTAGAAGGAAGCAAAAAGAGATTATACTGCTTTTCCAGGAAGCAAAAAGAGATTATACTGCTTTTCCACCACCAAAGAACAGGCCTGCAGCAGCTCTGGTACTTTCCACTCTCACTGTGGCTTAAGGGAAGCACTGTTTCCTCCAGAGCTCTCCCCAGCACAGGGCTGTGGAGGACCTCATGTTGTGCTTACTGATGTTGTATGTGTTATGGCATTTTTGGACAGTATGTGTGAATATGGAAACTGTTGGTCACAGCAGTGCAAGATCTGTCACTTGTCTTATGGGATATACACTGGCAGACCCAGGAAATTCCTGGGGATCATCCACATTGGTGAGCATACAGAAAAAGAGGTTTCCTGCCTGGGATTTCAGCTAGGGCATGGTACTGTGTGCAGAAAGAACCGGACACTGTGTGCATTGTCAGAGAATTTGGCCTCAGGGGAGCTAACAGGGATGCTGTGACAGGACACTATGCACACAATGACTTATATTTCCAATCAGGATTAATAATTGTCCAGGCCATCAAACATAAATAGCTGGTGTTTAGACAAATGAATTTTATATCAAGCTTTTGGCCATTTGTATTCACGCACTGCCACATCAATTGAAAGCAGGATGAGGGCCATCAAAGGAGCACTGGTTTATGGGCAGTCTGACCCGATGGGTCCTGGGAAAAGTGTAGGTTTCAGTGCTGAGTACACAGATTAGCCAGGCTAAGCCTGCATGGGAAAGGAATGGCCAGAATATGTTGCTCATCATTATGGCATGAGAGGAGTCAGTTTAAAGTTTGTGTATGAACACTCTCAGAGATACGTACACTCTTCTGTGTTTTGCGTTGCCCTGTTTACTGGCATGTTTACTAGCTGTGTGAGCAACACCATACCTCAGAGTGGTTGCTCCGTTTGCTGTCACCGAAGTAGTAACAGCCAAATGCAGAATTTTGTTTCTGTGGAGGAGATGGATGCCATGGGGACAGAAATCACAGACCTAAAAGCCAGTGAATAAAGCAATGGAGAGTTCACTGGCTCCAAAAACCCTCCTCTCTGGCAAGCTGAGCTCTCAGTCCAGAGGTCTGACATTTATTTTCCTTTGCCTGCTCTGAGTCACACGGATTCTTTCTCTCTGTGATTAGGTGGGAAGCACACTGCCTGGCCTGGCATGACACTTGTACAGGTGGCACCTCTTACTTCATGTTGTTGATATTCACATTGGCTTCAGAAGAATATCTGGCAAAAGCCATCAAACGCTTACCTCAGTATGGAGAATCGGAGGCAAAACATGGTTAGGAGATACGCTAAAACATATGTAGTAAATTATAGATGTGCCTGTATGGAAACTAAATATTAAGCTCATTCATGCAATTGACCCTAACTCAGAGCAATAGTTCAAAAAAATCGGAATTAATCTCTCAGCTTGGTACTCTGAGGATAACATTTTGTTATCCTGACCAGATGGAATTTCAAAGGTGTCCTTGCAAAAAAAGAATCTCTTTTTCAGAGAGATGTTACAACAGTGTAATTCTCTGGTACAACACTACCATGTCTTTGTTCCTATCGAAGTTGCTGGTAAGGCACAAACACAATGAGAAAATACGGCCAAAACATGTATATTGTACCTCTGGCTTTTAGAATCCCATGGGATTAAATTCTTAAACATTTCAGTGCTTCTCTTGTAAGGATGAAATTTAGAATTTTTGTTACAGTTCCATAAAAATTACAGACTGTTCTAATGAGATTTTCAAACCCCTGATTTTTAGAGTAACAAAACCATGAGCAGCTTGAGAAATAAATTGCCCCCATCAGATTCTCCCATTTGGTAAAAAATGTGCCAGAGCTCAGATAGGCTGCCAACACTGCAAAATCTAAACAAGTCACAACTGTAGGCAAAACACTTGTGTGTCTGCAGCCAAGGAGGGACATTGTCATCCGACTTGGAGGAAAAGCAAGAGGAAAGCATTGCTGACTCACAGGGACAGGTGGAGGAACAAAGCAGTGGCTTTGGCTTAACCATGGAGTTGACTGTAAAGGAAAACTTTTATTGCCAGGGATTAGTTCCATCATCAAATATCTTGTTCTTGACTAAAAAAATGAATATTTCTCTTTGATGTTCAACTGACTTATCAGCATGTGAGCGTTTTTCTGACACTGGCACAGTTAGGAGAACCATCTTGGTAGGCCTGACCCAAATGTCACTGTAGTCAACTGGTTAGGAGAACAAGTTAGTCACTGCAGTGCTCTCATAGTGAAATACACAGCATTTGTTACTGATCTGTGTTATGAATCAGACTAATGGCTATGAAAAGGCTCTATTTCCTACTGCACCTTCATTTATGTATTTTTGAAGACATGAAATTATAGTCTTTCTTCAACATTTTGAGTTAGAAAGCTTTTGTTTCCCTCAAGCTGGAACTTTTTAAAATTTTGAAATCTTAGTAAATTTAGGCATAAAATGATTAAAGACAGATCAGCATTGACAAAGGATATTACAAAATTATAGAAACGAAATGTTCCAGCTGACCTCAGCTCACATTTTTCAGATTTTCAATTTGTTGAAATTATTAACATTTTTGTCTTTCAACCTTAGCTGAGAGGGGAAAAAAATGCCAGCAGCTCAGAACTATCTGCTTTAGTAGCAGCAGAATGGAGTTTCCATTTTTCTTCAGTCCCATTTAGTTGCTCTGTTTTTAAGTTATTTGCTAAGGGCCACTTATTTCTGTAATTTATAAAGGCTTTCTAATGGAAGAGATGTAATGAGGCAATGGAAGTGGCGAAGTACTTCCTGACTATGAAGACCAAAGCAGCTCATAATTTGTATCCCCTCCCTCCTTCGCTTCTGCTCTGTTTACTCCCCAAACTGGCATTACTCCTTGTATTTTTATTGGGCAGACAAGCAAAGCACCTTGCTGATACACACGCCTCTGTCAAACTCAGAATCCTTAATTAAGGTTTGGTTAAACTTCCTGCAGACTAAGTTTCAAAACATAAGAATATTTTTAAATGCAATTGAAAATCTTAATAGATTTTGAAAAAAGCTAATCCAGAATAAAGAACATTCTTCTTTGACAACATGCAAATAATGGAGAAAATTCTGACCACAACATCTCTGAACCTCTCCCCAGAGTCAGAATGGAATTTTTATTGCTGCATTGCCTTTTTAGTCTTGCCACTTTTTAGCACTTTTAGTTCTAGAAGCAAAGACTAAATACATGAGCAAACGTTTCTGATTCAGTTAGAAGCAGCTTATTCAGCCTATGATGTTTATGAACTGAACTCCAGTCCAGTTCTTTCAAACATCTGCATTGCTAAGGTTTCCAGGAAGTTTTTCAGTGCTATGACATATGTTATAAGAAGCTTTACATGTCGCAGTGAGGCCAGCTACCATTGCTTGCTAGTAGAATTTATCCATCTTCCTGTTTAAGGGCCTTTGTCAGTGCCTGCACAGTAACAAATGCATTGCATGCTCCAAATGAAAGCTGTGACCAGCCAAAGACACTTCTCAGCTCAGAATTCACAAATTTACCTTGTCAACAAAAGAATTCCATTAAGATAAAGTTTGATTCAGTAACAACTTACTTTCAGTAGTGTATAAATGCATCAGCCAGGAACTACATCTTTGGACATACAAACTGAGGTTCAATCAGTGTGTCATTAAAATACATTAGTTATTCTCCACTTTCAGGGAAGCAAAGCTTTCTGTTTAGATTACCTCAGTAATCACAGTCATTATTATAGCACAATCACTAGTGCTATAATCCTCAATATGAACATGAGTAGTAGTATGGGAAGTCATAGCTGAGCTAGGAACAGATGCCAGGTCCCCTTGTAACCAGATCCACACCTTATTATTTCAACACCGTATAACCTCAGTAGCCACCTAATCCAGGGGCATTTCAACTTTTACTCCTTGATTCTACATTATCAAGTACATCCAACTGTGATTAGGGATTTGTAAGACTTGCAAGGCTTAGAAAATTGTCATGTGCCTGAGGTAAATATCCTTAAATGTTCATGTGCTGAAAAAGATTTAAAACATAGCTATATATTTTTGACCACAGACATAGAGCTGTTAGAAGGGAAAAAATCGGGTTTTTGGTTGGTTATCACCACTGAATCTGCAAACATTGTCTAGAAATAGAAGTAACAACTAACTGCCAATCTCTCCTTCTTCCTCATAAATCTGAATACTATACCCTGTAAATGAGTAATTACAAACTGTAGAACTAAAGGGGACATGAAAGAGTGGTCAGGCACTGGAATGGCCTGCCTAGGGAGGTGGTTGAGGCACCATCCCTAGCGCTGTTCAAGAAGCGTTTAGATGAGGTGCTAAGGGATTTGATTTAGTAGTTTAGCGGGTAGGGATGGTGATAGGAGGATGGTTGGACTAGATGATCTTGTAGGTCCTTTCCAACCTAATGCATCTATGAATCTATGAATCTATGACGTGAATTTCACAAATTCTCTACACAGCACATTTTGGCTCCAAATTAAAGTAAAGAACAGCCATTAAACAAAAAAATAATTGCTTGATCTTATCCTGATGCTAAAAAATGCTCTTTCAGGTTATCAGAATCTAAACACAGTCCAATTTCTATTAGGCCGTATTTATTCCTCATTTATTACCTGAAACTATTCACCTAAAAATACAAAATTTTCATAAACATTTTTTCATTATGCTTGATTTCTAGCTGTTAAATTAATTTTGTTGAACCCTTATTGTATGCTTGAGTTATTTATTCACAAACAAGCCTCAGGCTAATTTCATATACCTTTCTCATCAAGTATTAATACTGTAGGCCTCCTTCTATTATTGTAAACTCTGTGAAACAAACCCATCACCAGTTTACTGTAGCAATCACCATCATGCCTAGTGCATCATTGCTTCTAAGCAGATAAATCTGGTGTTTTGGCAGAAAGTTAAAGCATGGTTTGGCAAATATGTTTAGGCTTTGATGCTGTGAGTTGTCCTTTCCAAGCAAGAGTTTCTGGGTGGTATTTTAAAGTTATGCTGTCTGCTGCTGTTTTCCTGGATATGATAACACTGCAACGTGTCTGTTTTGAAGAGGCCTTGCTTTGTGAATGCTACACATTTATTGATCTCTTCTGATGACCTTTTTTGCCACTCCACAGTGAAAAAGACAACAAATGAGCTCATAGTGCAAAGGCACAAATGCCTCAAGGTCCCTCAGAGCACAGCCAGGTCAGGGAGTGTGAGCTGAACCTGCGATAGGGAACAGCTGAACCTAATAGCTGACCCCTGGCCTTTGGCTCCTTTACAGTTGAGGCTCAGAAAAGGACATTTCCACATGCTCAGCTGAAGAGTCAGGTGTGAAACTGCACAACTTGCTGGTCTCTAAGGAAAACTCACTTCTGCCAATGGAAGCAGGCAGGTGTTGCTCCCTCAGCACAAAGCATCCACAGTCACATAACTGACTGCTCCCCAAGATCCCAGGGGAGGGTTTCAGTTCAGCTCAGCACATTCTGGATATCTGGCTTTGGGAGAGGGTGGAGGGGAAAGATGAGACACCCCTGAGGAGGTCCTTCCCCTCTTGGCACCTCAAGGTCTCTGTGGGCATTTGGCTTTCCTCTTTCCAGTGCCACTTGGTGCCCAATGACACAGTCCCTGCTGTGGTCAGTGAGTAGGAGGCTGAAATAAAATAGGAAAGATGCACTGATTCCATCTATTGATATACACTGAAGTGGAGGAATGACTGAAATAGCACCTGCTCCAATATTCACACTTGCTTCGCTTAAGGCAACCCCACTCTTTCTGATAATAACTTTCACTTTCAGCACGACAAATTTAGTCAGCTAGATTTCAGTGGAAACTTTACTTTGCACAGCAGCTGCAGTCATGGATCTGAAATCAAAGAAAGAGAAGGAGAGAAAGTATTCATTTGAAACCTTCAAGGAGCCACAATAATGGCACTTCAAAAAAAAACAAAAAAAAAAACAAAAAAAAACCCCAACAGATTCATTCTTCAGTCTTTTCCATCTTAAATATTCAGGTTTAACTTTAAACTCAGCTTTGTGGATATTTTTGACATTCAACAGCAAGACATAAAGTTTCATAAAAATCTAAAGAGAAAAAAGTAATATGAAAGAAAAGAAACATCCAACTTCTTGTCAGTTCAGTTATGCTATTTTTATGCCGTGAGTCTGTGAAAGGTGAGATGCAGCCTCACTTTAGTAACATGCTGATAATCTGTGTTTATGTTTTAAAAAAGTACAGAGAAACATTTTTTTCAAAGACACTTTCTCCCTTCCCATACTAAGTTTGTGCTTATATCTTGTATGATGATGTCTTATGAGTTTAATGTTGACATACTGTTTTTAAATGTACATACAGTTACAGTTGTTGAAGTGGGAAGAAATAGAGGTTGCCATGCAAAATTTAGCACAATTCCATCAAGGTTTATATAAGAGACCAAATCAGGCCAGGATCCATCAACTAGAATCTTCAAGAAACTCAGTGAGTTCTTTTCCCCATTTTTGCTGCCACCACTGATGAGCAACTTGGTTTTCCTTTACAGACTTCATTCCTTACTCTGCCAGAAGAGTCTTGGCAAGCATTTTTTACATGAAACAGACAGTCTGTAATTAAATGCTTGTAGATGGCTGAACACAGTGAATTATGAATGCTCTGGGACATATAAACATCCTACAACAAGAATTTCTTCTATAATTTGAGTGAACAAAATGAATGAATTCTAAGCACAACTCAATAAAATCTGTAAGACAACACACCAACACTTCTCTCCCATTAAAATTGTACTATGAGAGTACTATACTTCTACCATACATTTAGTAAGCTGTGATCACCAAAGAAAGAACCATTTTTTATGTTTTACTACAGAGCAAAGAGCCAATGCACCCCAGAGCACACCTCAGACAAAAGAACAAACAGGAAACGCGTAGGAAATAACAGTAATTCTGGAGACATGATCTTAACATTTTTGCTTTCTTCCCCCAGATAATCCAATCCTTCCTTTCTGCAGATCCTGTATCAGCAGGCTTATAGTAAGGTAGGTCAGCTGTTAATTTTTCAGTTGTGATTTTGACTCGTGCACCACTTTGCAGCAACAGATGAAAGATACAGAGAATTCTTCCATTGCTTTCCTGAGAAGTGGAGTGAAGCATTTGTGGATTCTGTGCTATGTTAATAGCACAGAATAGTAGCTGCATTGGAATACTTCACATTGTGAAGATGTATCTACAGGACTTTTGGACCAGAGTATTCGTCTTGGCCAATCTTTAGCATGTACACATTGTGCACTGCCCAAGTGCAACTTTCCCATTTGAACCCAGTTTCCAAGTGGCTTTCCATTATCTCACGTTCTAATGGAATATTTAGTGTAGTCTATAGGTATAAGGGTAAACATAGTGCATCTGAATTGCCACTCCTAAGAGAAGCAACTTGACTCCATCTTAAGGGCATACACCAGCTCATGTGGGAGCATGTTTAAAACAGGTTGGGAAATGTTGAATATTTGGTTTTGATTGGAAAAAAATATTCTGACATTTCTGAACTGATTTTTTTTTTTCTAAATTTGTTGGGTTTTGGATGAAAATAGTTTTAAAAATATCAGCTTCTTTCCCTATGAAGGAAATTTCATCTGTAAACTAGCTATACCATCCAAAACTAGTCAAAGACAGGAATAAATAGAAAACACGTGCTAAATAGGTACCTCTCTGTCTATTGCTGAGCCCAAGTTTAGCTCAAATGGAATCGTTTGGATTGGGTTGCTTGTCTTCTTTTAATTGCCTAATTTTGTAGCAGTAGCCATGACTATCATAATAACCAAAACAAGAAAAACATGGAATTGGACTTAGTACATTTTGTCAGCCTGTGAAGAAATCCAACTCAAACTCTCGCTCCTAAACATGTGCTAATTTTTTTTAGGTTTGACTGAGGATTCACAGCTTCTAATCTCTGCTGCCATTAACTATATCAGATACAGTTATGAAAAATGATCTATAGGCTTACATATTTATCTAATAGGTTCTATACCACCTTGGAATTATTCAGTTACAAAGAGAGATGAAGTGTTTTTATGCCATATTCTTTATCCTCCATAATTTTCGGGGCATATGGGATTTCTGACTGGCAAATCCTAGTGCTCTAATTTCTGAGGTTCCTTCATTAGGAGGTGTAGCAGAAACACTAAATCACAGCCTAAACCAGTGATTGAGCACATGCTGGGAAGGCAGAGTCAATCCAGGGGAGCTCAGGTGCATGCAATGATCCATCCCTTCCCAGACCTCATTTAAGGTTTGGCAGTGGAGGTGAGAGTATCTTGTGGGAGGTCCCTCCCTACTTGAGGCCTTCTAAAGGTAAGCAGTTTTTTTCCTTTTTGTTTCCCCTTTGCTCCCATGTCTCTGGTTGCTGTTCTCATTTGCTGCAGCGTAGGATTGTGCTGTTCCTTTATTATTGCTTATACTTTCAATCACATTACACCATTATAGGTCTGATCACTGGTAGTTATTCAGTCAGGAAGCTCATCCTTTTAATTCAGTGGCAATGGGTTCCCTTGAGTGTCTCTCCTTGAGTGTCTCTTTTTCTCTATTATATTTCAACTGTCAGGACCTATAAAATATCCGGCATGAGTTTTGCTGTCAGTGTCTTTGTTTGTTAACTACAGCAGAGGACTTCCATCCATACAAAGTGATTAAGAAATGTGGAATGTAAATATACTGAACAGTAAAGGTACTGAAAGTAAAGGTTTGACTCAGTATCCTGGCTGGTCTTTACTTACCTTAAAGCAACACTTATTCTGCCTAACAAGTAAAAACTGAGAGAATGTGAAGGATGACCTACAGAAGAGATTAGATACAACATGACCACACATGTGTCTGTGAAAGGAAGTTTGCTAATAATTATTGCCTTCTTTCTAAAGAGTCGGACTTTGAACTCGGATACATCTAGCTTCAAAATTTCCTGCCACTGCAACAGACCTTCTACTTGGAAAGGGACTGATCTCACATCTTCCTTCCAACTCCCTTGGGGTCTTTTCCTAGGTAGTTTTGTTGTTACCAGTGTTGGTGTTAAACTAATCCCTTCACCTTCGTTCTTCTCTGTTGGGCCTTTCTGTGTTCTTCCACTTAAAAAGCTAAGTATATTTGAATAAAGCTTTCTTGTTTTACAGTAATGTTGGTGTTAGGACTGGGGAAATACTTTAGGCACAAGAGAATTGCCAACAATCCTTCTTTTCTGAAAGAGAAGTAGGATGTTTCTTGGCAACACCATCTGTGAGAAATGGGATCCTCCCAAACATTTGGGAAAAATCCCTACTGCCAGCTCCCACACATCACATTATTTTTCCCTTGGTATTACGTTGTCTCTTCAAACAATAGCTTATGTGAAGAAGTAGAAATCAACTGAGTCATTGCAAACTTATTACTTATATACTTACTTATATACTCGTCATCTTGAGTGTGTGAGAGCCACATTACTGCCATGGTGTCTGGAAGCTGAAGGCAAGTATGTAAGTCCTTGGTAGACGACCCTGCAGCAATCCAGGTATCAAACGTGTATGTAATAGCCTGGTATTGCTGGCTTATTGCTATCTGTGAAAGGCTGTAGGAAGATGTAACATTTGGGAAGCTGTGCTTGAGGTAACAAATCTCAGTCAGCTCTGAGACTATTCGGAATTCAGATCAAAACATGGGGGTTAAAATAGCTGTCTTTACCATCAGCATGTTTAGCCTGCGTTACAGTACAGAGCTGAATGTGGAGTTAAAAGATCTTTTTTAAAGAAAAAGCTGTTATTCAGTGTTTCAGGACATACTGTTTGATCCTGTTTTCTTTCACTCTGTGCATGCGTCATTTCTTTGTTTTTAGTGAACAGCAAATTGAGTGATTACTTTGAATCTTGAAACAGGTGAACTAAGTGTGAGGAAGAGAGGTGGTGGGCCTGGACACAGCACAGCCTGTTTCCCCAAGCTCTCTCCCCTCCAGCTCAAAAACAGTTTTTTTTTTTGTTGTTTTTTTTCAAAAACAGTAAGTGCCTGAGATGGCAGGGATTAGAAAGACGTAATTTTCATTGCAATCACTTTCAAAGCAGAATTTGAAGCAAAACACGGAAATTAAGTATTTGGAAGAAGGGCAAATTCTTTTCAGCTCTCCAAATGGGAAATTGGGAGAAATGGAGCTTGAACTTCTTGTTGGAAATACATCTTTTGTGAGGGATGAGAGAACATTGCAAGGGACAGATTGGAGATGTGATTGATTACTTGTGGTTGTGACTTTTCAGCAGAGAAAAGGAAAGGATGTTTTTAATTTCAGGTTTATGGAAAAATCTCATAAAAGAAAGAAGAGTGGTAAACATGAACACGAATATGACTCAGGGCATTTAAAATGTAATGCAAACCTAAAAATGTGACCAGTGACAACCAGGCAGACAAACTATAAATATAAGCGGTCATGAGAAGCTGGCCTGATATAAATGGCCTGAGGAATTTGAGGGGAAAAAGTACGTTACATTTGAGGTGTTGAACCCAAGTCCTAAATAAATGCTTGAAACACTCACAGGGTTGGATATTACTATTTTTATCAATTTCCTTCCAGAAGACTCTGTTCAGGACAGCATGTCTGACCTCCTGTATTACTCAGGTCATCTAGTTTCTCTCAGCCACTTCTTTATCAAGCCCCAAACCCTGCAGCTGAATTAGCCCATCGTCCAGAGGGCAAGACATCTTGTATAAAAGATTCCAGCTGATGGTTCATAGAGTTCTGACCGGTTGTCCTTTCTATTAAAACCCTCATCCATTTTCCATGTTGAACCTTGCAGCTTTCAACTTCTAGCTACTGGGCCTTCACGCATCTTTGATTACCAGATTAAGTGCTCCTTAAGTGTCAGTTATTAACCAGGTTGGTTGGTTTGTTTTCTTTTTTGTTATTCCCAGTTCTCCACATTTTATCCATAGAGTGTAAATGCTAGTGCAGACAGGATTATGTGAGGAGAATCCTATTCTGTTAAAACACGTCTGTTGAATCAGATATTGCGAAGTTCCAAATAGTGGACAAAGTAAGCTGAAGAAGATAATGCTTTATAGTATAAAACTGTAGCAAATAAATGGAAATATTTTCCCCACTGAAGTAGGACCTTTGTGAGAATCATCAGTCTTTCTGGAGCAAGAAAGATCTTTCCTATATACTTACCAACCAATAGCTGAGTGTATTTAAAATCAATAAGCAACTAAGCAGGTGATTTTACTTCACTGACCAACTGTACCATGCTTCTCTCCGCTTTCATACTCTGAAGAAACCCTCAACTTTTAAAAATAAGAGAGAGAAAGGAAGATTGTCGAGGTTTAGATACTTTGTATTCGGACATATTTAAAAATTTAGTGGTAAGTATGTTTGGCGTGAGTTTGGAGTCAAACTTATTTTACACAATATCAGAATAGGCAACTTCTGGTTTCATTAGAATAGCAAATTGCAGCACAGAGTTATTTAAGATTCCTGTCAAGCTCATTTGAAAGTATTTCTTTTCTGTTCTTTGTTCAAGATTTACCTTTTTACCTCTCTGAAAACTCAATATAAGAATTGTCATATATCTATGGTTTGTATTATTAAATTTGCATCAGATTTGAGAATAAATCTACTTTAGAAATGTACATTTAAAGAATGTACCACTTACTAAAGAATTGCTATTGCATATTCTCCCTGTAAGCAGCAGTATAGTTCTCCTACCTGTATTGCAAGTTTGTTTTTTTATTTTTAAAGTGGGCTTTTTTTTATTATTTTTATTTTTTTCAGATTCCTGTTAGGAAGGCAGCTCATGTCTGGCAGGCTTATTTTCATCTTGCCATGTAGGAATGTCTAGTTTTAGTATAAAATAATTACCACATGCCTATTAGTGTGCATGGCTCAGGCACTGCAGCCTGGACAGATGTCAGAAATGTGGGCATGTATTAGACAAATTTCTGTATAGCCACAGATGAGTACAAAAAAACAACAATGAATTCCTGCAGATGGATAAGAATTAAAAACAATTCTCTTCAGAATAAGAGACAACATGAGGTGTGCACAAATTCGTTTTGTTTTCTTCACTACTGATAGCAAGTGTTATTTAGATCTAAGAATAAGTTTCTGTGAAATAGTTCACGCTCCTGAAGGGGGGGGTGGCTTTGAAGTTTCTTCTCAGCACTAAGTACGATTTCTGCTCTGTAGAGTTCTTTATTGGGAGGTGCCTCCTGCAGCAGCTTTTCATTATTCACCCCTCTGTACCCCCCTGCAAGACCTTCCCATCACAGCATGCTCCCTATTGCCCATTTTCCCATAGAATGCAAAGGAGGAGAGGGAAAAAGTCATCCATGGCTGAAGGCAGTCTGTCCAAGTTCTGTGCCAGTAACATCACACTGATCAGTGTGCATACTGCTCTCTAGAGGATAGAGGATGACAGGGAAAGCATAACAACACTTTTTACATCCCCAGCTGACTGGTCCTTTATTGATTTATGGCTACAAATGTACATGAAGTATTATGATGCTTGTTTACAGTTATCTGCTTCCCTGCCAGTCACTGAGTCTCTCTGCTAACAACTTCGCTTCTAAGTCCAAGAGCAGAAAAGAAGTCTTCAGATATTCTATCTTTAGATAGCTGCCACATCATTGTTGTTAAAAAAACAAGTAGGACCTATTTCAAGAGAGCATTCTAGTGACAAAGCTAGAATGGTTATTTTGCATACCTGACATCAAGAGCCATCACAGTTTCAAATGAACTTGCTCAGGTCTTCTTCTGATTCTCTGGGCAAGCTCAGTATGAGAGACTTCAGGTTGTACTTTCTATTTATTTATTTATTGGTCTTTCTGCAAAGGGATCCTGGAATATGGTACATGGTTTGCTTTCTACCTTCTATAGTGTACATTGTAAGCAAAAAAATAGAGAGAGAGAGAGATTGAAAGATCTCCCTTACCAAGATTGCTCTTCTTTGTCATGTGAATAGCGGGTAGACTTTCACTCCTGTTTCTTCCTTTAAAGACTTTCTGGTCTAGTGAATCTGAATTTGGTTTATTCCACTATTGCATTTTTTTATGTTTATTAAACCCTTGTATGTGCTCAGACAGACTATGCGTGTTTCTTTTGGTGATTTGAGGAATAAATGCTACATTTGTATTTGCTTTCTCTCCTTTGGGAAGGGAAATTTAAACTTCTGGTTTTGTCCTGACTGGGTTAACTGGATGGTCTAAACAAATTCAGACTGAGCAGCCTGATTGGAAGCTGTCAGCTGAAATCCAGGCTGGAAGCTACAGTGCCCTGCTTATAAGGATGGCACTCTCTTCTGGTAGCGTTTTGTACTATTGTATTGTTGGGTGGAACCCTCATATTCTTGTTTTGTTTGTTGGTTTTCCCCCATCATATAGACAGGATTTGTAGGAAAGGTGACAGATAATTATTTTCTGGAACATGATGAAAGTCTTTCCCAGCCTGATGATAAATAAATTCATTTTCTGGTGTCTTTTAGAGGCATCTTCTCAGTGTGATCCTGTTTTTCAAACCAGGAAGATGGTGTGAATCCTTCAGCTCTTAGTCATGCCTACTAAATGCCTGCTATAGGTTTTCTTCCTTTGCAGTACTTTGTGCCTTACATGTGATTCTGTGGAGATCTCAGTCAGGTCAAAAGTGATCTTGAATGTATTGACCTTAGAAGCAATGCTGATGAAAGCTTTGTTGGAACTGATGGTCTTCAAAAAAGCTTGATTATGATGAAACAGGATGTGTCAATGAATTAAAATTTCATCAACAGTACTTCCAAATGCTGAAATAGTAGACCAAATTATCTGGTTTCAGAAAACATTTGGCAGAGTAAAAACATGTTTTTAGTGTCACCTGAGATGTTTTATTAAAGGGTAGAGTAACAAGGGTAGTAGTTGATGAACTCAGATTTGGAATTATTTCCAATACTTTTCAATAAGGAAGCCTCAAGTTTTTGGAACATTATGTAGCTCATAAGCAATCACTGGATGTTCTGTTGGGATTCAATTAATCCCTAGTTGGACTAGTTCCTCTCCATTTAGTAGAAATACAGAGCAAAAACAAGCAAGGGATGTGCTCTGATTACCAAGTTAATCCAAGGGTTTTATTTTTATCTTGTTTGTTTTCACTCTCTTTTTCTTAGATATATGCTTTCTCTCAGCTTAGACAAGTGAGTACTTCAGTGAGAGGGCTTTTCTTTTGTTATTGATATATGTTCTAGATATCCATTTCTGACCGTCATTACAGTACATCATATGTAAATACTCACTGCTCAAAGAGAACACAATATAGCAAACAAGATAATGTCATTTGCTCTCTTTGCCCTAGTTAAAATATTAATTGTTTGTACTTCTGGAGTTCCTAGGTACTCCTGATCTTAGCCTCTGGGCCTGTTGTGTCACGCATTAAACAAACATACAGTAAAAAAATCTCTGCTTCAGAATTTAAGGCTGGATGCAAGGGCAGGGAAAACCAATATGTCCGTGAATTTATTGAATTATAAGAACTGTAAGACAAATTAATCTGTTCTTATACTACTGCGTGTTTTATCTATATTTTAGATTACAATTCTTAAATAATTCATGCTATAGCAAAAAGCTTAATGCTAAAAAGCTAAATTTCTTCAAAGAGATGAGAATTGTTTCTTGTCACTTTCACTGTGAAACTTGCATCTAATTCTCATAGTATATTTTAAGTATCGTTATCATGATGTCTCAAAGTTTCTCATCAAAAGAGATAATCTTGCCTTATTAGCCATGTGTTGGAATCACAGTGAGGGAAATGCATCACATTAATGATACATTTTATAGGTAATATACGAAATCTTTGCATTCTGTATAAAACTCCTGGCTTTGTTAGCTAACATGTAAAGAAGGCTGGATACTTCTGAATGTAAGTCATAGTTTGGGGGAAATTGTGCTAGAACACTTCTTGGAGGGAAAAAAGTGTCATATAATTCAATATGAGAATCCCTGGTCTGGACTGGAACACTTTGTTTTCTGTCACCCATTTTGACTTTTCAAGTACCTGTCAATATTGTCCAAGTTTAGGGTTCTTGCAGCGCAATGCAATTCATAGTCTCAGACCTCAAAACAGGGTAAGTAAGATGTGGCAATTCAAAGAGGTGTGTGTAAATATTCTAGATAGGTTGTAAATTCTAGTTCTTATTGAAGACAGTCCTAGGAAACAATCAAATATCTGGAAGTGGACAGGAAAAGACCACAAATAGCAAGGTACCTCTAATGTGTGAACAAAACAACACTAGAAATAACATGACTCTGAGATGGCAAAAGTGGGTGAGAGAGCCTTTGGTTGTTTGATTCTTTCTATGTTCGGATTAATGCGACTGCAATTTCAGAGTAGCCAGAAATGTTGGGAGATAATGAAACAGATGGTTAATAATTTTGCTTGTAGAATGGGGTGTATAACTTGCTGTCAAATGTTCTCTGAAAGTTATTATTAACGGAGCACTATAGAATAGTTTGTGTTGGAACGGATCAGGTTGTTCCAGTCCCTGCTATAGGCAGGAACTCCTCTGTTCAGATCAGCTTGCCCAAAGCCCTTCATGTCTTGAATGTGTCCACGGAGGGGTCATTCACAACCTCACTGAGCAACCTGTTCCAGAGTCTCACCACCCTCACAGTAAAAACTTTCTTCCTAATAACCTGCCTGAATCTGCCCTTTTCCAGGTTAAAGCCACTTCTTGTCCTGTTCTTTTTTTTTTCTTTCTTTTCTCTGAGATATTTCTTGCTCTTGAAGAAAAATCACCAAATGGAAGTTTTGTTTTCTAAGCTGAAAGAATATGTTTGTACGACTATTCAGAAATTTAGTGGAAGCTGTGTCTTTCTTTCCACGGAGATGTACAGATAATGCTATAAATCAAGGCTTATATTACTTCTTCATTTGTTTGTCAGTTTTGTAAACATACAGCATTTGGAAAAGGATTCAAATTTCTAAATGACATGAATTATAACTTTAGTCAGAGAACTTTATTTGCTAAGAAACATAAAGCGTATCTATAAGATTTCTGACAAAAACTTAGAGGAATAATTAATTCTGAAATTTAAAAAAATCTCACCTCAATTAGATAATTTCTTCCTTTATAGTTTGAAACAAAAAAAAAAAAGAAAAAACTTCTCCATTCTGCATCATGGAGGTAGCTTCCAAATGCGGGTGCTGGATGTGTATGATTATGTCATTGGGAATCCATAACGTGAGACCTCAGAGGATTCCGAGGCAAAAGAGCACCAGGTTCAGTCCGGGTGTTGTCCATATATGGCTGCAAAGGCCAGCTGGAGGCTGTGCGGGTGTAGCACGGCCGTCAGCACATAACTGGGACAGAACAGAGGCATGACAGTGAGCTCCTGCCAGCAGCTGCCTTCTGGGAATTTCAGGAATGCCCTCAGCTCTTATTCAGCAGGAAGCTATTGGTTAAAGGCACACAGCAGCAGTTCTGTGTGTTTCTTTACTGAAGAAGCTTGAGTCCCTTTGAAACAGATGTTACTTAGTTATGTGGGTAAATGATTGTGTTTTCAGCGATATTAAGTCTTTTAAATAAGATCTGCTCATTACTATCTGTTTTTATTGTCCACTATTTATGTGCAAACTAATGCTGTCCTTTACTCCCTATGCAGTGGATATCTACTTCTGAAATAAATGTAGTACATTTGAATCTAATGATTGTCATGACGAATAGCCATTTCTTAAGAGTTGTGGAAATGCCAAATCAGAATAATAAATGCTTCTGAGAGCAATTCACAATATATTCAGGAGGTGAACATGCTTTGACAGATAACAAATTAAAAAAATGAATTTTTTGTTTGATTTGAACCAATGTTTATATTTGTGAAGGATGGATTACTTTACCAAAAGAATATGTAGGATTTCAAGGCTGTCTGTGAATGGACTGTCCAGCCCTATGAAGGTGCTTGAAGAAATGTACATAAATTGCATGCTATGAAAGCACATTCCTCAGGACTTACTCAGAGCTTGTACATGATGAGTGCTCTAGCCTGAAAGCAAAGGATAGTAGTTCTGTTAATTTAAATGGTACTAATTATGCATGCTAAACCAATCTGAAAATGGCCTGAAGATTTGCTATCTTGCAAGCTTAAACTTTTGCAGCAGCTTTATGTGGAGTACACATGTACAGCTAAGACTCAGTGAGAAGTGCATAAGCTACTGGTCCAAACCAGGTTTTCTGTGGGGGAGAGGGTTTAACTGTATTCTGAATCAGAATTATCCTTAGATATTTGTTGTGGGTTTTTTTTGTTGTTAATTAGGAGCATATTCAGAGTTGAACAGAAATCCCATGCACCTTTATGCATGTTTACTTCCTGTGTGTGTAGATAGATATGTGTGCAGGTGTATATGTGAGTAGTTTCTGTGTGCGCAACTTAATTAGAAGGAGATAAATCACATTTTAGAGGCTTTTTACCATGGAAGCACTTTGCGTTCTTTGTTTGTACGAACTGTGATCTAACATCTGACCTAGGGTTGAAATTTCTATGCATACCCAATTACCTAAATAATAGCTTTATTTTAACTGGTCTGGTACACTGCCAGCTCCTCATACTTTGAGTGGGAGCCAGATGTTTTACAGATTAGTCAAAAGGTGTTTAAGTGTGCAAATATAAACAAAGTCCATGTGAGGACTAAAGTTTGCAAAAGGCTTTTGGTCTGTAGCATCACCGTAAAACACAGTATCTGTAAACGTATGTATTGATTATAAAGATGATTTTCAAAAGAAACCTGTTATAGCACCAATTTCTCTGTGCCCACTGGTTTGAGGGAGCTGCCTTTTACTCTAGGGCTGGAAGTACATATTTTATCTCTTACCTTCTCCAGCAGTTTCTTACCAGCATTTCTAATTACATGGGCTTTCCTCTGGCGCAGTAGGACAGCAGGCTACGAGTGACAGAAGTCTCTCTAATTGAAGCACAGAAATAATCAAATGCTCCTTTGTTGTCACCTAGTTTGACACCATCAAGATCCACTGGAAACTGGTGTTTCTGTTTACTTCATTATAAGAATAAAAGCTGAGATACATCACCTTTGCCTTCTCTCTTTCCACTGGTAGAGATTTGTGCAGCTTATCCTTTGTTAAAGGAATGGGGAAGAGTTAACACGCTATTCTTTCATAGTATAATAGCCTCACGTGTTTTTCATTTTCTGGTTTGGAAACTCACAGAAAGATTAGTGCTGGCATGTTATTAAAAAGACTGATATGTCTTTGAAGTGGAGTGCTGCCTCTGTCATGATCTTTTACCAAATAACAGTACAAACCCTGATTAAACACTTTTTTTTTTTTAAATGAACTTCACTTTCAGCATAGAAAAGCGATTTGATATTTTATCTTTTCAAATGATTATCTTCCGAATACTATAATACTGTAAGGCAACTGTAACAGAACATGCTAGCTTTGCAAGAAACAAACGTAAGCACTAAATTGTGTCACCACTACCTCTGTTCTTTCTTGACAAATACAAAACATTACTGCAATTTTCGGTAAGTTTAATGTATATACTTAATAAATAAAACAGGCATAAGAATTACCACTTCATTTTGCGTTTCCTTATGATGGCAAGTTATGAGTATTTTCTATTGCAAATCTAATCATCTGCTCACAATCTGGGATTATAAGGAGTTGTCTGCATGTGTCTGCACTGACAGAGGCATGTACCATGTAACTTAACACTTGTATTCTTTCTCCTCCATCAGTTGCTCCTGGCTACTAATCAATGGGAGTTATCAATTCTCTGTACTGATAGGGAGTATTATTGGCTGTGTTATATGCACAAAGACAAGCAGGCCAAAGGAAAAATAGAACACCGATACATCCACTCATGTACGAACTGTGTGGTTACACAAGATGCTACAGTTTCTTCAGGGTTGATTTGGTTATGTGCCCATTCAACTTGTGTTTTCCCAGCCTAGCCCAGGTGTATTGCAATAATCAAAGAGAAGTCCATCAGTTCCAGAAGCTTCTATACCATTTTGCAGAAATAAAATAATCTGGGTAGGAAAGTAAAGGTTTTCATTGTTTAGGAATGTTTGGGATGCACTAGTAATCCTGGTGATCTTAGGGGCATGGAATAGTCGTTATGGGCCTTCTATAAATTTGGCTCCTTCTTTTTGTGTAGTAAAAGACAAAAAAACCAAAAAGGTCTGGAACACAGATTTGTACAATGGTTATAGCCTTTAACTGTTGGTTAGGCACAACACTATTAGAACACAAAATATAAAATGTATGTTTTTATGAGATATTACTATAGAAATGGTCAGAGTTGCCCAGAGCTGAAATTTAGTCAAACTTCTTCCTTCTACCTGCTCAAAAGCTGCAAAATATGGATGGGATTGCAAGGATAAAGGAAGCTAAGAAAGTTGTCTTGAATTTTTCATACATTTTTCCTTTATTTCTTGGAAATAAAGGTATAAATGCCTATAAATGAATGGTAAACAGCAGCTAATTAGAGCATCTACATACTTCCACCTGATTTCAATATTAATATGACTTTTATAACATCCACTGACTTCTTTACTTAATAGAGGACACTTAATAAAATAAGAAATACAAAACATGATTTTGGAGGATTAGTAAGTAGGTATATGTCTAAAATATTGGGTCAACTATTCTGAGTAGATCTGGAATAGCTGATGATCCCATTCATTTGTTGTACTTGCTTCAAGATGAAGAGCTGAAATACATGCAGTACCAATCCTTGTAGCTGAGTTCAGGAGCAACATTTCTCAAATGTGACATTATATGGATATCCAAAAAAGCTGAATGACACTTTTGTCTGTCTTCTCTCCTACTTTATTCTATAACAAAGTATGCACAGCAAAAAAGATCTGCTGTTCTTTGTGACTGTACTGCAGGTGGCAAGTTCTCTGCCACCTTTCCTTCTCCCAACTTTCATCAGAAAACTATATGCTGTTTTAGTGGTGACTGTTTAATGAAGTTTTGCTGTACCTTCCTTTATCCTACTGGAAGGTTAAATATGGAGTGGGAAATACTTGCTCTCATAAAGCAGAAACTCAGCTCTTCCAAAAATTTGTAATATAATAAAAAATTTTCTTCCTTTTGCTGTGGTTTGCTGAAGCTTGTTTTCTTTCATGTTTTATAATAAACCATGGCACTTAACGATGCCTTCAATAAACATCAGTAACATTTTTTTCCTCTCTAGCTGCCAATGATTAATCTTTTCTATGTTTTCAAAGAATTTGTTTTATGCCACAACCACCACTACAACTTCCCACAAAAACAATTCCTAGCTAAACCCTCCATTTACTCCAGTATTTATTCAACAGAAGTCATTTATTGTCTTACAAACAACAAAGTGAGCACTCTCATCAATTAATGGATATATTTAGATACCTTCATTAAAATCCTCACCTTCTTTTCTTTGGTTAGGAAGGATAAAAGTGATTCTTAAATAAGTTCCAGCAATAGAAGCTGAAAACAGTTTCTCCAGATGACACACTGCTCCTTTATAAAAATAGATTGGTAGCATGGGCCAGATGTGCCAGGCAGGGTGGTGCAGTTAGACCACAGTCAAGGCCGCACTGTGCTCTTGTTTTCTCAGTTAGAGAGCAGTTTGTCAAGGCAGGAATAACTGTTACGGATGTTTCCAGGTCAAATGTACCAGCTGTTTGTGGGTGAAGGCCTAGGCTTAAGTGACAAGGCATTGCCATTTGCACAGATCTTATATTTAGGTGTAATTTATCATGGTGAACAGGTGGTATGTTTTAGAAAAACAAAATATCATGCTTCTTCAGAGCATCCCTGACCTTTTCATCCAGCCTTTCTATGGAAGCTATGACAGAGAGTAAAGATGTCTTCCCTATCTGACACCACTGCTTTAGTGCTTCTTTCAGAAATAATTTCTTTACTGTTAAAGCATTCCTGTTTGTTCCAGTAAATCCAGTAATGACAGAAATTAATCTTTTCCAACCTAGTTTCCTAAACGCATGAGTGCAGAGGGAGGAATTTAAACACAAACCAGAGCTATTGACTATTCATCAGGGAAACATTTCATATACACAGTGAGGATTCCTTTACCAAGCTTGTACTTGAATTGTATATTCAATTTACGTCTCACAGAGCTCACTTCCCAAATATTGTACAGCTTAGTGTCCTCTCCCTGACCTTATTTTTCCTTTGGGATATAGCAGAAGCATAAATGAAAGCTTCTCATCTCCAATATTGATTGGAGTTGACTGCTTCCTTTATGGCAGGGCTGAGGAAAATAAAGCTCATCAGCTCTGACTTCATGCTAATTACCACATAAGTTTTTTGAATATTAAAACTAGACAGCATGAACTAGTGGGAAAATGTGTGGCCTGCTAAAAGTGTTTGAAAGGTTTCTTCCATCCTCAAGAAAGAAAAAACAATCCATACATGCTCTATGGCAACTCATAAAAAGAATTTACACAATGTGCAAATGAGGAAAGCCAGGATGAGGCCCTGACATGGTAGGCACTAAGTCCTCCACCAGATAAAACTTCCACTGGCTTTCACGAATTGAAGAGGACATCTACAGTGACAATTTATTATCTTAGCTACACCTGTTCACGCTCCTAAAATGACTTTCAGCTACTGCTAGAATTATTACTGATTTCAAGTAGTAAGGACAATTCTCAGGCACGTGATTTCAAACTGTTTCAGTAACAGGAGTTTAAAGTAATGAGATTGTGATCCAAAAGAAGTGGAGAGCAAGAGACTTAATAGAATTTACACTTACTTTCACCAGGCTTAGTAGCAACTGAATTCAGAGCTCAACTCCCAAGCAGAGAATGGCTCTGCTCTGCAGTGATGGACAGTGGAACCTGTTCATTTCCTTGTATGCTTCCTTATGGTCAGAAGTTCATTCTCTAAAAACACAACCATGCAAAAATTTGTAAGTGTTTCAATTAATTCAGGTCTCCTTTGTAAATCAGGAATTTATTCCACTAACACAAAGTCTCTGCATTACGTAATTAAATCACATTATAACTGGTACTTCACATTTATGTTAACCTGGATGGTCTCATTACTTCAATCTCTTCATACAGCAGTGTTCAGATTATGCCTTGCTTTGCAGGACTTTTCATCTAAAATATGCAGCAGGGAATTTGTCAAGGGCTGAGAGGGAAAGACAAAAGAAGCTAATATTGAAATGCAAATTGTTACAACTGAAAGGATGTTCTCAGTTAACCTTCAGTTAGTTTTTACGGTTTATATCCCAAAAATAAAAAAGAAGTAACTGAAAATAATATGTTACATTAAAACTCAGTAACTTTGCCTCTCTTATATTCTCAGTCTTAGTTTTGTTTGGAGACTGGTACATGGAATTTTATCTATAAATCAAGCTCTTGGAAATAAACTTGCTGAAATCACAATCAGCATCATATTTATGTGATTATTTTTGTGACAAGTTCAGTAAATATGTTGTCATCAGATGTTTACTTGAGAATCTCATTCTTTTTTTCCTCAACTTGGAAAAATATGTTTCAGTCATGTACAAGAAAACTATGCTTAACAAAGCAGCTGCCTGAGCAAGCCTACACAGCAGCACCTCTACCACACTGTCCAGTTTTTTGAATTGTCATGTTGTTGTATTCTTTTGCTGTTCCCAGCAGCTGACACTTGGACACTCACAGACCTCCTGTGCCATCCCTCCACAGACTGATCCCATTTACTCATTTCTCCTTGTCATTGGTCCTTTTTCAGTGCTTTGAGCCATTTAAGGCTGATGGTCTCTTGCTCTTAATCACTTCACCTTCTCCTAGCAGAGAAAATACAAATCCTGTAGCCATACTCTTCTTTATTACCATCTCACCCTGTTTACAGTCAAGCTTTTCATGCTAACTTTAATGTGAAGTTCAGCAAATCAGTATAAGAGAGGTGCACACAACTGCATCATATTTATTCTCCTTGTGTTCCTACTGGTTATTTCACAAACCCACTCAATTGAGAATGTAATGTTCTCAGAGGAAAGTACCACAATAATAGAAGGGTAGCAAGGTCTTTGGCTACAGCAAATGAGAACAAACCAAAATGCAGCAGCTACAGATACAAAAAATGAAGGAAAGGAGCCGCTTACCTCTAGAAGGCCTCAAGTAGGCAGTGATCTCCAGCAGGAGATGCCCTCTCTTCCACTGCCAACCCTTAAATGAGGTCTGAGAAGGTGTGGATCCTGGCTCAAACTCTTCCACTCACTCAGGTACATTGCACCTGACCTCCCCAGGATTGGCCCTGCCTTCCCACCAGGTGCTTAATTACTGGTTCAGGCCATGACTTAGTGTTTCCGCTATACAGAGAGAGAAGCATTTTAAATTTCCAATCTAAATTCACATTTTATTCTTCGTATTTTATATCTCTTTGTTCCTTACTGAGGCTGATTCTGGATAAAATTCAAGAAAATAATTTTAAGTCTTCACCTTTGTTTCACTAAATTCAACACAGTGTGTGGTTTTCTTCCAGTCCTCTTGTTTTCCCCAAACAAGAGGGATGAGAACTATATACTCTTTTTTTTTTCTTTCCATTATTTCATTTTTTCCTCCCAGAACTGATTGCAAAGGCATTAATACATTCTGTCAAAAATGCCTCTCCTAATACATCCTCAAATTGCTTAGACATTTCACTTTTTTGTTTACCCCTGGAGAGTCAGTCATCCACTGATTTATTAATACAGATCTTTTTCACCTTCTTATATTTGCTTGAACTTTATTCCAGACCACTTGATGAGGCATTACAATATAGGTTACAGCAGTTCAGCTCACATTTATTTATTTTTAACCAGTAGACCTTGTATGGGAAAGCTGAGGGCCTGTTATTTTGTTAATCATGAGCTCCCTGCAGATTTTATTAATAAATTGCTGTTGCCATAAAACGACCCCAAAAATTACTGACAACATTAAATCACTAATTTCTCTAATCAATTCTTTTCTGTTAGAAACAGAACTACTAGTTCTGCCTGTTAGCAGTTGAGTAGTTTTGTAACTTTAGCTATAACTTACTGATAACAAGGTAGTAACAAATAGTTCTGCCGATCATTGAGGTTTCCTTCAGAAGTCCCTACAGACTCAGCCTAGCCAAACCACGAGAAAAAGTCTTCCATTTCTTCTCTGACTCTTGTAAACTCTCATGTATGGAATGTTACGGATTTTTAACATATTAAAGAAATCTATTGCACATTCTTGAAAGAGTATGAAGGAGTCTCTTAAGATTTTGTTCACTTGGAATATAGCAAATTATACTATTAGTACTGCATTAGTCTCCATGAGAAATATGTTACAACATTTCACATAACTCTCCAGTCTTCTGAGATTTAGAGTATCATTCCATTCAATGTCATTGTTGACATAAATAAAAATAATAAAAATCATCACAAGATGAATGCTTGTAAACACGTGCTGTACTTTGGACTTCAAGTTAGAACAACAGAGACATCAGCACAGCTGTAAAATGTCACTTAACTAGTAGGCCCATGGATTCCCTTCTAGATGAGTCAATGAATAGGTAATGTTTGAATGTTTCATCACAGGTTAAGAAGCTGTGCCTGACAAACAAAATCAATTGCATAAGGAAAGAAAAATTCTACATTACAGAAGTTAGTATAAAAGTACATTCCGTGTTCTCTTATTCCCCAGTGAAGGGATAGCTATCTTTCTAGCAGGAAAGGTTGAGTCATCCTGTTCTAAGTGAACTAAACTTTGTTTTGGAGAAATCTGTCCTATAATTGTTTGTCTTTTTATTTTTTCATATCACAGATTTTTCCATTTGAAATGGCACTAGAAATGACACTTTGGAGATATTTAGGGAATAAACTTATAGTGTTTGCAACTTAAGCACCCAAAATAAAATTATAACTTTCTTTATGCCACACTTCTGATCTTAGTACCATGGCAAGTTGAAACACTGCCTAGGCAAGATGACAACAATACATGCAGAATATTACTGAAGTATATTTTTGAGATTCAAGCCTAAGAATAATTTAAAGATACATCAAATAACGTATTTACATTTACAGAATTTATCAGATTTAGAAATGCAATCCATAGCTTATAGAAGTATAAATAACTGTACAAAGGATTCAAAAGGACAAAGACAAAATAAAAGAGGTACCACAATAATTAAGTAAAAAGCCTAATGCAACATTTTAGCAGTAGTGCGAGCATGAAGTTCAATCTCCAGTTCAGTTTCATAAGCTTCGATAATTTCCACTAATTGTCATTAAAAATCTTACCCAATCAAAGCAGTCTGCACGCTAACCAATATTGCCTAAGACATCTCAAAGAACATCTGTTCAAATCAGTATTGATAGAACCATCCTCACAGTTGGGTAAGTTGTACTTAACATTTCCAAGTGAGAAGACAACACATCAAAACAAAAACAAACAAACGAACCAACAATGAATTAGCATTTAGACTAAAGCAGCAATTGCAAAATGCTTTCTTACTTCTTGAGAAGCCTGATTATTTTCCCAGTTATTAGTACATTTTTTCATCTACCTGTCTACAGCAAGGAGCTACTGTAAAGCAATGGAAAGTGCAGCAACAACAGCAGAATAGCAAAGCTCTAGGCTGCAGCAAGTGAGGCCTTGCTCAAATACAACAGCCATAGGCACAGAAACAGAAGAAAGAATCTGCTTACCTTTGGAAGTCCTCAGGGAGGCAGGGATCTCTAGCAAGATACCCTTGTCTCCACTGCTAACCCTTAAATGAGGTCTGGGAAGGGATGATGGATCCTGGCTGCAGCCCTTCCAGGCACTCAGGTGCACTGAATGCACCTGAGCTCTCCTGCATTGCCTTCCTGCTAGGTGCTCCATCAGTGGTTCAAGCCGTGACTTAGCATTTCTGCTACACACACCACTACAAATTCTTTACTGAGGTTCAAGCTTAGAATTGAGAAAGAGTACTACTGAAAAAGCATACAAAAAACCATACTACAATTGCTGGTAGATTGAGTGTTTGGAATTCCCATATAGATTTTTAAAAATAATAACAACAAAACAATAAAGAGTACAATAAAAACTGCTCACTTCCTGAAAAACTTGAGTTTGGCCTTAAAGAAATTTATTCCAGCATACATAATAAGGAGAAAATCCATATGGGAGAGATGAACAACCGAAATGGGCATAGACTGATTTAATCTCAGGACACAGTTTTGTGTGGAATTTAAGCAAATATTCATAGAAAGTACATGGAGAGACTTTGCTCAGTTGGAACTAGATATGCTTCCTTAACGCACCACTGGTAGGAGGCACGTTTACACTGCTGTTGCTTTGTGTTCTTCCTGTTATGTGCAGAAATTTCTGAGTGTTTTTGGACATGTTTAACCAGCACTGCATTCAGTCTAAAACAAAATAATTATTTTAAAACAGAAGGTTAGCTTGTATTTTAAAAAAAGGCAGAATCTGACATATTTTTAAATCACACCATGTTGAGATGTCCTTAAGTACTTCCATAATGTTTAATTGCCACTGCTTCTGACTTGCATTTTTCCTTTGTGGAGGGAGAATTCCTAGTGCTTTGGTTCATAATGCTCCCAGTTTAGATGATGAGAAAAACTATGAAGAAGAGATATGTGAAACACTCAAGGTTTCTGAGGTGTAATATATCTTAGTCAAACACCATTTCTTATTTGCTTATATATTTATTTATTCATTATGATTTCATAGACACTGCATCAAACTCTTCCTAGCGTCCGCACAGAATGGGGCATTTTTAAGTTTAGAATAGGATAAAAGAAATGCACAGCTTTCTGCCTTCCTCTATATGGAATCTAATACTTGAGGACCAGGCACGTTAAAGGACAAAGGTTAAATTCAGTATGTAAGGAAAATGAAAGAAATATCTTCCAGATACGTTACTTTTTATCTTTTTGTTTCTTTTCATGGCTGATCTTTGAGGCAAGCACTTCAAAAACTCAGAAAGTAAAGAGTTCCAGGGAGATAACTCCCTGACCAAAGAGCAGACATACAACAAAAAGAATGTAGTGAATCTTATGTAACAGCAGTTCAGTGTTTTAAGCTTATGCTACCAATGAGCCTGTATATGAAATATAAGACAATATGGTAGTTTCCACAGTAAGCTTTGAGAGTAAATCCAGTGACGTCGAAGACACAACACATTTTGTAACTGTAGTAAATGAACTGATTCTAAGGCAAAAAGATATTTAGCAGTTGTACAAACGTCATATTCTCGGCCATTGTTTTGGGAGAGTGTCTGGGGGGTCCGAGCGCTGCTTTGGCAAAGTGTGGAGGGCTTGCTGCCAAGTGCAGCTGTGCAATGACAAGTCTGGAATGTCCTCTGAGTAAGGCTGGCTGCAAAGCTCTGAGGACTGGAGGAGTGGGAGGTTCTCAAATAGCTTGAGAAATATGAAAGCCTCATTCAAAGATTTAAAAAAATCATTAAAACTTAGTCATGTAATGAGGAAACATGAAAATAACTTTGTAACAATGCTGCTGTTAATCACGCTAGAAAACAAATTTTGCATGTGTTCAGCATACTTCCACAAAGGTTGAGATTTTCCAATGCGGTTTGTGAGAGTGGGTTTCAAATAACGTATTACAATCCATTATGTGAAGGATTCTAATCTATCAGGATTCTGTTCTTTCCATAATAAACTCTATCTTCATATTCCTACGGAGTATAGCTAAGTATTCCAGCTTCCTTCCCATCTGGAATGCGTGCTTTTCATGTTTTAGTAGTGTTACCATCTTGTGTGTTCTTCAGGCTCAATAAAAAGAGTCACTGATTGTGCAGTAAGTACTTGTGTATAAGTCTGCTACTCAGGTATCTAAGAACAACTTCTGTACTTACGACCTGGTTTCCTGACTTGAAACCTGGTAAAAGAACATGCATTCCAGCCAAAAGTTACATTCAGAAATAAAATTGGACCTATACTGACAAATCTTTAAGAGAGGCAACACAGAATAAAGGAGTCTTCCAGCAATGCCTATTTTTAACTGTATCGCACACATTCTATTTAAAATAGGAAGGAAGTAACTAGAGTCTCTGAACAGACATTACTGATGCCACCATGTAGGAAATGATTTTGGGAACCAGAGTGTTTCTGAATACTCCCAGCTGAGGAGTAGGGGAGCGGAGCAAAGCTGATGCTATTGTTTAGATACATACAGAAAATTAGTTACATATGGCATAGTACATCCCCAATCAGCAAAGGCTCTGAAAAGTGGTATATATGGTAGCTTTGTTGAATAAGCAAAATACATTTGCTTGATTTTTCATATTCCTATGGTAGATAGGAATCTTCTAAGTCCTTTCACATGTGATGATTGGTTAACATTCAGTGCTGCATGAGAGGCTTCAGAGAAGTACAAAGGTACTATGCTAAGGAACAAAAGTCCTGTTAATGGTACAGGAAAATCTAAGGTGTGGCACACTTCAATCAGACCAAGTGAAGTCAGGAACAAAAGGACTCATGTACAAACCAAAGCTTGAATGACAACATTTGAAACTATTAATTACAACTGTTTAATTCTCAGTGAGTTTCCCCCTATAGTGTAATCAATCTGTTCTACCAAACTAAACTGAATTATAAGGTTTTTCTTTAACTTTGATAGAATGAGTAAAAACAAAACAAAACAGAACAATTGATCTATAAAGGTATGCTCCTTCATGTGCTACAAGACTTACTGTCTCATTTTTGAGTCTTTGCATTTGCACAAGTTGAAGTGCAATCAATCCCCCTTAGATTGGAACCAGCCTCAGCACAGTCGCCTCCACAGTGGCCACCTTTCACTGCTCTGAATACACCATATTCTGTCCCAACTTCCCACAAGACAGATAAGATAAATAGATGAGAAATGTGGCTTCTGTCTTAGAAATGCAATACTGCTTAGTTGCAGACTGCTTCTGGTTAGAGGTACTTGCACATATGAGCTTACAGAAGTGTAGAGTTCATTGTCATATTGAAAAGAATCACAGTATTTCTGCTTGCTTCCCCTGCCTGCAGTTCAACAAGCAGATTGGAGGAAGATTATTGGGAGCTTTTTGCGTACTAACAGCCATCTGCAGGATGAAGCTAAAGGGTGTATAAAAAGTATAGCTTTGTTCAATTTCATGGGAACAGCAGTACAAACGGCATGAGTTGGCCTGAGCATTGAGAAATATGAATTGAATTCGTATCAGTTAAATTATGCAGTAGTAATTCATTTCACAGTGCCCACTGGAGGATGATAAATGAAAGTCTACCATGAAAATATATTAAAAGAATGTAGTAGTAATAGCTTATTACTTTGCTGACAGGATACTTACAACAAGTCACTTCTTATAAGGAGAGATAAGAATCTCTTGTTAGAAGTTCATATATTGAAGACGTCAAAAATCCCCTTCTCTCTATGTATTTCACACATGATCATTATTTTCTGAAGGCATTGAGAAATCAATGTGTATTAATCTTTGTAACAAAGCACATCTTAAACATTAAATGCAAGAAAATTCCAAGTTATAACATTGAATGTCATCGAATATTTAATAACTTCCTTTTTTATTTCTGTAGCATCAGGGAATTTGGCAGTTATTCAGTTCCAGAAGGCCTGTATTTCCTATAGGTAAAGAAGCACACTGTATTCAAACCATTGATCTCCCAGAGTGCTGAATACAACCTCATCAGGATTACATCTTCAGCACTGACTCCTCCACGCTATATGTGAGAAGGATGTGGTCACAGTTTCAGCTTTGCAGTGAGAACTGACTGACTTTCACGTAGGATTTTGATATTTCGAAATCTGGGTTTGTTCCAGTTTGGAACAAAAGCCAAGCTTTTCATAATTATCTATGAAAGGCAATAAAGTCTCAGCGTGGGAGCACGTCATCTCATAGACTTCCCCAAAGCATTGCTCCTGTGAGTGCTGAGATCTCCAGAGCCAGGATGGGAAGTGTACTACCCTAGCAGGCTCTTCCTGCCTGACCTGCTCCAGAGCTGCACCACTGACCTGCTGCAGCCCCTTCCAGCAAGCAGCTCCCAGGCTGCCTGGTATCCAGGAGAAGCGGGAAGATTCCAGTGCTGAATTCCCATTAGTCTGAACTGGGAAATTCCTACCAGAAAAAGTTCTGTCAGAACTCTTCTAGTCTGTTTCATTTGTAATGAAAGCTTTGTGGTTTTGCTGTAGGGGAGATTATTTTGCTGTGTCTAGCATGCTCCTGGGTAACTCTAATAGTGCTGTGATTCGGGTACTAGAAATCATAGAGGAGAGGACAGAAGGAAGTTGCCTGATCCCTCTCCATCTCAACTTCAAAGAATACAAAATACCAAATAAACTTCCTTTTACTTTAGAATCCTTTTCTATACCTTAAATGAAGGTTAAAATTGTTTATAATACCATAAACCTTGACACAATATTCCAACAAGAAGCAGCACCAGAAACCATACTGCTCTGCCCTGGTGTTACTGAGTATTTTCTGCAACAAAGGGCACAAGTTCCTCTTTACTGGTAGCAATGGAGACCTGCTTCAGTGTGTCACTCTGAAAGCCATGCCTCCTATTTATTTCCATGAAAACTACAACAGATACAAAGAGCACAAGAAAGCTAGTTGATAGAGCAAATTCTCAGCTACAAAACACTATTTTCAGCATAGCCACCACCATTAGATACTTGCTTTCCTCAGCAATGAACAAGAACCTGCATGCCAGCAACAAAATGTAATGGAATACAGGTGGACAAGGTTCATCTGTCATCATATCACCAACACCCACCTCTGTCATTGTGAGCCATCATAATAAAGTAAGAGGCATTACTTTCAGAGCAGCACTCTTAATGAAAAACATCTGTGAAACAGAGTCTCACGTCTTTACAAAATTTTAATGTCATTTTGTCTTTACTGATATTTAAGAGTTACGAATGCATGTGTTTGTCCTCCTCCCAAATAAAGTTTGGGCTTTAGCATATGCAGCTCTTTTGTTTAATTGCTGCTGATACATCGTCAAGAGACAACAATGAAGTGCATGGATCATTGGGATATCCAGCAAAATTCCTCACAGACTGCTTAATGGAATTCTTTGCTTTTTTGTTTTCAGTTAAAAAGTGAAAAATAGTGAGATGCAACTTTTAAAAATAGAAGATTGGATTTTTGATCAAAGAAATGCGAGAATAAAAAGTGTTTACTACTCTTGAATTCTTTTGTCTTTTTCCATATTTTACATATTTTAACAGGAAAAAAAAAATAGAAAAAAAAAGAGTATTTTTTGCTTTCTTATCCAAACTAATGTAAGGTCTTTGCAATGTATAGTATCACAAACCAGAAAGTTCTGGGAGACACTGCATCAAAGGCACAATCATCGTCAATGCAGAGTGGTGAGAGATGTGCTCACCTGAACTGTTTTGTTGCCTACGTTTGTAAGTCATGGAATCAGCACTTGGTGAGTTGGCCAATACATACAGGGTCATGATGATTTTCTGTATGGGATATGGTCAGACAGTTGCAAAATACTGCTAGGGACTAGTACAGATAGTGTTGTAATTGCTTATACATGCTTGATCAGAACTTGCTTGGTCATGATCAGAATTCAGGATTCCTCACACCCGTATACATATTTGGCAGCCTAGGATACACTTGTCTTTTGTCAGCAATCAGGACTAATGGCACAATTAAAAACTAGAACCCCACTTGAAAAAACAGGCTGAGAACAGAATAACCAGAGCTGTTTGCCGGAGTCAGGTCAAAATATTGACAAAGAAAATGATGGCTTTCAAATAAGATCCTAAATTTGATGGAGTGCATTCCTAAAGCTGAACCCAAACTCAAGTTTTATTTGTTTAGACACTCAAGTTGTAAGCAAACATTTATTACATGAGAGGATGAGAACATGGCTAATAATAACTCAGGTCCTCTTCCATGTCATGTTAAGCCACCTCATAAAGCACTGGAGTCTGTCTGGAGGTGGAGGAGATGATGATGGTGTGAGCTTGGGCGCTGGAGGAAGGAAAGGAAATCCCACTCTGCAATTCACCCAAACTAAGTTTTAGCGCAGTACAATGCCTTTTGCTCTGCTAGCCCATTCATAGCCAGACATTCTTTAGTTTCATTAGGAGTTTCTAGTACTTTATGTGTTTACCTTGCTGTTTTTCATTAACTTTTCCTGTTAGCTGCTTGCAATGATCTGTAACTTCAAGAATTGCCGCAGGACTAGTAACACAGTACACTACAGAAGTGTACTGTAAAATCATGTTAGGACCACTGGGAAGGTTCTGTGAAAAGCATTTTGTCTCCCCAGTAAAACCCAAAGATAAGCAAAGCTCCTTGTCCCACTGGAATAATTGCTGGTTCCTGCTGATGGAGACCTCATTGGACTCCAAACCGTGGCGACGTGGGAGCTCAGGGACAAGTAAAGCAGTTCTACTTACTAGACCATTGATGTTTCCCTGTGAACCACATTACTTAGACATTTTTTTCCACTCAAGATAATAGAAGTGCATCTGTGCCCTGAGATCATCTGAGCTGAAACGATATAAATCCTAACAGGAGCCAGCTAAAAAACCTACACCTACAGAACTGGCTTACTGAATTGTTTTCCCAGCAGATGGATGGTGTCAAAGGAGAAACATGGTAGAAAGTATGCTAAGTATAATGCCTGAGTGTTGCTAAAATGACAAGACACAGATAGTCTCCTTTGGCTCATCGTGTTTAATGTCAGTGACAATAAAAGCGTAATAAGGATGATGTCAGGCTATCGTTAGAGCAAGTTTGTTCACAGAGTTGTGATGACATGCACAGGGAATCCAGAACAGCAGTGAGTCATTCTGCTGAAAGAAAGTAACGATGAGAGAACTGAATAAAGGGAAAAATTCTATATTATTTCTTAGCAATGTAGAGTGGGAGGAAAAAGCCACCCCAGAGGATGAATCAAAGCAAACTCTAAAATGGAAAAGTAAGAAATGTTTATTTACTGAAACTTGTCAGGATGAATTCCAGCTTGGCAAATATCTCCCTCCAAGTCCCCTAATACACAGGAGAAGAGTACTTATCCTGTGATATATGGAAGGTGGGAAGAAAAAAAAAATACTAAGAAAAACACGGAATAGGGATTTGAAGTACCACATACTGAAACCATTTTGGATTTGTACCAAAAAAAAGCTTTTTGGTTCCACACTCTGAGGCCTGCATAAAGTAACGCAATTCTCCCCAACCTCCAGAAACCAAAAATCATTTGAAGACAGTTAGGGGAACTTACACAGATCTAAAATGACTGCACTTTCATTGAATCATGCACGCACTCATTTATACATAGGCACTGTCAGGCTTCTTTGCCACGATGGCTGCCAGCTGTGCAGATCCAATTGTTTATCACTCTATCCAGCTTTGCTTTCTTGTATAGCCTTCTCTGTCCATTCTAACTCTTGTTTCTTATCATCTTCTAAAATAAAAGGGTCACTGGGACCATCTGGCATTATCTTTGAGTCTACAAGCTAAGAAAAAGATTGTGCCTTGTAAATGTAATGCAAAAATCAGTAAGCAGACCATGGAAAGTAGGTGTGTATATATGTATATATGTGTGTGTGTGTGTGTGTGTGTGTATAAAACTGTAAATCACAGTCATCATAGTTCCTCATGAAGTAAGTGAATGCATAAGGGCTTTGCTACATTTATCAGATATTCAGATTCATCTAAGTTTGCTTGGGTCCAAATATATGTTGCTGTTCATAAATGTTTTGTTGTGTAAAGTTGACAATAAAGTACACATTATCAAATGAGGCTTCTTCTTTGATAACTATTGAAAACCAAGCTGAACACAAAAAAATAATATTTTTTCAATTCTATAAATGAACAGAAATACGATAAACCTGTTGCATACTTAATGCTTCACTAGAATGGCTGCAGCTTTTAGATGTAAAACATACAGATGAACTACGAATACAGTAACAAATGTTGATGCTATGAATGCATTTTTGACTGTACATATTTATTGTAATTGTACCCGAGGTGCAAATTCTTATAAAAAATTTCTACTAATGAGCTAGAAATCACAATAATGTGATCATTTATGTGAACTGATCAATACTGCAAGAGAAATTTCAGCTAGCCTTACAGTTTGTTACACGAGATTCTAATCTACTGGTAAACAAACAAATTCAGTAGCAATCAAAATCACTAAATGGTTACTATGTAAGAAAGTGCTGTTTTTCTCTATCTGGAAAAGAAAAATGTTTGCAGATTGGGCCATCTGCAGAGAGCTTCAGAGATTAAGAGAATCTAGATACATCAACAAAGCAAAGAGAAGTGTTTCTCTGAGTTCTTTGGAAATAAAGCACCTGTAACTTAATGCTATCTGACATACTCAGATGCTCTGATAGGATCTTGTATTTTATTTGGCTTTTTAGCTGCGAACAATCTAGAATGCCTGAATAGCAGCTCTGTTCCTGCTCCAGCAATCCTTGTATGCTTTTTTCAAAGGTTAGCATTTTAAAGGTCATGGATGAATAGGTTAATGAAATCTTTATAAAAAAAGGTTTTGTTTAAACTCCTATGCAGTTTTGGAAATTCTAGTCATGACAATACTCTTGCTCCTCTCCTCTACAGGCCTTCTTGTTTTGCTTTGGTTTTGTGTTGTTTTTTTTTTCTTGTGTGGATTAAATTACTTTTGTCTCTCTCACCAAGCCACGAATGTTGCAGTTGAAAATGTAAATGGAGAGTTTCTTATTTCTTTTTCATCTAGAGGCCTGCATGAAAGAAGTATACTGTACTTAGCAAAGAGATGAGGCTGGGCAAATCAGAGTCAAGTATCTGTATAGGTTGTTGGGAATGGCATTCTCATCCAAATTAATTCTCATTCCTCATCGTGCAGCTTACATCTGTTGAAATATGGTTTCTGTTATGGTTTTGGAATATTTCCATTTACTGTAAGTTTCAGACGGTATTGATGAGGTCACTGTTTTCTTTGTAATAGTTCTTGATAAAAAAAAATAGAGCACAATGGTATGTTCAAGAAACATGGCATGTAATACATTATTAAATTAATCATAGGAGAGCTGCACTGAGAGGTAACCTTGGGCATAGCCTGAAGGGACAGCTGTCCTTCCACATGACAGTGCGTTCTCATGTAATTGCAACAAGCGTGGCTTCCTGATAGATAACAGCCATGGGAATTGTGCCTACCAAAGCTGCTGCACGCAGCTGTATAAACCAGATGAACAGACTCATGAACAATATGCTTTGAGTAAGGTGCACTATTCCTCACACGCCTCTTTGTAGGATGTTTCTGCAGCTAATACTCAGGCAGCAGAAGACACACTCCTCATACCAACTGAAATGGTTAAATCGAACAAGAGCCATGCTTCCTTTACAGTACCCTGAGAAGAAAGTTGGATGACAGCCAAAAGCCTTATCTAGATGAGGTCATTATTAGATATTCAAGGTGAGACTTCAGAGTCAGTCTGCAGGTATGTGCTGTCACTGAAGGAGCCATTATGCAGTTTCCATGTGCCCAGGCTTCTGGGGGCATGGAAAAAGGACAATCACTGTTTCTACACATGATACTCTCCAGCAGTCACACTGCTGTGGTGCAGTTATAGTTTAGCATATGGGTTTTGTTTCTTAAAAAAAAAAATGTCAGAAATACTTGGGAACATCATTTTCATGTAAGCAGAACCTGGATGCCATTATCAGGTAACTATATCTGATACAGCCAAAGGAAGTATCTGAAGTGCAAAGTCCTGCTGTACCATACCACTCTTACTAAGTACAGATAGAAAAGGATATTCATGCACCAAGCATACATTATACAGCTTCTAATTAATTCAAATATTGTGAAGTGCACTCTGAAGATCCTTTATCTTATATTCCAGAGCTTAGTAAATTCTATTTGAAGAAGGGCCTCGAATTTTGACACAGCCTGGCAGCTGCTGAACTGGCCACACTTGACAAGCAAGCCATTACACACACAGAAATGAGAATAAATTCTTTCTTCGTAAGATTGGCTGAAGTAAATAAACAAGAATCCTACAAGACACCAACTTTTGAATTATATCTAAGTTATTATATTATTGGAAAAAAAAATTAAAAATGTTTTCTTTATGTAGTATATTCTTCATGAAGTATTAATGCATTTCCAGGAACTGTTTTTGGTTTCTTAAAATACGTTTTATGGAAAACAATTGTTTAATTTGTCATTTTTGCCTGCTGGAAGGTTTCATGCCTAACAATGACTGCATTTGTTTAATACTGTAAACTTCATCTCCAATACTTCTTTAAAAATGTTCTGTAAAAAATATCCAGTTATCCATTGTGTTTTACGTGCCAGAGTATTTCTGTCCATACAGAAACTATGCCCATATCCTACAGCTCAGACTTTTGGTGGTAAGTTTCATGCTGTCCATCCCCAGGATAGCCTGAGAAGTGCAGTATTTTGCAGTCCTTCATACAAACAATGTTCTTCGTTTTTGTTTGGGAGATTACAAACCCCACTATACTTCCAAATAATTAGTTTTAGGTCTTCGCATGTGTGTTTCAAATAAGAAAATTAACTTTGGTTTTTAGTGTAAATCTTAAGTTATATAAACATAGAAACACTGTTAAGCGCAGCTAAGGAGAGTACGTATTGCAGCAATCGTTCAGGAAGAAGCATAAACAGGACAAGAATATTTACTATGAAACAAGGCTATCTATGGAGCTGCACCTATTCTAGGGAACTGCAGATCATTAAGCATGTGCAGATTCCTGAAGTGCTTTAAAAGGAAGACTGATGGACCAGTTGGCACCTACACAAGCACACCTGCACTGCAGTGTTTTAGAGGAAGTAGGATTATTTTTACAACTTGAAATTTTCAAGATATACATTTAAAGGACAGGGAATGTCCAAGGGAAAAAAATATCTTTGATTTCCTCCAAATAATATTATTAAATCCTGCCCGTGAGCTTGTGTATGTGTGCACACACTGTCAAAGGCATACACAGTTATGCATACCAGAAAAAGGAAATAAGATCTTAAGCCTGTAAAAGCATACAAAAGATTTTAGAATGGCAAATTAGATGAGAAAAATGTTAAAGGTAATGCATTTCAGGTAAGACAAATTCAGTTTTAAGCCTTGCAGAAGCAATCAGTGCCTTTAATAAAGACAGAGGAGCACAGAACTTTCTTCAAAAACTTGTTCTGATTGATTTTTAAAAATGCACGAAGTCTAACTGATTCTTGCTACTGAGCTCTCCTCCGGTCATAAGAGAGGAAGAAAATTGGCATGCTTAAGCACAAATTTGGCTGGATTAGTAGGAAATCTACTGTAGTCGTAAATGGAAAGTATTCAAACTAAAATGTCAGTAGTAGAGGATGACAGGAGTTAGTGTTAGACGTCCAGATTTGAAGTATTTACACAAATACAATGTAGACAGCAATGTGGAACGCAAAGATTTCCAAGTTTGCAGATAGCACTTAATTAGCAAGTACTGCAAATAACGAAGGAATGTGCTGAAAGAAATCACAGACTGAAATGGAAGAAAACTTTGAACTGTCAGGTGAAAGAAGCTCTAATTGCAGTGGAGTTTTCAAAAAGCAACGCAGAAAATCTTTAATGATAGGCTTTTATGCACGACTTAACCACTACAAGTTTTAGTAAGTTATGTATACATAGTTGTTGCTGTTGGTTTTATTGTGACATTGTTTTGTTGTTTTATTTCTCAGAAGCCTTAGACTTCTTACCCTAATGAGTGAGTCACAGACCTGCAGTCATTCCATGTCCATTGCAGGAGCTTTGGCTTAGATACACCAAAACACTTAGGCATTTACAAGGATTTTGACAAAAAAAGAGGCCAAAATCACTATGCAAATATTCCACAAAAAAGAATCTACCAATAAAGTTCCCCATGGTGCCTGATGGTCTGCGTCTTTGTACGCTCAGCACAGTTTTGCTTTGGCAGTCAGTTGATAGGTAGCTGCTATCTAAGTCTTGCACACAATGCTCATGCTCATGCTGAGCCAAGGAGGCAGAAGGATTTTCCCATTTCCTCGTTATGCCACAGCTCAGTCCTGCAGGTCAGCTAGATGGAATGCTCAGCTGACATATGTGAGGAAATAGGTTCTTAATTCATCCAAGGATATTCCTAACATCATGGAAATGATTATTCTGCCAGCCTCCTTCTCAGGGCAGATCTCACTCAGGGTGGCCATTCTCTTGTTCAGCTGAATCGTGAAAATTTCAAGGGATAGAGATGCCCACCTTTCCTTTGGGTTCCTGTTTCTGTAATGTGCTACTGGCTTTATTAAAGCCTTTCTCTTTCTAGTCCATCTGAGCCTCTCAAGTCACAGTTTGTGCCAACTTCCTCTTCTTACACTGACTACTACTATTGAGAAGAGCTGGACATTTTCCTAACTCCCCTTCACGCTGCATTAGGCTATGTTTATATGCCCCCTTGTTTAGCCAAGTAGGCCTTCTGCTGAAATTCCCCATCCTAACATGCAACAGGATAGTTTGTTCCTGAGGTCTTAGACAGTTTTCTCTAAAAATCAGCCAGCTCTCTTGGGTACCTTTTCCCTTTATGGCCCTTGACCAGGTGACTTCTCCAAATCGGCCAGATCTGCTCCCCTACTCCACTGCCTCTTTTTCCACCCTCCTCCAGATGCCGAGTTGCCATGTCACAGCCAGTGATACCCTCTCTGCCTGTGCTTGTACTTAGTTCTTTCCCAATAGCAGGACAGGTGGAACATTACACCAGTTTCTCCCTCTAGAATTTGCACTGTAAAATTATGGTTTGTAATAGCAGTAAGAATAGTCTCCTTAATGTTAACATTCCTTACTCTACCTCGTTTCAAAAATCAGTGCATTTAGGTTGATATTTAGTGAAAAAGCAAAATGCTGCTGCTGTAAAAATATACCACTGCAGGTGACTGTTAGGATTGTGAGCTCCTGCAGATAAACTGTAAATTTTAAACTGTGGGATCTCAGTCCTAAGTTTTACAGAAAGTTCACCTGAAGTGCTAATATTGAAACAAAAAGGACAGTACACACTGCCACTGGAATTCTGCTTGTGATTTGAAATTGAATGAAGAGTTAAAACCTAAATATATGGAAGCATTCTCAAATACGGGCCATCACTATATTTTTTTTTTCCTCCAGAAAAAGTAACCTGATCTTTGGGATGCATACAAGAAGGAGATTTTAGGAACAATTGGTCTGACACCAAGGGATACCATTTTCTTGCTCTTATGATGCAGACAGACAGCTTCTCCCTGAGAAAACAGACTGACGTTCAAAATTCAGAGCAGTAGAGAAAGTCAGTGCAATGTAGTGGTTACAGACTAGAAGCTGAAAAATGTAATTCAAACCCACCTTCACTAAGGGCATTGCACTGACCATTTGCAGACTGGTCATATCCCTGGAACTTAAAAAAAATACCAGAGAAGTATCTGTGCTACACACTGTCCTATTGCTTTGTGCATCTCACAGGTGTTACTGTGAGTTCACAGTACCGTGTGGGTTTTGCATGCAGACAAATGAAAAGTTAATAACAGGCAATATGCAAAGATAAGAACATCCTGTTCCTTGCTCTACTATTCCAACTTCATTTATCTGAGGTCCAAATGATTTCACAAATGTGGCAGTGCAGCAGTAGAGCAAGCAGTATTGTGCACTAAGCAAAGAAAACGCCCAGATTGTGTTAACCAACAGAATTGTGAGCTCAGTTGCTGTCTCTGGCTGCGCCTGCCCTGTCATCTTAGTTTGAGGTTTGAACTTACACTTGATCCCAAATTCCTTAATCATCAGATGTGCCAACGAATTGGCTTCTACTTGCTCTCCCAGTGAGAAAGCCAACTGGCTTTTCAGATAGGGAAATTCAGGCACTATTTTACATTTCTTATGTATAGAGAAGCAATATGATTCCAGTGGACTTTCTTATTAGATTCAGGTTCAAATCTGAGCAGGTTTACAGGTAATATCATTAGGCCTATGGTTACCAGGTTTTAAAAATACTGTAATATCCAATACTTAAGTCATGAGTGCAAGTACGTGACCAACATTATTATTGGCACCTTTTATTTATTGCTCTGTAATGGCAAAGAAAATTGTCTTCCCAAGTACTGTCAGGTCCTTAAACATGGGCTCTACTGTTCTCAAACATTATTACTCAACACGGCGTATTTTTGCTCTGAAAAGCATCACAAATTATAGAATTATAGAATGGTTTGGATTGGAGGAGACCTTAAAGATCACTTAGTTCCAGCCCTCCTGCTCTGGGCAGGAACACCTCCTGCTGGATTATCCTAGATACCATGGCAGATAATGGCTGCCATCACAGTAATAGTAAAGAAAACCTGGCAAATTTCTGGGCACTACACTTCAAAAAATTATTACAAGTTCATAAGCTAAGCAAATTGCCATCCTTATAAGCCAACATTCAGTTCTCACACCCATATCTAAATTTCTTTATATGTGTCAAACCTGAGATAATCTTTACTTTCCATCTGCACAACTGCAACTTTCACCTGGTGAGTATGTCACCTTGCTCTTCGGATTTGAAAATGCCCCTAAGGTTATTGCAAAGTTATCCTTGTACCTATCCTTGTACATTGTATCTCTATCATCCTCTTCAGCTCCATCCACACTTAACTCTCTTCTACACCACATTAAAATGCAAGACTATTCATTTCCTTTATTTTTTCAGTACTGCTTGGTTAACTCTGCTTATGATTGAATACTGTTATGTACCCAAACCAGAACACCTACACTTCTCTCATATCTCACTTTTCTCCCTTCATACTTCCAAGGTTCTCACGTTATTTTCCTCCAGACTACTTTTAGTACTCTTCTGGGCCACCATACTCAGAAGACAGTTAGGTAATACTGGGTAACTTACCTGCTTAGATCACTGTTTGCACTATTGAGCTGCAGTCTTCTTCCCAGTCTCCTTTCTACAGGTTTACTGTTTTATGGCTCACAATTAGATGTGAAACTCTCAGGGGTATAGGCTTTCTTCTTTTATTTCATGCATATGTAGTATCCAGTAAATTACTTTGATGAGTAAATTTGTAAATAAGGAAAAGTGTATAACATGTAGTTTGTGCAAACATACCATTTGTGATGTTTTGTTCTGGATTAATAGATCACTACAGAATTTGAAAAGGGATATTTTCAAAGGAAATATGTATTTCAAAAGGAAACTGTAATTCATAGAACTCATAGAAGTTGCAGCCTCTTACAAGATTGGGCTTACTACTCTTATAAAAACAGACAGAGGTAGTTGAGAAAAAGCATTTCCTTTTTTGGCATGAAATTGTCATACAGGCTGTCAGTCTGCAGTGGTGCTAGGAGTCTTAAGCCTGGGCTAGCAAGTGAAATGGTAGATGCAAATGCATCCACCTGAGGGACCTGCTTCCTCAGGAAGAGTTAGTGAGAGCAGTGTCCATCTCCCACATGCTTCATTCTCTTCCAAGCAAGATAATCTGTAGATGCGCTGATGTCAAGCAGACGGATGAACCAAGTCCAGCAAGTGAATACACAAGACAAACTTTCATCCAGCATTTCTGGCAGAAAGTCATTTGAGATTTGCAGGAGTTGCTGTTAACTCCCACCCCGAAAATTCTCACTGTTTCTGCAAGCTCAAACAGATGATTTTGCCCGGTGAGAGCCAGGTCAAGTCCTGCTTCCAAGAGTGCTTAATTAGTCCTGTGAGGGCAAACCATTTCATCTGGTCACACCAAGGACAATCTCTGCCCTGCTAGGGCAGAGCCAGCTAGAGGAGCAGAGCTTGGGCTGCCTTCCAGCCTGTGACAGTACTTCAGGCAAGTGCCCATGGGTGTGCCAGGGCAAGACCTGAGCATTCTGTTCCCTAAGTAGCTACGGTGCCCTCTGGTCTGCTCTTCAGGCAGGATGTGCATTACTTAGGGCCTGTCCAGGCTTCACTGTCCCAATATAGACTCTAGGATCCAGAACTTGAAAATAAATGGGTTTTGTCCTGTTTATTTTTTTCCTTCTTTTATTGCCTCTTTTATTTTCATCTGGGTATGGAACCAATCATATTTTGGAAAACTTCAGAATGCTTCAGGACAAGAAAATGATTCGCAACCATAGGTTGTTGCTTTTGTTAAAAACATCTATTTGCATAAATAAATAAATCACAAATAAATAAGGTCTAGTCTGGAAATTAAATCTACTGCTGTATCTTGACCATTTATATAGAAAAATATGAAATCTTTCTAATCTTCTGATTTATATTAATACATGGAAGCATGTATATGCTTTCTCCCAGTTCATAATGTTTCAATTAATACTTCTGATCTAAAATGTGTTCTTAGCTTTTACTTATAGGTCAGTGAAACTAACAAATAAGAAACAATGCTGGCTTACTGTGTGTTTTGAATGACAGTTAAAAACAATCTGAAATTCACAAAATATTGTTGACCTTTCAGCAGTAAATCCAGTAAAAGAGAAAGTGGGTCAATCTGAAGCCATTTAAGGCTCTTCTTGAAATTAATCAGGATGAGTAATATTTTCCTTAGTAATAGTAACTGTTTTCCTTTTGATGGAAAAATATTATTTTCACTTGTGTGTTCGATTACTGGTTGAAATGATTTAGGCTGATAGAAGCTCCAAAAATGACAGCTTTGCACATAAGTTCAAATTGGTAAACAGGAGAGGAAAGCAAGGAAAAGGAAGAGGGACTAATAATACAGCCCTCTGTCTGCTTGATCTATATAAATGTCCTTGATAAGAAATGGTTGCTTTGAGGGTACTTGCCCTAAGGCACAGATGAACTGGAGCTGTTTTTGCAAAGATCTCTGGCAGTCACAAATGGAACAAAAGGTCTGTTGGTCTCCGGCTGTCAGTAACGTGATGTTTACAACAAGACAGAAGAGCACATTGTTGGACAAGAGTTTGTTGAACCAATTGCTTACATCTGTTTACCTGGCTGTCAGTTTACTATACAGACTATACTCTATTAAATAACACACACTGTCTGTCTTTCACAACTAAACAGATGTTTGCAGGTCTGATTAGGTTAGCTGATCATTGGATTACAATTAAATTTGCTTTTTGTTTCTTCTTCCCAGTAATGGTTTTCTAAGATCTGTCCAACTGATGAAAAATACTGTTATGGTATAGACCAATATTTAATCAAATGAAAATGTAAAATATGGCTTAAATCCAGAAGAACCAAGGATCAGAAAATTTGTCATTCTCCCTTAATTACACCTCTCAAGTGTCTGTGTTCTCTGATGGACAGAGAAATATACAATTGGAAAACAGTATTCTGTGATGAAGCATCAAAGTTTAGCTGATAAAACATTTATTTTCTCAATTTTATATTATTGTGGTCTCCTGTGCAATAGAGCTACAAATAACAAAAATCACCAACATATGGGAGTCTGTTTCCTTCATAGAAGGACCTTTGAAGGGTTGAAGTACCATTAACAATCTGTAAAATGGAAGCTTATAACAAAGCTTAAGAGAACAAGCAAAACATTTCTGTTTTCCAGAATATTGTAACTGCATTTTTTAAAAAACACAGCTGTCATGAGGGTAGCATGGCTTTTCACTATCCCATCTTTTTTCCTAAATGGACAAACTGCTCAGTCATCTAAAAATGTGTTAATGTAGCATTATCAACAGTTAAATGTATTTGACACCTCACATGCTACTTATATTCCACTATTTGATGCTTTCACATACTGTTGCAAACATTCTCATTAAATAGAAACTAGAACCAAATATTAGTGAAGAAGGGTTTTTAAGTTGCACAAAGGTATTTTCATGTATTAAGTAGATGGGTGCTACAGTCAGCTTCTTGAAGACCAGGCCTGTGTCTGCTGAACAACTTTCTCACAGATGTTGTCTTATGTTAGCTTAGAAATACAACTCTACACTTGTTTATATTTGCATAACCGTGTGGAAGACAGTGTGATAGAGCCAGTGCTGCTTAACCCATCAATTTTTCTGTCTCTATTGGCCTCTGCCTTCCCGATCATCTGATTAGGTCAAACATTTAACCTCACAGCTCAGAGATCAGCTAAGTCTTGCCCTCATTTGACCCATGTGAACAACAACAAGACTCCCTTTCCAATAGTCTTTGCCCTAATCAGCTACAATGGCAACTGACTTGGCAAGGTTTACAGCCACTCTGAAACTCCTTAGTGTCTGAGGAATGTTAATAGCAGAACAGCTGTTTTCAAGGATCTCACACTTTGTGTTTTCTGTATTAAGAATTTTACTAATTTCTCCCTCATTGTTTGTTCTTGTATGATGTAAGACATAAACAGATCTACCAACCTCAAAAATGTGTTTTTCTTTCAAAGGGAGTAATTTTTTTTACAAAAAACAGTGTTTAGTTAAGATGTCTAAAAAAGTTTTGTTTTCTGCACAAAGGTCTAATTTGGTTTCTTCAGTTTCTAACATATGGTTTCAGCAGGGTTTTGGACCAGATGGCCTCCAGGGTCTCTTCCAACCTAAACTATTCCATAAGTGTCTTCAGTTCTTGAAGTAAAAGCTGGGTTAGACTCTTGTGCTTTGGACTGCTTAGTACAGCACAGACTGAAGCAAACAACTTCAGCAGCTGAATTGCATGAGCCCTTCCAATTTTTCAGAGCAGTTCGAACGAACCGATGGTACGCAGAAGTGGTTTATAAATCATGTATCTCAGTTTTTCTTGCTCTGTGCAGCCAATGTGAATCCACCCCACACTAACGAAGTGCTTCCTTCACCAGAGCAAAGCACTAGTTTGGCACAGGCAAATGCCCATCACTCTATGTATAAAACAACTGATTCACTTCAGTAGCTTTTGCACTATGCTTCTGTCATGAGTAAGAAGATAAAATCTGGTATATTAGCATCCAAGTGGGTTATGATGGGAACATTATATAATTCAAAAGGAAAAACTCAGTTTTCCAGTGAGTTACAAAGTTCTGTTTTTCAGCTCTAGGAGGTCAGGAGAGCATACCAACTCAGTTTTCCAGTGAGTTACAAAGTTCTGTTTTTCAGCTCTAGGAGGTCAGAAGAGCATACCATTGGAAATGACAGCATTCATTTACACTACACACTAAAATACAGCATTAAAAATATAAAAACAGGTCAAAAGCAAGGAGTCTGGGAATTGAAAGTGCTGAGGTCTCACTGTATGCACTCTTGGTACCAGACCCTTACTTGATCTACTACAAAAAGCCCAGCTCACTGCAGGCTGACATCTTGATCATTACTGATGAGAGCCTTTCAGAACAGCAACTACAGAAGCTTAGCAATCCTCTACTCAGCATATGGAGACTGGGATTTTTCAAAATTTTGTCTTGAAAGAGTTCGATTTATTCAAAATGCAGTCCCATATGAGCAAGAGCACAGGCTGGACACCTTAGTCACCCCTGTCAAATTTTGTTTCTGTTTCCAATCATTAAAATTTCACCAAAAAAAAAAAAAAAAAAAGGTAACCATCATATTTTGATATGGACAGAATGATGTATTCTCCCATACTTTTGTTCTTGGAAGTAATCATTCTGACTGAAATTTTCCAGAAAGATTCAGTCTGAGGCTGATACTCAGTATCCAAAATTTCAAGCCAAATAGTTAAAAGTTTGGCAATGTTGCAAGCAACAGAAAAAAGAAAAAAAGATTTTGTAATGGAACTTCTGGACAATTTTAATAAATGGTATCACCAGTCCACTCTACCACTCATACAGAAGGTACTTGATATTTTATGGCTTTTCTGGAAATCACTAACATTTTTTCATTCCCCAGAAATAGCTTGGTACAGTATTTCTGGATTTCTTGTATTCACAAGTATTCCAAGTGACTGTTGAACACCATTAAATACAGCACTGGAAGCTTCAGTTTCCCCAAGGAAGAAGGAAACATACTTTACAGGAATGAGAAGATCTGGGATTGGGCATGTGGAAATGCACATATTCACAAGACTGCTCACTTGCTTGCACTGTGGTAAACATTTCCAATAAAGATGAAAATAATTCTGATGTAATTCCAGAAACATTAAAGTTTTTAAAATTATTGCCAGAGTCCACAGACACCACTGAGCTTCATTAAACTTTGTATATATATAGAAGATGCTACTGTGAAGCTTCATACTGCATCAATACTTATTTTCATAAACAGTGTTTAAAGATTACCAGTATTAGTTCTGAAATTACAATTTTTATGCATATATACTTGCATATATATACACACACACTGAACACAGCACTAAGTACACTGTGTCCATATTCATGTACTATTTTGCTGGGCAAATTCAACATATTTTTATAAGACCATCCTTTCAGCTCTCTGAAAAGCAGTTTCTTCCAGCCTAATGTCACTCCTTTTCCTTATAATGTTGTTGAAATGTGATTTACTAGATTAACTTGATACACTAGTTCTTAATCTAGTACTAACAGTAGTTCCTGGAAGTACTTTCAGTGCCTGTCAGCACACTGACACATAGTTCAACTTTCAGAGGCTTTCTGAAATCTATATACTGTGCAATGTATCATAAATGAAGAAGCTAATGGGAAGCATTTTCAAATTCTGGGAAACCCAAAGGCAATGGTCTCATATTGATTATTCAATCTATGAACTATTAAGCAGATCACTCTGGAAATAATGCCTCCTATTTATTTCCAAGGAAATGAAAATAAAGACTACAATAACACTGTTTGATAAAGCCAGTTATCAATTATATCAATTATAAAGCTACGAAACACTCTTTTACAGCACAGTCAGCAGCATTAGCTATGCATTTTCACCAGTGATGTACAAGAGCTTGAATGCTGAGCCTGAGTGCTACATCAGCAGAGGTGACCCACTGCCTCTGTCACCTCTGCTGAAATGCAGCACACACCACCTCACTGTGCTCACATCTACTGTTTGATCTCCAGAAATGTTCATAAATCACTGAAGAATGTCAATGGGTGCAATTTTTTCCACATGGCAATATCTTTGCTTCATATGCACCTCCACATCAGATACCATGCTGTCAGACTGCCCCTCCACTGCCATCTGTCACATGTAAAGGACATGTCAACAACATGTAAAGGAATATTGGTGGGAAGGTTCAGCCTCTACTGCCGTACCACCGACATCCACCTCTTACGTTGTGGGCCAACATCATAAAACAGGAGGGATTATTTTCAGAGTAACCCTCAAACTTTTATCAAGAAGAACAAACTATACTGATAAAAAGATAGTTTTCTCGTTCTGTCCATAAACTCCTTGTTCTCTTTGCCACAGCATCAGCTTCATTGATGCCATGCTCCCCTGTCCCACAGCAATTGAACTGAGTAAGTCTGTTTGGTTTCACAGGTCAGGTGGTCCGCAGACAAAGAGAGCTTTCACTAACTGGGCACAGGTAGTGTCAGGTTAGGTAAATTTATTCAATGTTTCCATGGTCATGGAGCTAGCCAGTAAGAAATAAAAAGATATTTTATACATTATTTCCTATACTTAAAAACAGTTTTATTTATAAAGTGGCTGAATTTTATCAGAAGCTATGGAGTAGCTAAAGTGTTCCAAAATATTACTTGTTAAATAATGCAATGAAACAGGTAGCAGAAGCTACACCCTGGAAGGCTTTTCTACTGTTCTCACATCTCCTCTCGTGTTTTGGAGTATCTTTAACCCATTCTCTGCTCAATTATGTCAGCTGGAAACCTTCCTCCTGGCCTCCTGAGAGAGGGCGACTGTTGAGCAGTGTCTACTCACAGTCAGCACATCACCCAGACTGCCACTCTCAAGACTTGAGCTGATGTACTATTTAGAAAAGAAACAGAAAAGAAAGTACTTTAACCTGGCTGCGCTGCTAGGAATCCCCTTAGGTATGTTGGAAATATTAGCAGTTTGGCCACTTACTCCAAAGAAACAATCTGCCATAAACTTCTTGAGCTGAAAGAAAATGCAGGGGTATCCATACTGTGGCCAAGAAGAGCAGGCAAAAAGCAATACACTGTGGGGTTTGAGTTGTTTGTGGGGAAAAAACAACAAATGGTCTCATGAGTACCATCCAGGAGGCATTTTGCTACTTGCCTGTATGTCACATACTGCTTCAGCAGATGAGAAATAGAGCCTATTCAGACAAAAAAAACAGAAGCTGATGTAGATGAAGGATTAACAATGCATGATCTTAATTGCCTCCCACACATAAGACTCTGTCTGTTGGTAGAAATATGTGAGAAAGAGTGAATGGTATGGCGAGATGATTGATTGAGGGGTACTGGTGGCTCTCACATCACACATGCTCACAACTTTCCAGCAGAGAGCAGTGTATGCTGGAAGAACAGAATGACAACTTGGGAGACAGTTGCAGCTACGTCAAGATCCCCCTGTACGTCACTTTGTAACACAAGGTTTACTCCAGTGGAGGGAGCAAATACAGGCCTTCCAAATGAATAAAGGACGAAACATCTGCTCCTTCCAAGAAGGTGAACCTTCACAATCACTATCTTTTAATCCTTTCAGTGATTCAATGCAGTAAGATTCACTGCCACCAAAACTTGTATTAGCTTTTGAGAAGGGTAAAAAACCTTACCACCAGATTACTGAAAATGGAAATTAAAGTGTGTCTTCATAACACAGAGCAGAGATGTGTATGAGGTATCCGGATTAGTTCCAATCATCCTGAAAATACTGCTAGCTCCTGCCCTCAGGGCATGGCAGCTGTGTGGTCAGGCAGGTTCTCACTCTTGGCTTATTCTGCCTAGGCAAAGTAATCTCAGAGCAGTAGTATATTGTGTTGTGATGAAATGTGCTTTTCAGTGCCCTTGTAAAACTGTTGGGTTTTTTTGTTTGTTTTTGTTTGCCATCTACTATCTATCTATCTATTCTCCCACCACTAATTCAATGATGCATGAATTTTCAAAAGTAAAATTTAAATAAAAGTAGTAGAAAGTGATTCTGGCAAGGCATTTTAGATTTTATAAAAAACCATGAGGGCAATGCAAGGCAAGGGAATTCCAGTTCAGAAGAGAATTGGGAGTTAATTGAGTGAATTATAAAGGCTCCTCCGTTCAAGAATATTGCTGTATTGCAAGAAGCTGGGAGCAGAACTCCACTCCCAGAAAAGCAGTATCTGCTTCTGTGACCTGGAAGCATAGAGATTTTGTGAGCAGAATTTTTTGGTAAGTATTCAGGTACAGTAGCAGTTCATTTCTGAGGTTTGTTCGAGTTGATGGTTATAATCTTCTTTTCTACATAGACCTCAAATTTAATCTACTTCCAGGGCTATACACCCCAGTATCAGAAGTTGACTAAGGTAATTACTGAGGGCACAGAAATATAAAAAGAAGAATGGGACAGTTTCCAAAGACTAAAGAGAGATCACCATCTTCTTTGGAAACAGCTTGCTATGTAGCAATATGTCCTCTGAATCACCACTAGAAAAAAAGTGTCTAATAAAATGATTGTTCCTCAATGACTTCTCTTTTTAAGTATCTAAACATCCATCTTATTTTCTGTCGTTCTCTTGGGAACAGGACAAGTTTACCCGTTAATGGTGTGCTCTCTGAAAAATTGATTTCATTGTCACAATCACTGAAAACCTAATGAAAGAGCTGTTTGTATTGGAGTTAACTTACCATCTCTGCAGAAGTCTGTAAAAGCAAAGTCCCTGAACCCCCAGAAACTCTTGGCAGTTGTACGTTCTTTTGAAAGATCTGAACATGATAAACTTAGCCTCATGGTTTGTTTTGCTAATAACTGTGAGAGAAATGAAAAAGGAATCTGTGTCTGGATATAGTGAGTGCCATGCTGAGAAACTGAGAAGGAGAACAGATGGTGAAGAAAAAGAAATTTGTGGTTGAGTTTTCTGCTCTGGATTGGTGTAATGGAAAATGCTATTCCCCAATCACCTTCTTGACTCCTATTTATTACACAATGTCCTATTGCTTTCCAGTTTAGCTCATGCAGGCTTTCATGTTTCTGTTGAACAATGTCACAGACACTCCAGGCCAAAAAATTAGATTTTTTTTTTAAATTTTTTTTATCATGTAGCCAAGTCTAGGCCAGACACTAAGCTGGATAAAACCACAAAGTCTCAGTAGAGACAGTATCCCAGAAATTGCACTTCCTCTGTCTACTCACTGATCAGCAAAATGCCACATCTTTAGCCACATTTCTCTCCTTTACTAAATTTTTCTAACACTAAAATACCAAAAATCCATTTCCACAGGTTTTGTTCCTGAACAATGGAATTCTCATAAACACTGAGTTTGCTGGTACGTGCTTGAAGGAATACGTTCTCAAGCATCATTATTCCTGGACAAAATGGAATCACTTTTTTCAGGGTAGTTGAAGGTGTTAAATGCTTCAAGGGCTGTATTCACTAAGAATCACAGAGGAGAAAGGCTTCAGTAATTTGCTGAACATTACACTATGTATCGTTACATCTTTTCACATTATGACCTTATATACAATTTTCTTTCTTGAGTTTTCAAGAAGTTATCATCCTAAGGTGCTGCCTAATTAATGATTTATTTTTTAATCCAGTTGTCATAATACACTTTAAACACACTAAGGGGGAAAATTATTTCAGAAATATTTACCTCAGATCGGGTCACATTTTCAGAAGATTGGAGTTAGCAACATTGTGACTTCATACCATTTAGTGCTGCTCTCCCTTTTCAGAATGTGTTCATAGTGTCTGTAGTCCACTTTTCTAAAGAAAGAGCTCATTTTGTGAGCTGAAGTGATTCAGTATGGAATAAACAGACAGGGCTCCTCCATAGCCGAAGAGCAGATGGTTGAAGATGGTTCTCCATAGCAGAAGTTGTGGATACACAGAGTTTCTTCAGGCAAGAGAGATTAAAGGGAGATTGAAATAAGATCCTTCAATCCTTCAAGGACTTTTCATACTTATTTTACAGCCTTGAGTACCAGCTCTGGCATTAATCAGAGATTATACATGACAATAAAATACTAGAATATCTTTTCCTAAGCAGGTTCAGAGGAGATTTAGCCTGAATATGTGATTTCTGCATGAGTGAGTGCACATGTATGTGTGTACGTGAATAAGTATGTTTAAAGGTAAGCTCAGCTTTCTGAGGTTTCTTCAGCATTGCTTAAACCTCATTTTGTTGCTTGATGAAGAATATCTATCACTAGTGCTGTTCACTTGAAGTGAATTTTTCAAGCAAAAGGAGGACATAAAACATGCAGTATGGTTGCTATCTAGCTCCCTAGCTTCCCCTTAGCTTCACAGATATTTTAGTAACAGTAATAGAATAAAAAGGAGTAAAAGAGAGCAAGTCACTAAAAACTATCCAGGCATGTCTACTTTGCCACAGTCAGCATAAAAAATTTACCTGCAAATGCTCTCACCATCGCCTCTGACTAGAAAAAACTCTTGTATTTTGGATATGTTTTTTTTTTTTTAATCATAGGCTTCTATTCTATTCTGAAGAGCAGTAGAATCATATAATGGTTTGAGCTGGAAGGGACCTTTAAGATCATGTAGTTCCAACCCCCTGTTATACACAGGGACACCTCCGTCTAGACCAGGTTGCTCAGAGCCCCATCCAACCTGGCCTTGAATGCTTTCAGGAGGGGGGTGTTCACAGCCTCATTGGGCAACCTGTCTCACCACTCTCACAGTAAAGAATTTATTCCTTATATCTTGTCTAAATCTGCCCTCTTCCAGTTAAAAGCCATTTCCTCTCATCCTGTTGCTACATGTCCTTATAAAAAGTCCTTCCTCAGCTTTCCTATAGGTCCCTTTCAGTAAGTGCACAGGTATTCTCCATTCGCTCCAGGAAGGGAGAGAGCAGTTCAGGAATAGTTCTGAAAGTCAGTGGTAAAATACCAACTTATCAGAAGATAATAGAGAAATTACAGCAGGAGCAGAATTTCTGCCTGAAGTTAGGAAGGCTCTTATAGGGCAATGGCCTCATTATTACATTTCTTTGGAGACTAATCTGCATTCATTTTTGTAGTAACTTGGAGAGCTTGGAAGCAGTTTTCTTGCTCAGACTGCTGGCTGTTGAGCTTGTCTTATGTAAAATCACTTCTAGCTCAGGCTGCTGAGATTGCTGTCAAAGCAAAATATGCTTCTTATGCAAATGTTTCTTACAAGTTTGAGACTCTCTCTTCATGAAATACTAAGCAGGATCAGCTACAAAGGACCTAGATTCCATTCTTCTTTTTTTGTTCACCAGATGGAACAGTAAGGCTGGGAAATATTATAACCAGATCATAAAAGCTAATTAGAAGATATCAGTGTTTGCTGTTGTTGTAGGCAGAGAAATGTAATAGCATTCATGCAAGTTGAAATACCAGCTCCTCACCTTAATGAAACACCTTCTGTATGGATGGCCATTTTGCTTTTTGTGGAAAAACAGAAGACTTTTTTTCTTTTTTTACCAGACACAATTAAAATAGATAAAAGAAATAGCACCAAGAATATGGCGTTGCTTCTTGAGATAACAGCTGGCTCCGCCAATGTTAAGGATGCAGGCAAAATTTTCCTTTGTTGTAGGAGTCCTGAGAGCCAGCATTTAATTAAAAAGGACATGCCCAGGGATGCCTTTGGAAGTGTGTTTCTTTACTGTTCTGAAGAAGATCAGTATCTTTCCTCAACTAATTGCCTACAGGTATATTTACAATGAAGATACCCCCCAGTTACAAGATATATGTGCCTTTTCAGGTACAATGCGCCACAGCAGAAGACCTATTACTTCATCTGTTTTCCTATTTTTTGGAAAACATTTCTGGTTTTCATGTTGATAAGGACTATAAGGAAAAGAAGTAAGGGAAGCCAAAGTGCTCTTGAAATGCATTTTCTATTTTGAATTTCTATTCTGAATTACCCATTAATGAGTACCTGAAGGAATGAGGAAGCGCACAACATAGAATCATTTAAGTTGGAAGGGAAATAACCCTGTTCTGATCAAATAAACAGCAGTAACAGTGTTAAAATTATAGCACTCGTCAGCATATAGTACCAGGATTCTGTTTTCAGCAGAGCAAAAGACTGTTTTTCACTGTTATTGCAGTGGACAAGTTTGAGGTGGGATATGGGATCTCAGTGCTTTGGACACTCTTTCTGATATCTTAAATTAATAGAATTGATAGAAATTTCCAAGGGAAAGCCAACAGAACTCAACTGGTTTCTAATCCCTATTGAACATGAAGAGAAGAATATGTATAGGTTGTACCTGTGAAATGCCTCTAGAGAAGAGCCCTGGTCTTACAGATATCACTGCTGCAGTACACCTACTGTCTTTTGTAGTCATTCCTTTTCTTGTTTAGGTTAAATCCATTCCATTTACTGAACTTACTGGACAAAGAAATGGAATGAGCAGTGACTAAGATATGAGATGTGCTGCTCTGCCTCTGTGTCCTTAATATAAACCCAGAGTTATTACACAGGATAATAAGGAAGGGCTAGCTCTCTTCATCTTGTATGAATGAAACTTTTATTTAGGCTGATAAAAACATTGAATTAAACATGAAAGAAACTAGAGTACCTAACCTGAGAAACAAACACTTCTGTTATTAGTGCTAGCAGACCTATGAGGATATTGGCTTATGAGCTCATAAAAGAACTCTTAAAACATGTCAAGAAATTCCCAGTCTTTCCTGTTTCCTACCTCAGAGCTCTCCTACTGGGGATAACCATTGCCCTTAGTTGATTTCCTGACTCGAAATAACCCAGTTTCCCTGATCTCTAGCTGTCATGTGAACTGATGGAGAAGGTCTCCTTCTGGAGTCTTCCTTTATTTGGTTCTTCATTTCTTTGCCAAACTAAACTTTCTTACAGGTTTCCCCAACTTCTTGTACTACTCTTAGTGCAGCTAGGAATGCCTGGCTGAGTAGCCACTAACTTGACCCAAATCACCTGAATATGTTGACTTGACAGATTAATGACAAGTGCACCATTCACCATCTCTACCTGTTACTCTTACAAAAGACTGTCAAATGGTTGCCATTAGGTAAGGGCAGAAATATGGATTTCTTCATCAACAATTCACACATCCTAACTTTTCTCTTTAGTTAAGCAAAATATTAAAGTCACTAAGCTATTAAGAGTTGTCTTCAATATCCTCCTAGTCAAAATAAGAGAATTTCAACCACACAATGGAGATTGGTATCCACTGTTAGAAAACTGCCTCACATAGCCTCATTTCAAGTTAAAAAAGGCCTTCACAATTGATCCCAACAGCTCCTTTCTACATAACACCACCCAGTACCTATATGCAACAGAGAAGTCACTAGTGTATATAGTCTGTTCTCCAGGTGTATTTAGTTTATCAAGTAGACATAAGAATGTTGTGGTTTAAATCTGTTTTATATTTTCTGGCCTTTTAAAGATTAATTTTTATTACTGGGCTATTCTTGCAGTATCTTTGGTTTGCATTGTATTCACCATGTTCATGATGTGTCTTTCTCCTCCTCTGTAGATCTCTGGTATAAAATATTTAGGGAACTTTCATGTAGTCAACTTTTAATAAAAATACCTGTCAATTATCCTTTCCCTGGAATCTTATTCTGTATAATAAAGGGACGGATGTGTGGAGAAGAGGAAAAAAAGAGGTAGGCAGTTACCTATAAGAAAACAAAAATACCTATCCCTCCACAGTTTTATTGCTTAGCATGAAGTCATACAGTTTGGGACATCTCTTTGGTCATTTTGGTTCAGCTGTCCTGGCTGTGTTCCATCCCAGCTTCTGGTGTATCTCCAGCCCCCTTCCTGGAAAGGGAAGAAAGACCTTGGTGCTCTGTAAACACCATATAAATGCTTCTACAAGCGACTGGAAGAAGCCTCATGATGGTAGGCCCTGGTTCACCTGGGGAAATACATCCAGCATGATATTTGTTGGAAAGGCAACGTTAAGAGGTACAAATAATTTGGAAGGTATTTGCAGTGCCAGTGAAAGCTGTTGATATGGGACTAAACAGCTAGGGGGACCTATTGCTCAAAAAAGGAAGAATTGATATGAACATCTATGACCGCATCAGCTGCAGTGGTCATAACAGGGTGAAAGTTAAGATCCTGATGAAAAAGAGGACAGAAGTAGTTCCATGATAATTAATTTTATCTTCAGAAAATATAAAACTTTCCTGAAAAGCAAAGGCACCTAGAAAAGCTGACTAGCTTTCAAGAAAAACCTCCTGAAATCTCAATAGTGACTCATGCCATTTTGCAAGAAAGCAGACAGGCATAGCAAGAAGGAACAAATACTCAGCTGAATGAGGAACGCCTGACTGAGCTCTGTTTTGGATACGTGCAAGGTGAACAGCTCTAGCAAGGTTCTATAGATGAAGTTCTATGGTCAGTGTTCCTTATTTTCCCTGAAGACAATCCTTAGAGATATAGATTGAACTGATTGACTACAATGTTGATGGAATGGCCAGACCACCAGGCACCACGGATAGCAAGCAGAAGAGGAGTCAGAATTGTTCAAGTAAACCAACATCTTGGACTATACTAACAAGAGCGTGTAACATTCAGGAAAAGTGATTGTTTTCCTCTACGTGGCATTTGGAAGATTGTGTTTGGAGTACTATGTCCAGCTTTGATCTCTGTCAAATATACTGAAGTCCAGTGGAAGGCTACCAAGATTATTAGGGAGTATGGGTAGTGCAAGAGAAGCAGAAAGAACTGTTCTTCAAGAGAGGCTGAGGGAAATCATTGTCTTCAGCTTGCAGGGGAGGGGAATGTGCTATAGAGAAGATGTAACCAATCTTTTTCTCAGAGATATATATAGCAGAAAAATGACATGCAATGAAAACAAATCACAGCATAGGAAATTCTGTATATATAAGAAAAAAAAATTCTTCCCAATCAAATGATACATCACTGATAGAGGTTGATCAGAGAGCTTGTAGAATCTCCACCCTGAGCACGCTAAAAATTGAAATGTATATGACTCTGAACAACTTGCTGCAACAAGGCAAATGAATTAAGATGTATTCTTTTCTCCTGCATCTCCGACAAACTGCTCCCACTTTAATTGCTGGCTCCTGTGACTCTTCTTTGGAAGGTGATATATAGCTCTTATGGAGCAGTGTAGACCTCTATGTTTTATAACATCAAGCCTCCTTAGAATCAGATCTCTAAGTTTCATAATCACAGAATTGTAGGGGTTGGAAGGGACCTCTAGAGACCATCTAGTCCAACCCCTATGCCAAAGCAGGCTCCAAACCAGGTTGCATATTGAGAAACCATACATTATGTACCACAATCCAGGTATCCCTTCAAAATAATTAAGTCAGTCCTACTATGTTATTACCCAGGTACATAAATTAACAACACAACGGCTGCAGAATCATACCCTTCACTGTGATTTTATTAGTAGCACCAATGCTGAGACTTATCTGTGTGTTTGTGGTCATACACACTATGGTAACCAGAACACGGAGATTTAAAGCAGCCACAGTGGTTAAAATGGGAGGAAAGATAACTCCTTTCAGTTTGAAAACATAACTTGAGGGTAGTTGCTGTTAATTAAGAAATTGTTGTGGTTGTATCTGTGATTTATATTCTGTCTTTTGGTTAACAGAATTTACTTGCTCAAAGCCTTGGCAACCATAACCATGTCTTCAGTTATCTTTAAAGCATGAAATACAACACATAAAATCAGATTCTGGAAGTTTTAATCATTCTGATTAGTCTAAATAGAGAAAATAGAATCAAAGTTATGCCTTGAGGAGTAAGCTACAGCTCAGTTTGAGAGAGTGGCAAAATAAGACTCAAGAAGACTTACTAAATGAAAAAAGTAAACTCATGGCTAATTAGCTTTACATCTGCAAGTTAACTATTGGCTGAAGCCCATCACATTTTGTGGAATGTAAGCAGTTTGTTTGTGTTTTGATCCAGGACTTCTACTCTTTGACAAAATGCTTTAAGATCAGTTTCACTCACTTCTTTTCTGAATCTTTAGATTACAAAACAGCAGTGGGGAGTATCCAAAGAAAAACACTGCCTATAAAGAACTTACAGAATCAAAAATGAAACACTTATTTTCTTCTTCAAGTATTTACTACTTCTTACTCACTGCATCATCTCAAAATATGAGTAAATTCTCCTTTTGTAAGGATGCTTCACAAACAAAGCAAAGTACTCAAGCAAGCATCTTTATAAAAATATTTATAAAATAACTTTGCTCACTAGTTTGTTTTCTTGTGTGTGTGCACTGAGTACTGCTCTGACTAGACTGCTGGCTGTGTGCCATTCAGACATGTAAAGGCACTGAGACTGAAATAAATGTTCTTAATAATTTCACCAAGTATCTTACGTTGCAGCACGATAGAAAACACTGGAAGTAGGCTAATGGAAATTTTATCTAGCTGTTTTGAAAATAATGGCAACATAAACTAAGTAAAATGAAGGTTCCCTCTTAGAAATCTATATTAACTCAACCTATATTACACCCATTGCTGTTCTTAACAAGATAAGCAATAGTCCATAGCTATTTTTCCTGTAAGAACTAGTGGCATCCATATGCAAACCTTGTTGCCAATCAGAGATATCAGGGTTAAATGTAATTCTTGATCTGATAGCTCTGTATTGCTCCATAGTCTGCCCAGTATGAATAATGGCAGTTTGATCCATACCAAGTCACATTTAAAAGCATGCCATACTATTTTTGTCAATTGAATGTGAATGCAACTGTGAAACCTGTGTATCTTCATATACAACTGCCCATTACATATTAATAACACAAGATAAAAGGCCTGGCATTACCTAAATTCTACACAACTTGTGTTGAATTGAAAAGCAGACTGTCATCCCAAAAGACTTTTACAGTCACCAAGAATTCTGAAATTTATGTAGGCACTTTTGAATTCAGAATGTGACCAAGGGATACACGAGGAAAATAGTAATTAAACATGTCCAGAATATACTGAAACATCAAAAAAGATGAAAACTAAAGGGACAAAATGTTCTTACTGTCCTTGATCTCTTCTTTCTTGTGCACTTGTGTGTGGGTTTTTAATGCTTTTGATTCAGTTAATGGTGTAACTTTGTTTAAGCTCATCCATCCTTTTTCACTTTTCTTAGTAAATCACAAAACTTAATAGTCTAATCCTCTCTTATATAGTTTGGTTTGACATCAGTGACTTCAGAACAAACTCAAGAGGTACCAAGCAGAGAAAGCTAAGTGAAGATGATACCCCAGCATTTGTTAATGCTTTAAACTTCATACTGTATTAGTATTTACATCCAGGCAAAATAAACTACTGTTTTGTTTTAGTAGTTTGCTGTATTCATGTTTACTGGTACAAATACTGATAGCTTTGGAAGATCACAAAATCACAGAAATATTCCAATTGAGAGGGACCTCAGAGAGGACTCTAGAGCTGACTTCTATACAAAGCAAGGTCTACATTGAATTCAGGCCAGTTTGCTCAATTCCACAGTTCCAATCATGAATTATCCTCAATGAGACAACTTTTCCTTATATTTAGTTTGAATTTGCCCTGTTTCAATTTGTTATCATTGTTTCTCATTCTTCTGCTCTTCAGCTCACCTTTGCTCTGTCTTCACAGTAACCTCCTTGTAGGCATTGGAAGGCTGCTATTAAAAGCTGCCTGTTTTCCAGACTGAACCAGTTCATTTATCTCGGTCTCTCCACAAAGGGCAAATGCTCCAGCCCCCAAACATCTCGGTGGCTCTTTACTGAACTTGCAATCTGTCAGCATCTTTCTTTCGTGGAGGCCCATAAGTGGACGACCTCTTCCAGGTGTGATCTAATGATGGTTGACTAAAGGAGCATAATCAATTGCTATGACTTTACTCTTACTAGTACAGCCCATTATGTGGTTAGCCTTCAGAAGACAAGCACTACAAACCTCTTTCTCAAGGCTAAGTTTAGGTGTATTTCCTAAATGCAGTTATATCATGTGGAATCCTGCTTGTGCATGTACCTGTTCTCTGGATGACCAGAAGGCATAAAAACTTCTACATTCCCCTTTTCTTTCTTTAGTAATAGTAAATGAAAACCTTTTCAAAACTTATATTCTAAGAAGTAGCGTTAATGTACCAAAATTAGTTATGCTATATTCTCTATTTATTTATTTATTTTATAATTAAAGCCTTAGTTTTCCAGATATGCTACTATACAAGTCATTAATAGATATGGACCTTACTTTGCTTGGTGAGGCTCAGAGTGTAAAGCTTCTTAACTGTATTTTACACCTACAGTCTTGAAGGTTTGGCAGACAGTTTACAATTGGGAGATCCAAAGGTAAGTAAAATTTCTGGCATTAGACTAGAGTGTAGTGCTTAAAGCTCAGATCCACCAGCAAGCTGAAACATGGTCTATAAAGGTTAACTTTGTTGTATTTTCTCACAATGTCCCATAGAACACATGCCAATGCATATAGAGCCAAATTCTGATGTCAACCATATCAAAGCAAATCCAGAAGTATTTCAGTGAAGTTCATTGAATTACGTTACATTCATGTTTATATGTTCAGAATTAAAATGCTCCTTCTAAGACAAGCTGATCACAAGTTGTTACGAATAAAACACACTCAAAGCCTGGAGATTTATCAAAAAGTTGTACCTTGCAGAGAGCTATAAGTGAGCCTGGGTCAGAGCCTAGACTGTAAATTATCAAGTTGCCATCTGTGAGGTAAAGTAAGACAATTATCCTCATTCAGATAGTCAGTCTTGGCTCTGAGATGATACATCACAGCTTAGGTCTCTTATATAGGATCTGACATGTTAGGGGTTGGCTGTGAGCACTTGCAGACAGATACCAACAGCTACAGACTCAATTTTATTATGCACTAACTTCTTATACCATAACAACCTTAGCATGTTTGTGAGCTCTAAATTTTCCCTTTTCTCTGGAGATATATTGTCTCAACCAAGAATGTTGTATTTTCATAGAACAGAATCATAGAATAACCTGAGTTTGAAGGAACCCACAAGGTTCATCAAGTCTAACTCCTGGCTCCACACGGGACCACCCAAAAATCAGACTCTGCATGACAGCATTGTCCAGATGTTTCCTGAACTCTGGCAAGCTAGGTATCATGACTATTTCCTTCAGGAGGCTGTTCCAGTGCCTGACCACCCTCTTGGTGGATAACCTTTTCCTGATTTCTTGAATGCTAGCTGTAAAATGTGGAGTAGAAGAAATGCTGTTAAATTCATCACCCAGAGAAAGAAATAACCTTCTATTTAAAAAATGGCTGAAAAACATCTGACTCAGCTGAGTGTTGCTGGTTTCTATCTCCAGATTTGTTTCTTTTTCTGTCCAGATCTGGTCCATCAGTATTCAGTCACCTCCATGAGTGCCATCTCATCACTCAAGACCCCACATGAGCCTTTGTACTGATCTTCTGCGCTCCCAGAAATTCTTGTGTCTCCTTGCAGTATTGGTTTCCCACTATCTTTTCCTCAAGGATGTTATGAGGTCTACCACACTGATCTCCTCACCCCAAGACATCCACTATCCACCATCATATATACAACATACATAGAAATCTGGCCAGTTGTAACACTGTATCTCTTTTGGTGGTGAGAGTTAGCTGTATACTGTCATTATCACTGTCATTATCACTGTCATGAAAGTTTCAGACCTGCAGAGTACAGCTGAAGAATCACAGACATTTGAGAAGACAAGGGTGGCAGAAAGAAGCAGACTGATTCACCATCCTGCTCAGGGGCTCTTTGCACTTATTCCCCTTTGTCCCAAATACCATTCACTGACTTGCAACTACCCAGGTGGCAAACACTGGAATCTTTTGCCCAAGGGCATCCAAACCTACACTGCCTAGATAGTGCACCCATCACCAGACTGCAGGCTGGGTTGTGCTGGGGAATGGAAGGACTCTTCAAAACACTAATGAACTGCTCCTAGGCAGCCAAGAATGAAAAATTCACAATCATTCCAGCTGCTGATGAGGATGAGAGTTTGGTTCCCCAGCTTCAGTCCCTTAATTTGATATTGAATATTCAACTCTATCATCAAACCAGTGCGCAGGAACCAAAGCCCAGGGCTTTCTCTCTTAGACAAGTGGTCTATCCACCAACCTATGGAAATAGGCATAATACTTTCTCTCTGTTTACAGTGCACTCTATCCAGCAGAAAGACCTCAACAGAAAGGGCAGAGAAAGTGTATACAAACCCGAGAATCACATTCTAAACAAAGCCAGTAAAGGCAGTTGCATATGTTTTCAAAACCTGGACTTAAAAAGTCTGTATTTTCCTCCAAAAGTGGAGTCAGTGAGTAACTGAGGTAACATCTGTACTGAATAATCCAGACAGACAGGCTGAGAAGAAGAGAGATAGAGAAGAAGATTTTGCAGAAAAGGTGTTTAGTTCAGGATAGCTAATCTGACACTGTAAGCCTTAGTCTTCATAGTCTAAAGTATTAAACAAATCTTAAGTAAGAATCAAGCAATAGGCAGGATAAGCAAATTAATTTATGTCTGATTTAATTGCAATTTGATGTCTCAGATCTTTTAACTAAAAGCCAGACTTCAAAGTTTTTCTGAATAAAGCTCTGTTCTATCACCCTATTCACTGTGAGATGGTGTGGGACAAAGGTGAAGATAGAAAGAAACATAACTCAAGCTGCCTCATGGCTCAGACACTATGAATCAGACACCCCAAAGTACCAGTATATCAGGTTTAGCAAACTGAAGCCTTGTGGAGCATGGTCTGCCAGACTGACAAGAGCCACAGGGTCAGAGAGTGTATCACTGCACCTTGAATTCTTTGGTTCCCTTCAGCAGTTACCTTCCTGCAAGGAATAATTGGAAGAGAGGTATCACAATATCTTAACACTGAGGTTGTGTATTTTCTGCAGCACTCTAACCACTGGGTTTTCATGCAAAGGTAGTCACCACTGTTTCATATATGTTTGGGATCTATCTGTGACTGCTTTTGACACATCAGGCCTGTACTTCATTTCACCAACAAAAGAACTTCCTATCTTATTATTAACACAGGTCAGATGCTAAAGCACAAAAAAAACTGAGCTGAGAATCCAAGCTTTAAAAGTATAACTCATCTTCATGAGAAAGACAACCAGAAATAACAGAAATCAGTAAAATAAGAGAAATAAATTTCATAAGGAAAACAAAAATGAAATAGATTTTACTATCACTACTAAAATAACTCAGTATGGATATATTCCTTTGTACTATATCCCACCTTGCTTCATAGCTTAAGTGTTCTAAGAAAGGGGAGATATTGTTCAATTAAGCTTATTGAATGACTCGGTACTCCTGTCCATGCTGACATTTTTGTGGATCTTTCAGTTCTAATAGAGTCACAGAACTACAATCAATATAATATACTATTTACAGTTGTATCATATTGAGGTGGTTTCTCGCACTTCTCACTAACAGATCTATCAGCAGCAAGGAATATTTAAAAAGAAAAGGCTGTTGCAAGGAAGGGGTGCTGATAACTTCTCATTTGAGCAAAGGTGTTGAATTGGCCTGGAGAGATTAACAAGAGGCAACATTGGGGAAACTGCTTTACTTCTTAGGACAGCAGAAGCTGCACAGTTGGCTGTTTGTACTAAAGGACCCATGCACTATTCAAACTCTAATCCAAGACAAGTCTATCTGATTAACCTCAGCAGTAGTTAGACAGCTGAGCTCTTCTAAAACACTCTTTCAATCAAAATATGTTGCAGATATGTGGTTCAGCTTCTTCATTTCCCTGCTCTGACTCCAATCCTAATCGGTCTGTGGGTGAAGGTTCTGCCTTCTTCCTTATGCTAGCTCTGACTTCCTGGTGAGCAAGCTCAGCTCACAAAACTAGATGGAACTAGTCATTCATTTACTGAGTGACTTTTGTCACTTCAAACATTGAATTAGCTTCTTACTGGGCATCTAATGGATGCCACAACTGGTAGAAGTGAGAAGGTGTCCTCTGTGGCAGGAAGGAAATACCAGTTGAACAAAAGGAATAGGACCATGCCTCTAGTGACTGCAGTCAGTGTTAGATAGACAGAGTCCATTCAGATAAACAGCCCCTTAACACTTCCCACAGAAATATCTAAGTAAAGTGCATAAGAACACACATCATGCCCCCAGCCTTTATTCTACCCTTATGGGAGACAAAATTCAAGAAAAAAATCCCTCAGTAAGTTCAAGATGAAATAAAATCACCTCTTAACAATGGCACAGTAAAATGCAGTTGTCTTGGCTGGCTAGAAGTAACCCTATGCATTAGATAAGGAGACATTTACACTGTAAATGCCTCTATTCAGTGCAAAAGAATGCAATAGCAAGCATCTGTCTGAGGACAAAAAAAACAATGTGTAAAGCTTTTTGAATATGAAGAGTCCTGTGTTACAAATGGGATCTGTAGAACTCAGCACATAAGTGTCTTAAATTCTCAAGGTATCCAAAAGATCACCCAACATAGCAGCAGCACTACAGCATCAATAAGAGTCTGTACTGTACTGGAAAACCATCAGGATGACTCAGCACTCATGTTATTCTATACTAGATGCGCTATCTCCTGGAGAAAATAAAACCTTTTCAGGTAAACCCACCAGCGTTTGTCTCAAATAACCTTTTATTTTATTTATTTATTTATTTTTGCTTGTGTCTGTTAGAAACCTGATCTCCATCTGTTTCTGAAGGAACAAAAGTCTTGCAGAACTGAGTAGAAAATTTAGATTACACTTTATGCATGACTACCATATAAAACCCTGCAAAAGCCTGTTCCACACTTGTAACAGCACAGGAAAATTGTTTCAAAATGAAAGAGATAGCAACGTCAGTGCATCTTATCCACAGGAATTTGTCACTCAGCAGACTGTTCAGGGATTTGCTAAACAGAGACATAACATATGCTAAGGTATTTCACACTCCTCTCATTCCTGGAAGGGAAGGCTGCCACCCTGCCTGTGCCTGCCCAGAGTCCTGGGGAACATCTTTGACTCAGTTTGCAGACAATATACCGTGTTCAATCTGTGTCTAAATATAACTGTTTTTTCACACCATTTCTAAGGTTTTGACATTTTTTTCATCCAGGTTCTCCTCATTTTCCATTCAAAGGACAAAAATATTTTCTTTGTCATAAAAATTTCTCAATTCTCAACTACTGTGAAGTCTATTAAAACTTGAAAGGTTTTACGCTGCCAGTGCAGCGGCACATTGATAGGACTGACAGCGTGAGATTCAGTTACCTGAGCAGTGCCATTTCAGCCACTGTACACTTTCCAATGGTACTCGAGGGGGTCCTAGAGTTCCCCCTAAGTTCCACTGCGCTGTCAGATCTGTACAGTTCTCTTGGATGGTGGAAGGCATCTTAAATGACACTGTACACTTTCATTCAGGCAATTCTGTTTCTCTTATATTGTATTGTTTACTTGTTTCCTGCCTTTATCCACTATTGCAATAAATCAAATTTAGGAATGAAATGCAGCAGAAAAGATCCAAGTGATCTATGAGAATTAAAATTCCTGCACATTGATGCACGCAAAAAAAAAAAAAATGTGGTGAAGGATGCTACTTAAAGTTTGGTGCTCAAGCAGGAAGGTGACAGTGGCTGTACCTGTGGGCAAGAGGTGGGATGCACAACTCCACATGGGCAAGCTAAGTGTTGCAAGAGAGCCTGAAAGATTTGTGGCTGTAATCAGCTGTCTTTGTGTTGGTAGAATGTTTCTTCAATAAAATTGAGGCACGATCTTCACATCAATTGTCACATCATTCCTCTAGTATATCACTAGGAGTGCACCACAGATAAATAGCACACTATAAATACACATCAGGAATTCCAGACTATGCCAATGTGCATCCTGATCATGATCATTTCACACACAGCTTTAAGTATTCAACTGACAGGGAAAAAAGAAAAAAAAAAGAAAAAAAATCCACAACTATGTAAGTGTGTTTAAAGACCAGTTTACAAAAATTAAAGCCTCTAAATGTGTAAACACGGATTCAGAATTAATAACTGACAGTAAGTTAATTCATTCATAATTCAGCAACAAACCATACAAACTTCACCTTCCTCAGCAAAGAAATTGAAATTGTACGCTAACAAGACCAATGAAAATGCACAGAAATTCACAGGTTTTTCACATAATTTGTAGTCACATACTCTTTGAAGCCTAACTGCTGCACATTTGATGTAGGCATTGATTTTTTTGAAATTGCATGTACAGTCAGTACAACATTCCTACAATCCTAAGCCTTCACTTGGCTCCATAACCATTTTTATGGATTTTTCTACATTTATTGCTGGTAACATCATTCACAGAAGCCAAGCTGTATTTCTTTGTTGGTTTTGTTCTTGATTTATGGGCCAGCTCTTTGATCAAACTCTTAAGAATAAACAGTGTTTAAATTCAAATGATGAAAGCAATCAGAATATTTACAATTCTCTAAGTTATTATAATTCCAGCATCAAGACATCTCATGATCTCAGAATGAACAAGCGTCTTACTTGCATTTCCTTTCTCTCTAAATATTCACGGTTTTGCCACACTGCTGTATCATTCATCTCATAGATATTTTTCATCTTTACTTACCAGAACACATCAATGGAGCCCTCCTGAAGGTCAGCCAAGGAGACAGATTTTGGCACAGATTTCCAATACACTGAAAGAAAATCAGTAAGGGACACATGTGAGAACATTGCAATATCCTTCCCGCATTTTCCAAGTTGCACTACAAATGAGATAATAAGCGGAATGTTTTCATGTTTTTAAATGGAAAAAGATAATCCACTATAGTGAAAACAATTCTGGGTAAGTAATAAAAATATGTTTCACAGAAATATAAGTAACATTAAAGGTATGCCACTGAAAAAGATGACAATTAAAACTGCAGTGTTCACAATGAGACAGTTTCTCGTGAGAAGCTGCTTGTTTACATATAGATCTGAAGTATATATCTGTAGGTGCAACCCATCATCTGATTATACTTCAAATTTTCTAACTTTCACAATTATACCAGCTAAGACTTCACAGAGGAGGACTGGTTTTATAGGTTAGGGTTATAGTAGTTCGCAGAAAAGTGCAGAAGGAAAATCATGACTGATATTTTTTACATAATCAAAGTCATTTCTTATGTTTCTGGTATTCATTCTAACAACAGGCACAATTTTCATTTACAAATGTACACAACTGTGCTTAGATGTAGCATGAAATCTTGTTGCTTTATGCATGATGTTGTTCCAATAAATCAGTGTTAACACTCCAAAGACCTCTGTAACAACAGCTGATACTCCTTTAAGAACCAGTAACATTTATTCTTTCTACACACACTGGTAGGAATAGACAATAACCTGCCATATACATACTAACAAATAACAATATGCATAAAGAAGTCAGAATTTTTACTGCCTTATTACAGGTGCAAAGCCAGAAGTGTAGGGTGGTGAGACCAGCTGCCAGACCTGGTGGCTGAGCTGGGAACAGACTCCACGTGGAGGCTCTGCCACTGGAGTTGCAGGAATCCAGCTCCAACAGCTTTGCCCTCACAGCAGAGGAATTTATGAAATATAGTAAGGCCCATAGATCCCTCCTTCTGATTAATACAACTTAAATACCAACAGAGGCTGACTGTCTTTTGAATAGTGACCACAAGATATAACCAGAGAAGAGTCTATGTTGAAACTGTTTTGAAATATTCTTGACCTCTGAAAGTGAGACACAAATTCAAACTGTGTTTGAAGCCACATCTGCTTGATAAAAATTCTTGAAAGAAACAAGCATTCTGTCTGAAGAAACTATTTTTGGTTTCTGGTGGCTGCTATGACAGACTTTCTCAAATAAGTTTGTAGCAATTCAAAGCACGCTTGGTCTCATTCCAAGGAAACTGTGGCAAATGTGGTGGGCTTCCTAGGAAGAGTATGATTTAGAAAAGGTTGCAGATGGTATGTGAATTTAACTGCCAGCAGGGTTGTCCTCCCTTAGTGTGCATGTCTCTCTACAGGATAAAGGTCTCTTGAAAAGTACGCAATACCAGTTACAATCCTGTCAGTACAAGCAAGGATGTATTGTTATTAGGTAACTTTTTTCAGACATATGGATAACAAGGTTGATTATCCACTTCTATGCAGGCAAAACACACTTCAACAACCTAGAATTGTGACCAAGCAGCATGGAGTCTGGCAAAACTACAACTACTTTTAAACTACTTCTGCTAAGATCCCACTGACATGAAAAATTACAGGTAACATCAGGAAAAATATGCCTAAATATCCCATCACCTCCTGTCTGTCACAGCATTTTCAATGTTTTTCAAATGAAATAATGTAAAGAAAATACTACACTGAGGGCCTGAGAAAAAAAGGCAGAGCTATGGTCTATATGACTTAATTTTCTCCAAGACAATTTTATTATAGAATTAGTTGCTTATATCAAAATTAAATTTAGTTTGGAAGAAATTCCTAAAGGGTATTTGAACTATACACAAGTTTGCCATAGATTTTCCAAGGGAATAGGTTGGAAAGAATTGCAAATGTGTAAAAACAATATAAGTGTTAACAAGCTTTATACATCACATGTGTGAAACAGGTTAAAATAACATAATTCATATGACAAAACGCTTTTGTAAAAGAGGTCCTATACATTAACATTTCACTTATAAGTTAAGACATTTTTTTCTTCCCACATCTTTTAACTGAAGAATAGTCCTGTTTTCTTTTCTTGAGTGGAAGGGAGTCCAAGGCAAAAGAGTCTCAAGATAGGCTCTGTGTGTCATTATCTGTCAAGAAAGAAGATGCACAGAAGAAGAGCCAGAAGGGTTGAGGACAACAAAGGTAGTCCAATGACTGATGCACATGCTCCCCAGGAGAACTGGATTATATCTCTAATTCTGTCAAAGAATTGCCAGGTGAAGCTTACACCCAAGTACTAAGGCTCATGTGAGATGTTGCTCCTGACACTGAAATGCCTATGTCAGGCCCATAGTTTTAGGAGAGAAAATCCATCCTGGATCCCCCATTTTCCCACAATTCCCTGCACAAATGGGAGTGTCAGGAAGCTTGGAGCAGGTGTTACACCGCTAAACATGAAGAATGGAAATAATTTCTTAGGAGAAGATGAAGAAAGGAGTCTGTCTGAAATTCTTTCCTTTCTGGATGAGACAGACTCCTGAGATGAGAATTCAAAGTCCAGAACCGTATTCCATTTCTTAGCTTATCAAGCTCAGCATAGATGTCTACAGGGTAGTGCTCCTGTTCCCTGAAATGATGTCTAGAATACTCACTCAAAACCCACATATTTCATAGTCTTTTCTCAGCATAGGATGCTTCAAACATATATTAATTATGGAGGAGAGAAGAACTGCCTACCTCTGCATTAAAAAATAAGTAGAAATTTGTAACCAATACATGCCTGGCTTGTCAGTCCTATTGATGAGATTTCTTCCCTGTTACTCAGTTCCAATCTTCATTTGCTTTGCTTTTTATCTGCCACTTTTGTGGTGTTATCTCAGTATCTTGCCTAGTCAACTTTAGGTTTCAGGTTAGCACACAGGCATCACTATCTGATAAAATGTCACCAACTTCTGCTACCAATGCATCTCTTAAGCTCCTTCAGATTAGCTGTCTCTTCTCCTTTTAGAATATACACCTTCCTTCTCTACCACAAGTGATAGGAGTTTAGAAAAGAGACGCCTTCTGAGTTGCCACGAACAAATATTTCCTAAGTATTTTGATACATCATGGACATTTTATTTATTTATTTATGCAATATTTTTTAAGTTTTAGCAACCTGAAATTCCCTTTTTCATGGCTTTAAAGTTTTTTGTTGTTTTTTTTTTTTTCTTTTCAGCTTATTTGTGTATATTTTGGATTTGGGGGATGTGGTAAGAGGAGAATGTGTTAACAGATTCCCAGAAGTTTCTTAATCATTCTAACACAGAAGTGAGTCAAAGCCAGAAACAAATAGGAAATGAATACAACTCAAGCTGCAACTTTTCTAAAATAAACATGTCAAAACAATGAAATTCAATGCCTTCTGACAAGCTATGTGTGTATTCTTTGTTTATGGCTTTCAACAGTAGTTAGTATCAAGTAACCATACAGTCAGCCTTCAAATGAGGCACATGGTGACAGAATTCAGGCAAATGAATACTTGGGAAAATCCACATTTCTCAGTAATTACAGAGCATTACTATACCTGTGGTGGTTGTCCAGTTTACTATCATGAATACAGAGAAAGTACATTATGCAGAGAAGGAAATTATAATTATTCATGCTATGCATATTCAAAATTAACACGTAATGTTTTGTCTTGCTGTGTATTTTTCACAACCCAAAGTTCATGGTGGAGAGCCCTTATCTTCATAAAATTTAAGTGTTCTACAAAAAGGAAAAAGTCAGTAAGGATAGAGTAGTGCCACACACAGCAGTAATTTCAAGATACAAACATATACCTCCTCTGCTATTTCACTTGCCCCAACTGCTCGCAAGTCAACCTGAGGAAAGCAGCCTGCAAGACAGGGCCTGCCTTGTATTGAACAGTATTTCTAGAGGCATCTCTTCCTAACTCTTTCATCCTTCAGTGACCTGAAACACACTGCAATAAAGTTTTGCTTCTGGGTGTTCATCTCAAATTGAGATTCTAGCATTAGTTTACACATTGCAAATGACATTACAGGAAATGTAAAACATCTCTGCAGTTTAATCTTTTAAGTGTTCTCAAAAGGAAAACAGTTCAATGGATATTTGTTTAACATCTGGCATGTTTGATCTCTCTGAGAAATTGTCACGTGAAGCAATCTACTACAGAACCTTCTTACAATCTTTCACTGATTACCTGCTACTGGGCACTCCTTGAAAGAGAACATTAGATTAGAGATCAAACAATGTTTTACATGTACGGAATTTGATTATTGAATCAATGGAATGCTGTTATTCAATTGCAAAAAATTGACTATTCATAAATCGAAGCAGAGTAGCAAAGAAATCTCAGTCAAATGAGAAAAAATAAATTTACAGCACAAAGCTTGGATGAAAACTGTTTTCACCTGCTTCAGTTTCTAAAGATGGAATACAGTTTCCATTTTTATGACCCATTTAAAGAACATTGTCATTTCATGAGCTGTATGCTTTTTACTGCTGCTGAGTAATAAGTTACAGAAAACTCAATTGTGACACCACTGAATTATGCTTATAAACACTGAAATGCAGCTACACATCAAAAGGAAGAAAATGAATGGTTAAGCAATCGGAACAGTTCAGGAAATAGATTTCTTATCTTTGAATTTATTGGGTTAATGTGCATGTTTATGAGAGGCATATGTATAGGCACTGTGCACATTGTTGCTAGAGGGACTATACAACATGAAAGTAATTATCATATATGCACACAGCAAGTAGTTTCATCTGTCCTTGAAAGTGGTGCATCTTCTCATACAGCCAGACAAACAGTCAGATTTCAGGCTATTTGTGAGCATTCAAATAGCTAAAATTATGGTTATGATTATTATAAGAAAAGATTTTCTATTTTTACCACAAAAAAGCATAGTCACAAGCTTTTGCATTCTGTGGCTGATTACACAAAGTCTGCTCTGAAAGTAATGCCTCCTTTTTATGATGTTGGCCCATAACATAAGAGGTGGATGTTGGTGGTACGGCAGTAGAGGCTGAACCTTCCCACCAATATTCCTTTACATTTTGTTGCTGTGTGACAGATGGCAGCAGAGGGGCAGTCTGACAAAATAGCATCTGACATGGAAGTGCCACACCCACTATATGTATATTCTAGATTCTGTACCTTCTGATCTTCTGATTTCCATCTGCTTGGGCTGATGGAATTTGGACTGTGTGGGCAACTTCTTGGTGATTATGTTGTCATAGCGCCAGTGAAACAGTGTGTCACTGAAAATAATTTTTTTTTTTAATGTATTCACATCCTCTTGAGGAACAGTACTGCATCCTGCAGCATTATTCCTGCAGGAACTGGCACTATATGCATTCCGTTGTTATACTGGTAGTTTCACTAGAGTGTATTTGGAAATGGCCAGCAATTAGATTTTAAGGTGCATCTCTGCATGTCATGTGGTATTTCTGGCAATATTGCATTTAAATAAAAAAAAAATTGTATTGTGGTCCCAGTAAGGAATCTGTTATAATGCTTGAACTTTGTTATAACAAGTGTCCCAGCAGTGTCTGTCGAGCGATGGCCAGACAGTACAGCAGACTTATTGATTTAGTGGGCTCTCCCCATCCGGTATTTAATCTCCCACTGTACACTCTCTGGACAGTAGCTGCCACTGCTATTTAAACTGAGACTCTTATGATCTGAAAGTAGCACTTGTACCTGACATAAAAGAAATCCCCTTCTGAATAAATCAGTAGGATCTGTGTTAAGTGAAAGCTTGTCTCATCTGACAGTTTCTTACTGAATATCTTGCCAGTACCTCCCAAAAAAACATAGAAAGACTCTGGCGAAGAAGTGATACTGAGAAGAGGGTTCTTTGTTCCTTGAACTGCTGTACAGTTGGACAGTGAAGATATAAAGTCTTCTGTGGTCACTGAAGGCCAGCCTGTCCTCTGGCATTTCTGGTTTGACAAATGAAGGGAAAACAAACACCCTGACCATAGGAACAGAATGGTAGAATCATTGCAAATCCAGAAGCAGACAATACTAATAAACAAGTGAAAGTAAGCTTTCAGTGGTATCCAAAGCAGCATCCGACTGAGGATCTGGATCAAAACTTTCTCTAGAGATTTATGTAGGACAAAGAGCTTTTCTGTTCTTTCTTTGGGCACCTGATGCTAAATCCAGATGGCTGACTCCTGGAATTGGACAGAGTGACTGCCCGCTCATTTGTTGAGAAAATATTTTCCCTCAGTCAAACATGAGCCAATTTTGGTCTTATTGAACACAGATCTAGGGAGCAAGTAGCCACGTTACTTTTTCAACTTATTCAGTTATTCATCTAAGTGGGTAAGTTAAGAAAATAAAGCCAGGAAATTTTCCTCCTCCTAATCAATTGACAGGCAAGATAGCCAAATGGTTTTAAATTTTAGGACTAGAGGGAATGGCTTCAAGTTGTTTGAGGGGAGATTCAAACTGGACATTAGGAAATAATACTGTGCTGAAAGAGTGGTCAGGCACTGGAATGGGCTGCCCAGGGAGGTGGTGGAGTCATCAACCCTGAAGATATTCAAGGAATGTTTAGATGTTGTGTTGAAGAACAGTATAGTGAGAACTATTGGTGGTAGGTGGACAGTTGGAATGGATGATTTTGTAGGTCTTTTCCACTCTTGGTGATTCTATGATTCTACAAAATAAAATTAAAGCTGTGTTCATATTAAGTAGTTAATTTCTCTTAAAGCTTTCCCTTTCCTCTTCCCTCTTTCTCCTTTCCTCTTCTATTTTTTTTTTTCTACATTAAGGATACTTCATTGTCTGCACTCATCCTATGCCCTCATCAGCTAAACAACTAAGTCGGGATATCCAGAACATTCATAAAATAATGTATTGTCAAAAAATCCTAAGTATTTATGCAGTATTGTTATCAATGCTATGATTGCACTATGTTAGGTTTGTACATACATACAAACAAGCCAATATTTCAGGTTGTTACTGGGCCTTGTCACCAAAGGAAATGTGAAGACTTGAAAATGAATCCCAAATGAATGGATTCTTTCATTTGAAAACAAAATCCAAATCAAACATCCAAATGTTTGAGTCCCAGATATTTCCTAAGATACATTGCCTCTGAATGTTGGAAGCTTTAATTAAAACTTGGTTTACAGAATGAACCCTGATTCTCAGAACTACTGGCTATCACTGAGTGGACTGATGGAGTAAAGAAAGTTTGAGAAATTATCACAATACAGAGTCTTTAATATTGTTATGATGAAAATGAATTTGCCAAATAACCATATTTGGGAATGTTGCTAAAAATGTCTAAGAATGTTAATAAAACTATTGGAATATTAGGTCAAAGCTAAAAAAATTAAGAGAACATCCACTGGAATTAGTTCTAAGGATCACACCAGGTGACTAACTAAGCACTGCAGTATCAGTTAGAGCCACATCACATTCTTCAAAGTTTTCTTTAAAATAGGTTATATTTATATCTATATCTATAGGTTAGAACTATATGCTTTGGGAGAATTTTCTTTTTCTTTTTTCTTTTTTTTTCTTTTTCACAAAAGGAAGAATTTCTAAAATATACACCTAATTTTAGATAATGTTAACAGAAGTCATCTATGAAAAATTATAAACAACCACAACAACTCAGTGGGAATTTCTTACAGTGGCTGGCAGTCTTCATTGGTTCCTTCCATTCCCTTCTCTTTCCTCACCAGCTCTGCTATAGGCTGTCTCTGCAAGCACTGCAGGAATCTTTTGAGGACTATCAGTGTGTTGGGCTTGTTGCAGTCTCAGCAGACTGCTGCCAAAACCCATACTCCCATTGGTGTAGATACCAAAGGGTTTGCACACTTCAAATAATAGAGAACTTTATGTGCTATTTACATTAAAAGGAGGTATCTGAGCATTTGACTGAAAAATAAGACATTCTTGAGTCTCTAAAGTCAGTCCTATTAGCACAATCAAATAGTTTCAGGTAGGGAAGCCCTCTGCCTGGTGGGTGTTGAACAAGTGGTAAGACTGAAGAGTTATGCTGCCAGCAGATAAAACTATACTGTGGACTGGATCAATTTTGCTCACATTTTAGAGGACAAAAGTAAAACATTTGTTTCTATAGGAAATACATAATTATTATTTCTTCCCTTCAAAAGATTACAAATATAAAACAAAAAAAAAATGGCAAAGTAAAAATAATAATAGTAATAATAAAATCAGAAGAACTGAAATAAAATATTTTGGAACTATTTGTTTAACACACACACACACACACTCAAAGTTGAAATTCATTCTCCTTTTCGCCTTCTTTGAAAGGTTGCAAAATACTGAAAAAAAAATTCACTAAATTATTGAAGTTCAATGTTTCACACAGACCTAAGAGGCTGCAACACCATGTAGCAAGCAGTCTATCAGAAGGGCTGTTTGCTCAGAGGACAGGTCTGCTTTACTTGACAAGTAATTGTAAGTACCAGCAATATCAAACTCATGTAATCTCTGGTAAGATACTGATCTTTCCACTTTCCCACATTCCTCAAAATGTGGTTATGCTTTATCAAATACTATGTAGGGGTAACAAAACAAAGGTGGGAGTCATCATAATGAGGAAGAAAAATGCAAGCAATATGCCATCCATTGCGGAAACTACATCACTCTTCTGAGCCTTTAAGACTAAAAGCTGCAGCTGTCATCCCCAACTGTTGGCCCACTAATTTCATAGCAATGCTTGGAAAGTGAGTCACAATTCACTTCCCCTTGTCTTGAGTGGAGACATGTTGCTCCCTGTTTCCTGACTCTGAACACGTGGAATTATACAGAGGAATTTTCAACCAAGAATCCTAAGATAACTCTTGAAAAATAGTATGTATTTCAGTGCTACAGTTCTCTGGCACAGTGACTGCTTTCTTGTCCTACATTTGAAGGAATGGTTAATTAGGCCACACTATCTTCCTGGAAAATTTTCAATCTTTTTCCTTACCCAACTCTGTATTTCAGTAGAAAAGGAGAAACCACTTCAAAAGATTTCATTTTTCCTTTCATAAACAAAATCAGACTGCCAATAGCTCAAAAGTCTTGAAGAGAGGCATAGTGACCCAATGTGGCTTTTTGGTGGGGGGGAGGGTTGTTGTTGTTTTGGTTTTTTTTTTTGTCATTGGCTTTTTGTTTTTGTTTTGTTTAGTGATGCTGAGCTCTGGAGTAACACAATCTGCTTCAAGTTTATGCATAAAGACCAGTTTTCCTTTTGCCCAATACTTCAGGGTACCAGGCTCACTGAAATAATATTTAAACAGTTGTCTAAGTCAAATGCTGATTCAGTGTTCCAGCTAAGTTTGCCATTGACCAAGCAGATAAATTTATTCTGGATAACCACCAGAAAGAACCTAAGTCTGGTCACTTTGCCTATACTAGAGAACTTCCCTGTGCTCCCAAATTCTTGGATGGGGCATGTACTTCGACTGTATTCCAACCACATAGAGGAGAAAAAGGTATCTGTACCCTGAAAGCACAATCTAAGAGTAAACCATGATACAATTATACCAGGAACAAATTGGGAGACTTCAAAGATGTACAGGTACAAAACTATAGGTAGGCACAAATGTATTCCTTTTATGAGATCTACTTCAAGTTATAACTCCAAATACACTGATATCAGAGATACATTTAACCATTAACAATAGGCAAAATTTTTTAAATGTAAAATGGAAACTTAATTATTTACTTGTAGTCTGCATCTTTTTTCCTGTTACACATTATACAGGTCTGATTAAAATCTTTAGTTGAAAAAAACGTCCTATAGGATATTTTGGTTTGTTACTTGGCTTTCAGAGGGAAAAAAAGATAACATTAACTGTTTTTTCTTTCTAAAAGAAATATACGTATTAATTTTAAAGGTGATAAAATAGATTGAAAAGTATTAATGCAGGAAGTGTTTTCTATAGTCTTTTCTTTATTAATTAAAGAATTTCAGTAATTATGTTTTAGAGATTTGGGCAACAAATCAGTAGAGTCAGACAAAAATATTATTTTTAGAGCTCACTTTTGTTACTTGTTAGAAGACAGCAAAAAAGAAGAGGAATAGAGTATTAGCTCAGAAAGTTCCCTATCTGTAAGATCTTCAGCTAAGCATCAAAAGAAAGCTAGTAAACAGCAAATAAACACTGCTTAAGCTGAAAAAATCTTGCAAAAATAAAATCCAAAAAGTAATATGAAAATAAGTCATTCAGGTTAGAAAAAAAAAAAGAGTATATTTCTTTCTGAAGAAGTTCTGCAATGGTCAGTCTGAAATATTTTCATATTCTCCTAAAGGAAAGTCAAACTCTTTAAGTTTGGACTGTTTTATATGGCATGAGAAGTAGTTCCCAAGCTGGTGCCAGATTTCTGTGTTCCCATTTTTCATATTCAATCATTTGTCAAGAAAGGTAAGAGTAAAAAAAAAAAAAAAGAAACATATTTCTCCAGATGTTTATATGGAAATGGTGAGCTCTGTTACTAATAACGTAAATTGACTAATCAGTGTTCAGTGACTGCATAAAACTACAAATCTTTTGGCTGAGCCTAATTTTAGAGACAGGCACTGAAGAAAGCTTGATGATAGATCGATAAGTGTCTACAAAACACTTCAGTAATGTAAAATCATTTAAGTACATTGTTTTAAAATGATGACTGGGATTTCAATAAAGAACCCTGATATTTGAAGTGTTCCGGTGTGTGAGAAATAGGAGGAGAATACAGCACACCTAGATGCCAGAATGGGTGGCTGTTGAAGATCATTTTATTGACATAATCTAAAGAAAACCTTCAGCTCTACGGTAAACATATTTCAGGAATACTGGTAGCCAGTGTTCTTGAAATATATCACAGTTCAGAAGTGAGAACCTCCTTCACATCCTCTGTGTCTGCAGAAGTGGCAAATTTTGCACACCAACAAAACTTTTTTCTTAAATAAGGAACAAATGTCTCCAGAAAACAGATTAGGCAATGCTGTCAACCTGATGAACAATTTTAAGTAAAACATTTTGAGCAAAATCACAACACAGCCTTGGAGGATAATGCTGCAAAACATGTAAGCTCTTCTATTAATAATGAGGTAGTGGTGTTGAGGAAAATTCCTATCTTCCACTAAGCTGTCAGTCTGGAAGAAGTTAAGTTTCAGTAGGGTTTTTCACTACAGTTGTTACTATAAGCCAGATAATATATCTCTTCAAAATGAAATAAAAGAAGAGGGAAGAAAGTGTAGAAAGCTTTGCTTGTGCCATGACACAGCAAGAACCTAACTGATATCCAGGTAGCAAGCAGTGGTAATGGTGCTCTCACATGGCAATGCCATATTCTACACATGACACAGCTTTTGGGATGATCTTTAAAGAGTTGAAATAAGCTCTGATCATATGTAGAAAGCAGTTAGTAACACGTACTGTAGATAGCCAGCCAATGATGAATCCAAGCGTAAATGCATAAAGGCGTTTTTGGAGCTCAGACATCCTGCCAGTTTGAAAGTTTTCCACTCCATTCTAGATAAAGGCTTACATATATAGTATTTATTGTTGATAATTATGATGTCTAAATTTATGGTATGATATATTATAAGCCACATCTGGAATGTATTCTTTCACGTGCAGTACTGGGGCAGGGTTGTACAATTATGGTATTCACAGAATTGTGGTTTTGCCCATGTTTATCGGTCTAAATTCAACACCACAAGCATTTACTTCTTCAGACAAGGTGCTTGTCTGTTAGAAAGGATGAGCTTTTCTCTCTTTGAAGTTAACACTGGCATTATTCCTTTCACACGATGTAACATATTTCTGATTTCTACTAGTGCATGTGAAGGAAAACTCAAGCCTCCCATTTTAGACCAGACATTTAACAAAATATCCCACTACTACCACAAAGCTCTATCTACCTGGGAATTAATGATCTCACTGCAATTTGTACAGGAATGCTGGAGTAACCCTGATGTTCTGAACTGCTTTTAATCACTTTTTTCAAAGTATCATTGAAATTAATATATCACAGGCAGTTTTGCTTAATTGAGTTTGAAGATGGTTTTAATTTCTTACAATCAAAACTGCATCAAAAAATCAGTTTCCTGTTGCTGTTTGTATTGCTCTAAAAATTACTTTAAAATTAAACACACCTTATGAAAAGCCCAATGGGTTTATCTTTTGCATAGTACCTCCATAGAAAGCCACATATGGGAAGCACTGATTATCAGTAATACTTTTTTATTATTGTTTATTAACCCTGTAACCAGATGTAATAATTTCATTCTATTGTCCACCTGAAATGGATTCCATCCTGTTCAAATTGTGAGCTGCAGGCTTGGAAGCTCTCCCAACAAAAATTTCTGAGAGCCGGGATGTAGAAGGAAGGCAATTCTTTCGAGATACTTTTCTCTTTCAAGTAGAAAAAAAGGCCAATTTTAAGTCATTATCAGCAGCAGCTTAAAGGTATATACAGAGATATACTAACATTGAAAATAGAAAGAGATATTCTACACAACTAAATACTATTTTTTCTTTTATGCACATACTGTTTCACAGACTTGTATATACCTAACTTTTCCTAGAAGGATTCCAGTACCATCTTGAAAACATTCTTCCCGCATATACTACAACGACAGGCCTTTCATAGGTGAGCCAAATGAGAGATGAGATCACTGAAAGCACGTGAGCATCTCACTGCTGTGGAATGGAATGGAAGCCAATTAATGTGACGCCTCACCTCTGACCTAACATCAAGAAGTAGAAGAGTAGCCAGTGAGAAGGCACATTCATCTACATGAATATATTTTCATACATTTATTTTTCCTTGTTTTGACAAAATTCTTATAATATATGTGTTAAAAATAATCACTAAATTATGCCAGAATTGCTGTATTCTACTCTCAATTTAGTGTGTAATTTACAGGTATTATACAGCAAATCTCATAATGACTAGGAATTTTAGTCCTAGGAACGTCTAAGCACAATTGTATAAAAACAAACATCTACAAGTAATCAACAAAAATTGCATAAATATAAACTTTTCAGTGATATGAATTCTGAAAAGCTCATTCATTTGCTATATTTTTTCAAAGACAATACTTCAGAGTATTTATTCTCAGCTTGTAGATGATTTCAAACCTGTTCCTTTCACTGTGGACCAGAAGCAAGGCCTCTATGCAATTAGTGTTTCTGTGCTGTTTTTTGTTTTCTTTACAGATTGAGTGGATCTTTACTATAAAGACTGTTGCATTCATCCATTTATGACAGATACAGTGTTCCCATAATGGTCTAGTCCTTTTTTATAGTCTTGTTATATGTAGCTCTATCATTATCAGCTAGTGATTGTGGTCTATTCCAGAGTTATTCCAAAGGAATAAAAAGGGAAACTCTGTCTTCATGGTTTACATTTCCTCTGGAAATCATCTCCAGAGGTGATCATAAAGGATTCAGGAGGCAAATCATAAAAAGGATGAAAACTAATGCTAGGCCTGCACCAAGTGCAACATTTGGTATTTTTGTGGCAACTGACCCTTGCAAGTGAAACCTCTACATCACAACGCTTGCTAGGTATTCCCCAGACTCCTGAAGGATTTTGCACAAGCACACGCATATCCACACACAAATAGAAATGGAAAAATGTTACAGCAAGTAGGAAGGCACAAACACAAGAGACCAGTGATTAGCTGGAAACCTGAATCCCTTCAGCCAGCTTCAGGAACTCCACAGTGTTGGTGCACAGCAATGAGGGAGTCACCAGAGAGAGAATCAGGCAGAACATGGATCCTTCAAGCAAAATACAGTATGATAGCACAGTTACCTTAAAAAGCAATTTAGCATGTCTCAGAGACTGACTTTGCATGGGTTTTGGATATATTCTTGCTATGAACTTCGCTTATTCTCAGTACTGCCAGTAGTTCAAAGAACTCCGGTTTTATTTTGGAACATAACAAGTTCCATTCTTTCATTTACTGAAGCTGGCAAAAGCAGCCCATTAATACCTAAAGCATTATTATGTTATTTTAGTGAAAGGATTATTCAAAGGCTATGGAGGAGCAGAGTCTTCTGGTATGTGCACAGTGTGCCCAGGCAAGGGAGCAGACAGTCCTGTCCCTGAAGACAGGCTTCTTTGAATTCCACAGTTTTTATAGATTGTAGTATTTTTGCCACTGATGAACTAAAGCCAGAATTTATATTCTCTTTCCTGAAATGGTCACTAAAAAAAAAAAAAAAAAGGACAGTGATTATATCCTTCAGAACACTTTTAAAGGATACTATTATATTATTCTGTTTTGACATTTTAGGGGTTGAAACTAGAGTCTGTATGGTCACATTCAACCTAAGCCATTCTATGATTCTATAGCTTCATGCCAACTCTTTTTTTTTCTGTTTCTTTTCTGCAAAAGTGCAACATAAAACACAGCTGAAACTCTGATTCTCCTTGCTTTTGGCAAGGTGGGCAAGCAGTACTCTGGATTCGGTCTAAATTAAATCTCCCTGCATAGTAAGATATAGGATTTGGTGCTAATTCTTAAACTATTAAATCAAAGAGCAAAACAGTTTATGCCTGGAAGCATCAGCGTATCTCACAAGAAGCTGGGTGCTTAAACTCAACCTGAATTCAGGTGCCCGGAAGATCCCAGGTACTTGAAACAGGTGACATGGGAATCATTTTAGTAAGGCCTTCAAGGTACCCAGCTGCCTCATCCTTCCCTAAGCCAGAAGGTACAGCTGGAGCCTGCAGGGAGCACCAGGCTCCACCTGTATTGAAAGGGGCAGCTCCAGGGCATGTGCAGTTTCCTGTGGGAAATCATCAGGTCCAAGATCAAGTCAGCCCCAACATCACTCTAGAAATATGGTACCATATATGAACAACACAGTTTTGGCCTTTATGCCACCTTGAGAGCTGCTGATGTTTGCAACATGACCACAAGATTCAGGCTTTTATCTCATTCAAAAGAAGGCTGGAGATACAAGACTCCGATGATCCTTGTTTTTATTCATTCTTCTTTTGTTGACCTTGTCTTTCCCTGACATGTTTAAACACACAGATGAACACTGAACAGATTTAGAATATTACTTTCCCAAGGTCTAGGAACCCTGGAACAGATACTGATAAAACTTTGCAGCCACGTTAGACTCTTCTCTTGGTGAACTTGATTAAAGGGGTCTTAACACCAATGAGAATTAAGTTAGCTAGCCCTCATGTATTACAGCCTAACATGTGAAAATTACAGCGACAGTTAAAATAGGTGAAAGCGGCATCCAAGAACGATAATGCTGATGCTTCATGTCTTGGTGGTATAAAATTGAAACATACAGCAGGCATGGTATATTAGGCCGAAGTAAAAGGTTTCTGTTATGAATTCTCCATTACTGTAATGAAAAAAGTTACAGACATTTTAACTACTTACTTCTACCACTTTAAACCACAGAGCTGATCTGCAGTACTTGAGAAGGAAAACAAAAAAGTAGTGTTCTAATAACTAAACTAAGCACTTAATAAATAAAATCAAAAACACAAAGCTAGTTTCTGTGTGATATTTGTTCCCTGAGGTTGCAGACAGGCTGTTTTTGTCTTTATTTTCTGGTTCTGCATACTGTTCTCTGAAAAAAAAATTGGTCTCAGAGCCCAAGAACAAGTCATCTGCAAAGTTCATTTCAGTGATGGAATACAGTTGTTGTTCATCCACTTTTGTATATGTTCTGCTTATCTTCACAAAGGTAAACATCTCTGGAATGTCAGAACTAAAATATCTACAAAGTTATTTCTAGCCATTACTGTCTACATATCTGAATATTTTGTTTTAGGTATGCTCCCATTTTCTAATAAAATCAGGAGTTTCTAAAATGTACACCATGTACATCAAAAGAGCTTAAAGTAGTAATTTGAGGATTCTCATATTTGTGGAAGATCTGTGAAAAATTTACAGATTTCAACTACACAGAGTCCTTCTTTAGTCTTCCTTTGTTGTAACTCTTAATTTTTTTTATTTTTTATTTTTTTAATCTGAAATGCTCTTATGTCACAACAATGATTTTATTTTCTTGGACATTGTTACTGTTGTTACTATTGTAAAAGGCACAGGTTTAATTATTTCACTTTTTAGAGTATTTTAGAGCTTAGAGTACATAACAATCATTATAAAGCGTACCTTTCAGTTAGTGAAAAATAGCTATGCAATAACAGATTGCCTCCTCTCTGTCTTAACCCCACAAAACTCAGGAACTGATTAGTTTTGCAGAAGACCTCCCAGCTTTAACCAGACACTATAGCTCACTTTTGTCAGTGACATCTATGCACATTACTGGATGGATAATGACTGGATGAAACCAGTGGTGTCTGTCAGTCTCTTCCTTACCAGCCCTTCCACTTACCTTGACCAAAAATGTATTACTATTATTTAAATAGGCAATCTGGCACACACACTATTATCAATTCTTTTCTTTATCTACTGAGAATATTCACCGTTATAAGCTAGCAGCAGTCAGAAACACAATGAAAGGAAACGTCCTATCCTGTCCCCTCCTGGTTATCTACTGAAAGCAGTTCTGATCCTTGAACCTAGATTTCCAACACAGTTCTCTTAGGTTTTCCACTTAAAATATATTTTCTGTTATAATGTAGGTGTCTCTCGAAGAATGCAGGAATGTGTACAACCATGTAGTTCACTGGTATTTTTCCAAGAAAACAGTAAATATCTTACCCTTTAAAATCTGCACAAATATGCTCACAAAATATATGCTTATCTTTCCAATCAATGCAGTTCTGCTCAGTTGAAGGTGCCCTAAAGGTCTTCTACAAATCATTTCAAAGTGAAACAACCACAAAGAAAATATGAGTTCCAAGCTTTGATCTGGTAACAGCCTCCACAGGTGTCAGCAGGACCAATATACAATTGGTTTTGAACTAAGCTCTAGAGAGATCAAACCAGAGAGGATGGATGAGCACTAACTGCGTGAAGTTTAATAAGAGTAAGAGCTGGATTCTGCACCTGGGAAGAGGTGACACTGGCTGTACATACAGATTGGAGGATGAGACCCTGGAGAGCAGCTCTGCTGAAAGAGAGCTGGGGACCATGGCCAACAGCAAGTTGAACATGAGTCCATAGTTGTGTGCCCAGACTGTTAGGAAGGCCATCCATATCCTGGGGTGCATCAAGCATGGGGTTGCCAGTCAGTTGAGGGAAATTATTATCTTGCTCTACCTCAAGTACTCTGTACAGTTTTGAGCATCACAGTATAAAAAGGACATAAAACTATAAGTGTCCAAAGGAGGGCTACAAAGATGGAGAAAGATCTAGAGGGGAAGATGTATGAGGAACAGCTGAGGTCCTTCGGTTTCTTCAACCTGAAGGAGACTGAATAGAGACTTAATTGCAGCCCATCGCTTTCACACAAGGGGGAGCAGAGGGGCAGGTGCTGAGTGTGACTGGGTACTAGAACAAAGTCCTCAGCGATGTGGTGATAGCACTAACCTGGCCAGAGTTTAAGAAGTCTGGACAATACTCTCAGACCTATGGTCTGATTTTTGGTATGGAGCCAGGAATTATCTTTCCCTTCCAATTTGGGATATTCTATGATTCTGTGCCCAATGCCTCACTGAGGATACACAAGTTTTTCTTTACCTGTAGGCATACATAAAACCTATGATGCACCATAGGGACAGTACATACTGTGTACAGGTGCTGAGAACAGATGATAAGATGGTAATGGAACAGTTTTGCTGAGCCTGAGCAGAAGCACACAGAATTCACCACAATGATTTAATACAATCAGGAAGCTATGAAACATATGGGGTCTCACACATCACTTTATGAAAGACTGAGGTACAATTTAAATAACACAAGCCTTGGAGCCATTAAAGAGATTAAGGTGGAAAATGGACTATTTCAGAATTACTTTTTCCAATTGGATTCATTTGGGGAGTTTCTAAACAATAAGGAAGATTTTCTTATAAATCCTCCTCAGTTTGGTAATAAACTTTGTTACCTGTTTTGGTTATTCAAGGCACACTTATTATTATGGGATCACATTAGTCCCAATAATATCAGATTTTACTAATAACCCACTCAACAGAGTTGGCAACAGGAACAGAGGAATTCTGCTCCGATTTTAAAAGCCATACCAAAATTCAGTGATGTGTAAATTAATTTGAGGATCTGAGATACGCATTGCCCAAGACCACTGGGAGTGGGTTATGGACCATTAGAAATAGGATTTCTGAAGTCCAAGTTGGTGACTAATAAATGGATCCTCTTTATCATTATTACAGTACTACTTGAAGGCAGCCCAGTAGATTTTGTGAAAATAGCTTGGTGCTGAGTTGGGTCAAATTCCGAATGAATGGATGACAATTTCTCTTCTGAGTATATGAAATGGTTACTGTACAGCAGTAGCTCTCCAGCGACCAGCCAGTTGTGTTTCTTAGCCTCAGGTGAATGTCAGGCAATTCCAGGTAGCTCATCTTCATAGCACAGGAAGCATAAGTTACTTTAATTTTAGCTTCAAGTCTTCAGACAGAAGGCCTTTTTTCTCAAGTAGATAACTACCTACAAATTCACAGCTTACAACTTTGCAACATATTCACATAGCCATAAACTATGACTTTTTGGTAATAGCCTGCATATTTCAGGAACCCCCTGACCACATACCACCCCTGTTTTGTGACTTCAGTGAAATGGAAGAGATAACAGCTTACTCTGTGGAGAATCACTTCATCCCCTTAGGTCAGGAGGAAAGAATCAGGTCCACAAAGGTATGAGGTGTCTAACTCCCAGTAGGAATTTATCCCTAGTGAGGAGCCAGGGAGCTAAATACTCTTTTGTCAATTTAGACCTCAGCTACCAAATAGAGTCATTGTGGTCTACCCCCTAGCTTAAACAAACACCAACTGAAACTTGTCACATATGGCACCTAATTTTGTCAAAGTCTGCCTCAGAAGTACTCAGCCTTCACTTTATCAAAAAGGCTTTTGCCAGAAACAGCAGGTAAGAAATTGGAAGAAAATGAATCAGAATATCAGGATGGAAGTGGTGCTTTTTTTTCCCCCACAGTGAATTAATAATTGCTATTTTCAGAGCAGTTGGAACATTACCAAGGATAAAAGACCAACACAAAGACAGCTACAGAGAGACATTCTTTCATAACGCTAGTAGGAGCAAGTATCTAAAGGAGAGGCTAGATGTATTTACTGGATGTACTTTAGCAAGTTTAAATAGAGAAACAGTGAAAGAACTTTTACAACAATTTATATGAGCTCAACAGTGATTGCATTTTAACAGCTGCCCCTGGTCCTCTGGGCCACTGCACTGTAATGGAGTCAGTTTTTCTGCTAAAAGAAATGTTTAAATTGTTCACAGAGTCCTTGAAAAGGTGTCAGTATGAGAAGCTGGAAATTTAGGATCTAATGACTTGAGCACTGGAAAAAATCATCACTACTTTATGTTCCTCTATGGAGAGAAAAAATGAAAACTTAAATTCTGGCAGAACCCAAGCTTTTTGTACAATCAGACACATATTCAACCTTTACAAATTAGAATGAATATCTAGTCTCATTGTTTTCCATGTAAACTCAATCTGATGGTACATGATGTTTATATCATTTTTAAAGCCATAGGTCACAAATGATTAACAATGACCTAGCATTATATTTTTTTCTAGCGTTTCCATATTGCTCACTAATTAAATCCAGCTACTACTTTGGGGAGATGGACAGACTATGCTGTATTCTGGAGTGTTGTGTGGAGAAGGAAAAGGACATGAATGTTTGTTTTAACTGAACCCTCTGGAGAAATTTAACTACTGTTCACAGTTGAGTATGGTTCAGTTTTGGGAGTTCATATACGTGTTGTGAAAACAGTACCCTCAGGCCTTTGCCCATCACTTGAGTCTATCGGTCACACCTTACACAAATGGCCTACAGTAGCACATAGCATGCCAACAGTGCACTCAGGTGATTGATTTGCACACAAAACATGCCATGCAGAAAATTACTTCAGCACTACCTGGAGTCCTTAGACTTTCATTAAAAAAGTTTCACACAGTAAAGATTCATGAATGTGTAAAGTTTTCAATGTTGACTACTTAAAAGCAGCAAGTGAATACCTTGTCCACCACTTGACTGTGCCTGACACCCAGGATGTTGTAAACGCTGCTGCCCATGTATGGCACTGAAATCAGAATAAAATGGAAAAGCGTAACCAAATTTTCAACAAGCATCTCTCACTGCTAACTCTAGAAACTGCTGGATGTTGGTCAGTCTGGGAAATATGTTCACTGCATAGGTGCCTGAAAGGAAACTTCTGGTACTCTTAGGGAAACTGGGTATTTATTACTGTAATTATTATTTAAATTATATTTCTCAAGCATCAAAAAATAGTCCATCAGTAACATGCCAGACTGCTACAAACAGCTTGACTTCACTTCTGGATGGCAATCAGTGTTGTATTAGTGCTCCACTGGGGTCTTTGTAAACTGGGTAGTCTTTGTAGGAAGATACCTGGTAACCCTTTCAGAAGCTTGAGAATTGTTGTAAAAGAAAATTTAGCACAACACAATCAGAGAACACTGGGGGAGACAGATCATAAGCTGAAGAGAACCAAATTGCAAATTACTTTTTGTTTGCTGATGTGCTTTTGCACATACAGGGTATTTTAACAGAATGAATACCCTATGAGTTAACCAGTCAGACCTGAGGAATCATTCCATTTGTCTTATGACTTACCCATAATGTTTTACTAGTACATGCCATAACATCTCTTATCAGGAATAATTTATACAACTAATCACAAGAAATTGCAGATGTTTACTTTAAAATGCTGCTGGTGACTATACTGGAAATGCAAATCTTAGTCATTCAGTCATCAGATGATTCATGAGCATAAAGGAAAGCAATGCATTTTTCTGCTAGGATGTGGAACAAACATAGAAACATAGAAACACTAGGTTGGAAAGGACTTACAAGATCATCTAGC